>ML661897.1:20108922-20218109 GCA_007570785.1 Antilocapra americana
TTTTTTTTTTTTTTTATTATTGTTTTTGCCATACATTGTCATGATATCACCATGGGTTTACATATGCTTCCCCTCCGGGTCCCCCATCCCTCCTCCCTCCCCCCCGGGAAATCTCGCTGCACCAGTCCCAAGCATCAATCCTGGGCTGGCGATTGATTAGACACATGACAATTAACATGCTTCAATGCCCTTCTCCCATCTCATCCCACCCTTACCCTCATCCACAAAGTCCACAAGTCTATTCTATACATCTGCGTTCCTTTTGTTGTCTCCCATGTTGGGTTCTCATTACTGTCTTTCTAAATTCCATATATATGTGTTAATATACTGTATTGTTGTTTTTGCTTCTGGCTTACTTCACTCTGGATAATGGGCTCCAGTTTCGTCCATCTGAGTAGAATTGCTTCAAATGAATTTTTTTTTAATGCTGAGTAATATTCCATTGTGTATATATACCACAGCTTTCTTATCCATTCGTCAGTTGATGGGCATCTAGGTTGCTTCCATGTCCTGGCTATTGTAAACAATGCAGCGATGAACATTGGGGTGCACGTGGCTCTTTCAATTCTGGTTTCCTCGGTGTATATGCCCAGCAGTGGGATTGCCGGGTCATATGGCAGGTCTATTTGCAGCTTTTTAAGGAACCTCCACACTGTTTTCCATAGTGGTTGTACTAGTTTGCATTCCCACCAACAGTGTAAGAGGGTTCCCTTTTCTCCACATCCTCTCCAGCATTTATTGCTTGTAGACTTTTGGATGGCAGCCATTCTGACTGGTGTAAAGTGGTACCTCATTGTAGTTTTGATTTGCATTTCTCTGATAATGAGTGATGTTGAGCATCTTTTCATGTGTTTGTTAGCCATTTTTATATCTTCCTTGGAGAAATGTCTGTTAAGTTCTTTGGCCCACTTTTTAATTGGGTTGTTTATTTTTCTAGAATGGAGCTGCAGGAGTTGTTTGTAAATTTTTGAGATTAATTGTTTGTCTGTTGCTTCATTGGCTATTATTTTCTCCCATTCTGAAGGCTGTCTTTTCACCTTGCTTATAGTTTCCTTTGTTGTGCAAAAGCTTTTAATTTTAATTAGGTCCCATTTGTTTATTCGTGTTTTTATTTCCAATATTCTGGGAGGTTCTTATTCTTCTAGAGCAGAAAAATCTGGTTCCAGGTTCCTACCTATGTGATTAACAGAACATCTGATGTCAGTCTTTGTGGGCCCCCTTCCCTCCTCCATCACAGTAGAGAAGAATCTCTAGTTATCCTGCCTTTAATCTATAATCTACTGGCTTCTCTCACCTCTTCTGCTTCTCAGCCTGCTGTCAGGCATGGGCCCACTTTCATTGTGAGGCAGTCACCAGCATAGGTGAGACAGATGTGGAGTCCAATTCCAGGCTGGACAATAAGACCATCTCCCTTACCCATTCCTTCCCCAGTCCTGCTCCCTCCCCCGTTATGAGGTGTGGGCATGGGTCTTCAACATGCCCAGTCAAAGTGAAGCAAAGCCAGAAAATTGTATGTGCAAACAAGGCAAAAGTTAGTATCTCAATACCATACCGCCAGAGATTTATGTTTATGTGGTACAGAAGGACAGTACCATACAAAAGAGTCTTAGTTAAGAAGACAAAAGATTTCCCTACACAAGGCTAGGTTGAACTGAATGGAATTTAACTTATGAATTTTTCCAGGCTCACCTTAACTATCCTGGTCATATCACATGCTTGGCTGGAAAGCCAAAAATGGCCTGGGCAATATACCAAAGAGTGTCTTGAACTTCCCTTTGGCTAAAGGAAAATACCTCTTTGCTACCAAGACCTTATTAAAGGCTACCTCTTCCCTCTTTCCTCTTCCTTCTTTCCTCTTCTCTCTTTCCCTTCTCCTCCTCCTGCCCTTCCTCATCTCCCCCTCTTTCTCTTACTCTTTCTCTTTACCCCTTTACTTTAATAGTCTTTCTTTGATAAGGATGGAATAGCATTGTGCTTCTAGACCATTTCAAAAATCCCCTTCAAAACTTAACCCTCTTGGATTTTTTTCTTCCAACTCCTTGGTTTCTTGTAACCCTTCATCCAAGGCATGATCTGACAAGTCTTTTGTACACATCCTCCTGGGAGATATGGCAGTGGTGGTAGGTAGGTCTTAGTGTCATACAGACAAAACTGAATATTTAAATTCCCCTTTCAGTTCTTACTAGCTGTGAGACATTGGACAATCTCTTAACCTCTCAGAAACCATTTCCTCAGTTAATTCTTCCTTCTGAACATGGTTGTGAGGGTTGAATGAGGTGTTGCATGAATTCTCTATACATTTCCCCTTCCCCCACGGTGCAAAGGGATATTATTCAAAATGTTCCTCATGTTTGAGTGGAGGGCATGACCAGGGAATTCACTGCATCTTACTAATTCATTTTACAAACTGTCAGGGTACAGAAAAGACTATCTTTGGTGAACCTTGCAAATTTATACAGATGGTAGAATCTTTTCTCTCCCACTCTGAATTCCTCTCCAGCAAACTGTGCATTTTAGAAATACAGTTTTATGATGATGCTCTTCAGGTCACTTCATACTCTTAGGCTTAGAAATTCAATCTTTTGGAAATTACCACTACCTTCAAGAACTAGTTTGGCAATGTGGGCGGTACCCTGAAATGCATGCTGGTTAGCCAAAGCAGGGTTCTTCCTCACAAAAGAGACAGCTCAAAATCTTCTACCTCTGGGCAAAGAGAGAAATCTTCAAGAATATCATACTATTGGTACCTCCTTCCTCAGGCCCTTTGAGAGTACTACAGATAGAGAGTTTCTGCAAAGGGCTGAGTGGTAATCTCAGTTACTGGGATCTGAATCATGGAGATGGTACATAGCTGTCTGTGGTAGATTTCATAGGGCACAAAGTCTTTGCAGCTTCTCGCATTAAGAGGTAGAATCTGTTTCCCTATCTTTTCATCATGGACGGGCCTTGTGACCTGCTTTGACTGATAGAATATTGTTCAAATGATGCATGAATTCTGGAAGTCCAGCCTAAAGAGAGCTTGTAGCTTCTGCCCTTGCCATCTTGGGCTACCTTGAGGCTGCCACGTAAGGAAGCCACTTTAGTCTGCTGGAGGATGAGAGGCCATAGGGAAGAGAAGCCAGGTACCCAAGCCAAGGACCAGCATCACTTGCTAGTCATGTGAGTGACTGGAGTCTAGTCCAGCTGACCCTTCAAATGAATATAGCTGAGTGGCCCTATGGAGAATCAGCAGAGGAACTGCCTTGTCAACAATAGTATCTTGAAAAATAGTGATTCATTGCTGTTTTAAAACACTAAGTTTGGGGGTGCTTTGTTACACAGAAAAGGTTAACAGAAACAATGTTTAAAAGAAGGATTAAACATTGGACTCCATAGGAATTGAAGTCCTCTCCCTCAGTCTCCATGTATTAAGAATAAAAGCAAAGACAGTCTCAGGCAAAGGTAGATTAGGTCTCCACCACAGGAGGGGGCTAGAGTCGGAAATGAAGGCTGCTCCTAACTAACGCGACCACCCCGGCTTCATACCATAGATGTGCATCCTCACATCTTCCAAGTTCCATAAGTGTTTCTGCAGAAAGGTCTTGTTGAAATGCACGTGTATCAACAGGATAAGAGGGGGAAAACTAACTTATTAAAAGTAATTTTTACCTTAGTTAAAATAGTCTTTTATTTAAGTAATAGGTTTTTGAGCACTGGCTTAACAAAGGATGCAAAGATTATAATGACCACAGCAACAAGAATAACATTCTAACAACAATGGTAGTATGCAGTCTATGAGATACATAAATTATTTAGAATGATTCTGTACATGACACTTGCTCTTTTTCCTTATTTACTTGCTTATACAATCTTTTATTTATATCAGTATGGACACATGGATATTTATTTTATAGTGTTTTGTTTGTTTTGTTGCTTATGCTTTTATAGCTCTAGCTATTAGGAGCTCTTATAGTTGGCTCCTGTATTCCTTTGACAGACCCCTATTATTATGCTGTTTTGTTTTGTCTCGGTTGAGTGCCTCCTTACTTTCTGTCATTACACGATGCCCCAGGCTAATCTTCTATATTTTCCACACCAGTCCTAGAATCAACCATTTATCCAAGGAGTCCTGCTTCTTTCTATTGGAGAATGGTATCAGAAACTGAGATCCAGGCATTAGGCATGTTTGTTGCTACTGGGGTCATATTTACTTTTCATTTTAAAAAACCCTAACTATGTAGTGTGCTTTGAGATATTCGCTGGTAATAGTAGTAGATATGTATAATGTAAAAATAAACAAATATATATTGGGAATGCATGTCCCACTTTTTTTAACCCATGTATAATGAAAAAAAATAAAAAATGTTCAGTGACCACCACTGTAGAATATTGCCATTAAAGAGATTTAACTCTAACAAATCCTAGTCTCTGCAATGCTCCAGTGATTTAATGTTCTGAAGAGAGACTGTATTGCTCCAGAGATGGGTGTCCACTTCTCAGTCAAGGGTGGTAAGACATAGCTTCCTCAAGCACCCTTCTGAGTCAGGAGGGGTCCCGAGAAGGAGCTGGTGCTGTGAACTGGGCAGCTTCTCCAGGAGATGCCCACTACAGAGGAATAGGAGGTCAGAGGTGAAAGGGCACATGGGAGGAGCTAAGCTAACTCTCACCTGCAGGGGAGAGACTCACAGATTCCTCCCAGGCCACCGTCACCTCAGGCAGCCATCTCCTGGTTACATGACCCCTTTCACCAGGAACATAGGGGAGAGCCTGGGGACTGCCAGGTGCCCCCATGGCCATGAGAACAAGAAAGAATCTGTGCACCCCCAAAGCCCTCTCTCTCCTGGGAAGAGTAATCTGTGTCCATTTAAACACAGGAATGCAGAATGTGGCAGAAAATTTGGGATGACTGGTGGGGATGAGTCTGTCCACTCATCACCCTCACCCCCAGGTGTCTTGAGGGGCCTCATGCAACATCTTGTTTGTCTACTAAACAGTCAGTTGGGGAAATAGAGATGCTGGGTCTCCATCTCTCCCCCCCCCCCATTTTTTTTTTTAAAGAAATACACAGAAAAACAAAGTGCCTTACTCTAGTGGAGAACATTCCCGAAAACCCAGTTACTTCAACTGGCTGCAAATATGGCAAGCTATAGTTGCTGACTAATGCAGGAGTTTGACCTTAGTTTTCAAGGTCAAACTGTAAGCTTGCTGGGATGTTGGCAATGCTTTTGGCAGAGGCCATGTTAGCTAATGGACTGGGTGGGAGAGATCCAGGAGATTTTGTTCTGGGTAGGACAGGATTGGGTTACCCTAAAGAGCAGCCTTCTGCCTGGAAGCGGACCTAGACTTTTTCAACTTTCTTATTAGAGGGAAGGAACAACATTACTTATTGCCTCTGGGAAAAGGAGGGTCCCTTGACCTGAGATATCCCCTCAGGTCTGCCAAGAGGTGTTCAGGATGCTTGCCTATCACGGGGGAAGCTGGGACCTGCCTTCCCCCGTTCCTATCACTTCCGCTGGCTGTACTGAGAAGCCTTCAGGTCTGCAAGGCTCACTTCTTACCAGCTGGAATACCAACTGAGAATCAGACGCCCTGAGGCAGCCGCCCCAGCCCCAGTCTCCTGGGCCCTTCTCTCCCGCTGTCCTCACAAAACACTCACTCCCCACAGCCTGGTCAGGGAAACAAATGCATTTCTGTCTGTGAATCCACAAGACTTCAGTTTGGGGTTAAAAGCATAGAAAATCATAGTATCAGTTATCAGTGTTGTAGCTCTAATGTTACCCTTGTCAAATCGCTGCTGATTAAAACCAGCCCTGTTAATAAACCACAGGCTTTATTTCCCCTCAAATGTCTATAACCACTTTCTGCAACCCCTATTAAAAGGCAAAACCCAAAGGAAAACACAGTTTCGGAGCCCAAGTGCCGCTTATTCCCCAGGGAAGGCGTGAACAAGAAAGAAACAGCTCTTTTTTTTCTCACCTTGCCCCCACTTAATGGAGTCAAAATTTTATCATAACTGAAGAGAGAAATCAGTAAGAAGCAGGCAGCTTTACCAGGGGTCTGCAACGTTCCATCAGCTGAGAACAGCACTCCTCCGCCTCATGAAACAAATGCCTTTGCCAGCCATTCCCTGCGTCTGACTCACATCCTTATTACCTCCTTCTCCTCTTGCTTTCCCCTTAAGGGACTGATTTTTTCCTTCCATCTAAGCCAAAAAGAATTTCTCTGGATTAAGGAGACTGATGAAAGCATTTTTAATATTTGAGCTCAGGTTTGCAAGCTCCATAAAAACCAGCGTTTCCCCTGCTTTGTCTTCCCCACTCCAGCTTCCTTGTCAATAGTTTTTCTCCTTCATTTGCTTTACAGAAACTAGTCAAGGGCCTTCTCCAGATGAGGTTTCAGGCCCCCTGGCCTCTTCCCCTACAGGACTGCCTCCTCCCTGCAGCCTCTACTCTGAAAGGCCCCAGATGCAGGATGCGACATCTTTCAAAAATCTTTCAGAATGTGAGAGTGGGGGCTCTGGGGGTGGAGTGAGTAGTACTTATAATATGACATCTTTCATGTTGATGCCATTTGCCTTTCAAGTAAAGACTGGTTTGACAACGTGCTGAGCAGCTTGGAGGGGAACAAGTTTCAAGCCTGGAGGGAAAGTTTTGACAATCCATTCCAAGGAAAACTGGAATCTTCCCCACCCACCCCGCCTTTGACTAATAGGAGGTGGAAAGGAGGAAAGCAGACTCTTCCCAGAGCAGCAGGATAATGGTCTTTGTTCTTTGTTCTTCCCACATGTACAAAGTTACATTCCTTGTTACAAAGTTACCTTCCCTAGATCCACAAATTCAAGGAGGCTTAGTTGGACTATAAAGAAAGCTGAACACCAAAGACTCAATGCTTTTGAACTGTGATGTCGGAGAAGACTCTTGAGAGTCCCTTGGACAGCAAAAAGATTCAACCAGTCCATCTTAAAGGAAATAAATCCTGAATATTCTTTGGAGGGACTGATGCTGAAGCTGAAACTCCAATATTTTGGCCACCTGATACATAGAACTGACTCATTTGAAAAGACCCTGATGCTGGGACAGATTGAAAGCAGGAGGAGGAGACAACAGAGGATGAGATGCTTGGATGGCATTACCAACTTCAATGGACATGAGTTTGATTAGGCTCCGGGAGTTGGTGATGGACAGGGAGGTCTGGCATGCTGCAGTCCATGGGGTCGCAAAATGTTGGATATGACTGAGTGACTGAACTGAACTGAACTGATCAAATTTACCTGAAATTCCTGGAAACTTGAAAGTATTGTGTGCAAATAGGCCTTTGCTGGAGTAACCTCACCAGAAACAGTGTGTGTACATGTTAAGTTGCTTCAGTCATGTCTGACTCTGAGACCCGATGGACTGTAGTCCACCAGGTTCCTCTGCCCATGGGATTCTCTAGGCAAGAACACTGGAGCGTGTTTCCATGCCCTCCTCCTGGGGATCCTCCCAACCCAGGGATCCAATCCTCATCTCTTCTGTCTCCTGCATCGACAGGCAGGTTCTTTACCACCAGCACCACCTGGTAAGCCCCTATCCAGTTAAATGAAGTGTTTCTTAGGAGGCAAGGGACCTAGTTTTTCTTTTTTCTTAAGTTGCACTGATTGGGCCACCCTGGGACTGTTCTGAGCTTGGTGTCCAAAATCTGATTGCTCCATTGTGCAGCTGCATCATGCCACCCAACTGCTTGGCCTTATTGTTGTACCAAAAGTTTCCCTGGCTTCTAGGCAGAGCATCATTTTGGAACAGTAAAAACCATCTGCCATCAAATGCCTTGCTCCAACATTTTCCATCCCTTTTCTTATCCAATCTCATCACCATCCCCAGGATAATTTTTTTCAGATGATGGCAATGTACCTAAGGACACACTAAATGACAGATTGGTGTATGTGTGCGTGTGTATTTTATGATTGGCTCTATACCATTTTTTTAAGAGGGCATGATAAATGTCATCTCAAGGTACAACACCCTGAAGAGATTGGCTGACACACAAACAACAGTGCAATGAATCATGCAAGAAAATTGTCCTTCTAATGGAGAAGACATGAACCCTTTTGTCTAGATGAGTTGATTTTAAAATGTGAGTACTATTTTTCCCAGTGGGTGTGCTCTAGCAATTTTAGTATTTATGACCTTAATGCTAGCTAATGTTTCCATTTTAAAGATGATCTGTTTTAATAACAAGAATGACCAAAATATCATTTCATTGGTGTCCCTCCAGAAGACTAGGAAAACTAATTCGCTTTGTGCCATGAACTGCTTTCTTATAAGTTACACTATTTAATCCTCAAAATAGTCTCATTTGTTAGGTATAGCCAAAAGGCACTCAGACATTGTGTCACTTGCCCAAGAGCATTCTTTACCATCACCAGGACTGTCATTTTCATTATATCTACTCTTTATTTGGCTAGGGCCATTCAAAGTATTAGATGAACATAATTTCTAATCACATAAATAGCATTGTGTAGTAAATATTTTGGATATCACTTCAAAAATCAGTAAACTGAAGCTCAGTGACTTCTGAGGCTCAGGGTGTGTTGGTTTTAAAATATGTCTACAAAGTCTTTGATACTTTTCCCATCAAATGGTGGACACTAATTTTTGTCTCCTTAAAAGTGGGCTGCATTTAGTGTCTCAGTTGTAATGAGGAGAATATGGTAGAAGAAAGGTCTTTGACTTCCAAAATTAGGCCAAGGCATTGTAGCTTCCTGCCAGCTGCCTCTCTTACCAGTTCACGCTGGGGAAGCCAGTTGCCATATCCTGAGGGCATGTAAGCAGCTCCATGGGGAGGCCCAGATGGCAAGTGCCTGCAACACCACATGACGGCGCCATCTTGGGAGCAGACCTTCCAGCCTTAGTCAAGCCTTCAGATGACTGCAGCCTTGGCTGACATTGTGACTGCAGCCTTCAGAGAGACCCTGAGCTGGAACCACTCAACTCAGTTACTCCTGAGTTCTCACCCAGAGAAACTATGAGATAACAGCTGCTTGTCATTTTAACCTGTTAAATTCTGAGGTGATTTGTTCTTCAATAATAGATATCTAATGGACATGTTTCTCTCCTAAATTATACCTCAAAAGCAATTACTTTTGCCTTTGTGTGTCCAGTGGCATACAAAATTAAGTGGGACAGAAAATGAAAGCCTCTTTCCATCCCTCTCTGGACTCAGCACATTTAAAAATACATACCAAGTATCCTGAAACTCCATGACTGGTCACCAGGCCTGTACAGAGAATCACGACGAGCTGAACTTGACTATCTTTGGTTGAACCCAGTTTCCTATGGTCCAAACCAAAGTCCCAAAGTAGTGTTGGCTTCTTGAGTTGGAGCTACAACCTTCTGCAATCTCCAAACAATGAAGTGGTTTTATTCCACATGTGCTGTGATGTCATGGTGAGACCCTTTGCACTGGGCTGACAGCACTTGACTGAGCAGCTTGGGAAATGACCACTGAAATCCCTCAAAGGCATTCTTAGTTGCTACAAAATTTCCCCTGCATGATACAAATGACCTCAGCATGTCTCTCAAACTCCCATTGAAGAAATAACATCTCCACACTCAAGACTGAGGGTCTCAGTGTTACCATTGCTCTTCTGGGCTTTCACAGAGCCCTTGATGTAAACCTCAAAATAGCCTGAGAAGCACACACACTGCCAGTGAACTTGCTACCCTAGACACAGAATCCAATATGGCACAGCTGGAAAGTTCAAAGAGTTTGGACGAGTTCCCAATCTCTATCAGGATTTTTGAGCCATCCAAACTCATTCTTCCTGTCACTGCTTTTCCAGTGCTTAGAAGTTCTCACACAGAAGATTAAAAATGTGGAGGTTTTGCCTCTTTATAGAACTGCAAATAAAATATCCCCAAGAGAAGGTCTCCTTGATGAATAAACACATGACTTTCATTTGCCTGGCTCTGCAAAAGTGCTTTTAAAGTAATCCAGGCAAAATCTCCATGGACCACGACTCATGGGCTGACTGCTCTCCAATCCTAGCACGAGAATAACACACCCCATGGTTTTTTTTCCCTTCCTCTTTTTAATCAAATGCATTACAACATGCTATTACTCCTGGGGCTACAGTTCTCCAGATGGCTTTCCAGCACCACTGTGGACTCCATTCAGAAGGAAATTGAACAGTATTTCCCAGTTTAGTACCTTAAGTCAGTTTGTTTTCCCCAGGTCTCTATGCATGCTGACCTCACTTTTTACTGAACTCCAAGAGGACTGAGTCTGCATCACAGCAGACAGGATCGTATGTGTCTGAGATTATATACTGGTGCCAAAATAAAAGTAGCTTTTTCTCCTCCTTGGGGGAAGAAACGAGGGGCATGGGGTTGAATAACCTAAGACCAAAACAACACTTTGAACTTCTTTCATGATAGATTCATAGAGACCATTCAATAGGTTAACTCAAATCCATAAAATATATCCATATAATATTTTTTAATGATTCTGTCCAGTTTGCATTCATCCTGACTTGAAAGTCCTTTGGAGGCACAATGAAAATAGCAACCTGTTCATTTTCCATGCACCCCATATCCTCCCCCCTACCACAGCAGCTCCAGGCTAGCACCCCTCAAAGCTCATATCTAGTCTTTACTCCAGGATGATGCCTTCTCCCTTAGTGAAAATTTCCCTTCAACAACTGATGGTAATAACGTACTTGCACCCACTCCCCTAAATCTGTTACGTTAAGCCCAAAACACAAAAGAAATCCTTTCTTATGACATTCCCAGTCCCAGATATCTCCAGAAGACAATTCCTATCTACACTGATATTCTAATAGACAATATTATCTGATAATCTTGTTCAATTATGACTATGTTCCAGGCACTGTGCTTCATTTTGTTTAACATTCATAACAATGTATAAAGTGCATCTTCTTAGCTGCTTTAAACAGAAAATTAATTTGATGGGAGTTGTGTGTGTCCACCATCACTTAGTAAGAGGTGGAGTGTGAAGCTCTGGGAACTTAAATCTGTACACTGAAAAAGCAAGGAACAAAAGAATGAACAGAGAAAATCTCAAAATCATGTGATAAATCCCAAAATAGAGTCATGCAGAAACCATGGTGTTCCAGAAGAGGACATGATTAACTGGATAGGTTGCGTGGAAGGGAAGACTGAATGAACTTCTGAGAAGCGAGGAAACTTGAGCTGGACCTTGAATGATGAGTAGATACTGGCAAGGCTTATATAGAAAAAGAGCAGCAAGAGCCTGGAGGGGTATCCAGAGAGATGGCACTTCTTGTAACAGGGGCCTGAAGAGCATGGAGTGGTCCAGAATCCCATCTAGTTTGGTATAACAGGAGCAGAGAATATATGAGGAACAGAAAATGGGGGACAAGAAAAATCAAGTGGCCAAGAATCAGATTGCAAGGGCTTTTTACACCTCCTTTAGGACTCTGCATCTTACACAGTAGGTGACAGCACTCCCTCAAGGGTTGTTGTTGTTCAGTTTCAAGTTGTGTCCAACTCTTTGCAACCCCATGGACTGCAGCATGCCAGGCTTCTCTATCCCTCACCATCTCCTGAAGTTTGCCCAAGTTCATGTCCATTGAATCAGTGATGCCATCCAACTATCTCATCCTCTATTGCCATCTTCTCCTTCTGCCTTCAATCTTTCCCAGCATCAGGGGCTTTTCCAGTGAGTTGGCTACAAATTTGTATTTTGGAAAGGTATCTCTGGGGACAGCATGAGTTGGAGAAGGGTGACCAGTTGTCTGCTCTAGACAGTCTGTAACAGAGACAGGGAAGAAGGGGAAAGGCATAATAGATTTAGGAGGAGATGACTAAGCATGGAGGGAAAGCAGGTAGTGGTAGAAAGAAAGGTGGATTCTGGGGTAGCAGTAATGTTTAGGGGTGAATGGTACTGGTCTAAAGAATGCAAGGAAAAACTATTTTTTTTTTGTCTGGGGGAATGCAGTTACAATTGTATTATAATATATTTTCCATGAAACTCTGATGTCTCCCATCTGGATGTGTTGGAGGTACCTCAGAGAGAATCTGGAAGGTCCTGAATAAAGTTGACATGTAAACTTCTCACATCCCTTGAGATCTCAGTAGAAAGAGTCTGCACAAAACCTGTATCACCCTATGGAGGACCAGGAGCACAAAACTTCTCCCTCATTGAAGCAACCATCTTCACCTTGCAGCACCTGTCTAAGCCCATTAGCCAAACCCCACAGAGAAATGTTCAATGAAGGGTCTCATTGAAGAATAACACCCAGGTAAGACCCACACCCCTTCTGCCCAGCCAAAGCCTCAACTTGGAAGTAGAGAAGCAACAGGAAGGTCTGCAGGTCAATTGAACTAACATTTACTTGGCATTTGCTATGTACTGTGCAGAGTACTGGACTTCCCTGGTAGTTCAGCTGGTAAAGAATCTGCCTGTTGGACTCTATGGCAGAGGGCAAGGGTGGGATGATATGGGAGAACAGCACTGAAACATGTTAGTCATCATATGTGAAATCAATCACCAGCCCAGGTTTGAGGCTCAGGGCTGGTGCCCTGGGATGACTCAGAGAGAGGGAATCGGGAGGGAGGTGGGAGGGGGGTTCTGGAAGGGGAACACATGTATACCCATGGCAGATTCATGTCAATGTATGGCAAAACCAACACGATATTGTAAAGAAAATTAAAATAAAAAAAAAGAATCTGCCTGCAATGAAGGAGACCTGGATTTGATCCCTGGGTTGGGAAGATCCCCTAGAGAAGAGAACCGCTACCCATTCCAGTATGATGGCCTGTATAGTCCATGGGGTCGTAAAGAGTAGGACACGACTGAGCGACTTTCACGTGCAGAGTACTGATCCTCAGAGTGAATATCATGATCCTTGACCTAAAGGAGGTCACAGTTTGTGCAGGACTAAGAGGAGAAGAGGCAGAGTGACTGAGAGAGATGGGGCTGGAGAGAAGCACAGATCCAGAGGAGCAGCAAGGAATGGAGTCCTTGTTGTACTAGCCCAACCCAACTACACTGGGTTCATGGTTAATAAAGAAAAACCCAGGTCCGGAACCAGTGCACAATCAGGAAAACCTCCATCTGCATTTTCATATTGAAGTGGCCAAAATATTTACTGCTGTGTGTTTCTGCTTCGTGACACTCATTATCTTAATTATAAATAAAATCAGTGACTTACTTGGTAATCATTTGCTTCATGTTTATATATGCATATCTTGCTCATCATTGTAACCTCTTGCTTCTCATAGTTCCAGGTACATGATTGGCGCTTAAGAAAATATTTACTAAAAGGAAAGATTTTAGGGAAACTGCAGGGGGATAGAAACCATGTCTCAGGCAAATATAAGAATATCACGCCCCAGAGAAAGCACCTTGTCCTTTCCCCAGTATGCAGATGCTCTTGTTGTTGTTCATTCGCTCAGTCGTGTCCAACTCTTTGCGACCCCATGGACTGCAGCATGCCAGGCCTCCCTGTCCTCCACTATCTCCAGGAGTTTGCTGAAACTCATCTCTACTGAATCGGTGATGCCATCCAACCATCTCATTCTCTGTCATCCCTTTCTCCTCCTGCCTTCAATTTTTCCCAGTATCCGGGTCTTTTCCCATGAGTCGGCTCTTTGCATCAGGTGGCCAAAGAGCTTGCACTGTACTACAGGGCCACACTCCAATGGTAAGCTGAAAAAATTAATAAGCTTCACAATAAATCTCTTTTGGTTCCTAAGAGTGTAGAGTGTGTGCATGAGAGTGTACACACACATACACACTCACACACACATGCTCACATATGCGCATGCACACATATTCAAGGAGCATGAGTTCCCAATAAAGTAAATATATTCAGGCAAAGCCTGGTGGCTCAGTGGTAAAGAATCTGCTTGCCAATGCAGGAGGTAAAAGAGATGCAAGAAATGAAGATATGATCCCTGGATTGGGGAAGATACCCTCAGGTAGGAAATGACAACCCACTCCAGTATTCTTGCCTTAAAAATTCCATGGACAGAGGAGCCTAGTGGATCCGTAGGGGCACAACTGAACAACTGAGCACACACGTGTGTGCACACACACACACACACACAGGTAAGGACAGATAAGAAAAGTAAGTCCTGCTGCAGACAGCCAGCCTCTGACTTTGGCCTCTTTATCTGAACTCTTAAATTTCTGCATGACCAACTCAAACCTAGCTTCCTCCGCAAAGACTCTCTGACTTCTCACTCTCGGGTGAGACATTGCTTTTTTCTTAGAACTACAGCAAATGTCTGGTCTGATCAAGGACAAAACGAGTACACTCTAGAATGCAGGCAGGTGGTGAACCTATCAGGCAGAAGATAAATCATATGCACCTTTCAGAGTTTGCTACTTGTAAGTGATTCCTATCACTTTGAATAAAATCCACATTGTAGGCCTTATGTAATATTGTCCCTTCCCAGCTGGCTTCACTCGCCTTCTGCCTCTCTCCCCTTTGCTCACTGTGCCCTAGATACAATGGCCTTCCTTCAATTCCTTGAAGTTTGAACAAACCAGCCTTGTCCCACCCAAGGGCTTTTGCAAGTGTGGTGCCCTTTTCCCAAAGTCCTCTCCACACTTCATGAAGCCTGCCTCCCCCTCATTTGGGTGGCAGGTCCCTCGAGTCGTCCCCAGAGAGGTGCCTCCTGGCAACTCTTTCACCTCCATACCCCTATTCTTCTCTGTCATTCTATCCTGATAATAGACTGAGCTTATCATTACCTAGAATAATGTTATTTGTCTCTTTACTCACTTTATCCTCTGGGTGCTTTCTCCCACTAAGGTGCGAATTCTGCAAAATCAGCACCCTTGTCTATTCTGTTTAACCTCTATTACTCTAGCCCTTGGAAAAGTATGTGGCACGTGGTGGACTATGAGTGAAGATCTGTTGAATGATTGATATAAGAACAGATATTTATATGATGATACTGACAGGTTTTTTGGATAAGCAAATGTGACATATAAAATATGATGTAGTATATGTAAATAGATGGTCTGTAAAATACTTGAAAGAGTGTCTGGCATATTGAAACCACTCAGTGTTGTATTTTATTAGTAGAAGTAGAACTATAATCACTACTAGCTTTTCTTGTCCCAGCCTCCTCTTTCTGCACCTTTTTGCAAGTTGTTCATCTCCTTCTCAGGCACCCAGTTATAACTGTTCTCTATCCTCTCTGCTTTCAGCCTTAATCCCCCATCCTTCCATCTATACATTTGAATCCATATGTGAAAAAGGTATCGTTCTTTAAAAGTAATAACCCTTCTTTAGATATTGGCCTTTTAGCACTCACCAAAAAGCACTCACCAAAGAGATCACACTGTTTGAGGAATTTCAGATACTAACTGACAGGCTGTGGGTACATCTAGGGCCACAGCTTTTTTTCAGTGTCGCTAAAATCACACTGTGATATTATCATGTCTGACAGATCAGATCTTATTCCTTAAAAGTCAGTGCTAAAGACCCAGATTTTGGCAAAAGTCTGATAATTATTTTAGCTAAAGCTAAGCTTTATGCAACCAAATAAAGTAAGTAACATTTGTCTTTCTCCAACTCAGCCTAAGCCTTGCTCTTACTTGCACTCCATCCACTCTCTTGACTAGCCCATGCCCTCGTTACATGACTGTCCCCAGCTGTTCTGCTGAAATTCACTACCTGAGAACAAATTTTTCCCCATCAGTCAATTACTCATTAGTAAGAAATTTAGCCAAGGTGCTACATGTGTAGAAACACTTGCCTGTCTTATTTCATTTTTTAATTGCAAAATGAGAGGATGTTATTGGGAAAGAAATTTCAAGAATCTGTAAACTGAAGGACAGAAAATATTTAGAAGGAGCAAGGTGGAACTTTCTGGTTTCTATACCACTTGTCACTGTTCCATTCAACAGATTAGAAAAGTCAGCCTTGGTCCACATTTTCCCCTCTGTCCATAGGGTCTAATATATCTCTCAGAGATGATGTATTTGGGTAGAATTCTTTACAAGAAGGGACTTAATTTGCCAATGAAAATCATGTTAGGTGTACTCATCAGGTTAAAAGATAATCCCATTATAACTCTTTCATCTATGTATAAAAGGAATGACTGTGAATTAAAAAGGCCTAACATTTTTCAGCTTGTGCCAAGCAGAATGCATTTACTCCCTGCTTATACTCCAAGATAATAGTATTTAACAAGCCCTATTTGGGGGCAGTTTTTCCCTTTCTGTTAGCTGTGAGCCCATCTGTTCTTCATATAAATTTGGCTTCAACCTCCACATCATTAAATTGTGCAACAGTGCTATATATGACTTCACTTCAGCACGTGAGAGATTTCACTGTGAAATCTCTGTTAGGTGGAGAGCTTGGTTTCAACTCTGTACACATTCTCTGACTGAAGGCTGAATGAGGAATCTAGGATTTAGACAAAGTTGTCTATATTGTTTTATTCAAAAAGCACACATAAACCCTCTCTCCTCTCCTTATATGTTTTTATCAGGATGGGTGAAATCCCTTGTTGAAAAGATCATAGCGTCTCTGGGGTTTGGTGAGTACCAACTAGCAATCATTCTCCAATTTCCATGGTACTGACCCATGAAGTAGGTAAATCGGAGCACAAAAATCATTTGCACTCACTAGTGCATCTCCCTCTCCTTTAAATTACAGTAGATAAAGAACATCATCATAAACTCCTGGGTTATAAAGAACATCATAAGATCTTATACGGGAGCTTGGAGAGCATGTGAACCAAGCATCCTTCTTAGTCACAGATGTCAGTCACTTAGTCACCTCGCCACGGTCACCTGCTTAGTAAATGTCGGGTCTGGACTCGGAGCCAAGTTTCTGATTTCTTGAGCTCAGGGTCCTTTAAAAGCCAAACATTCTTAGACTCTTACTGAAGAGAATATGTCTATATAGGGAGATCATGAAGTGAAATGAAAGATCACTCTCTAAGATATTCAGGCAAGACTAAAGAATTATTTTCTCTTTAATAGATCAATAAAAGTCAACTCATGTGAACTCAGACTACAAAAATGTGATACTAGTGCCCTTTATGTTTTTCATCTCATTACTCATAAAAAATAATTACATTTCAGGAATATTTATGCATCTTTAAAATCCCTTTTGAGCACATATCACAATTTTAAATCATGTATATATATATATATATATACACATTTATATCATTTTTGAGGATATATAATTTCTATATGAAATACATATAACATTTTATATGTGTGTATATATATATATATCTTCATGTATTTCAAAGGGCAATAAAAATGAAATTCTTTGGAATTCATTGGACATCAAGATAATGGAAGCATATAGATACCTATAAATATAGATAGAGCAGTGGCTTTCCTTCTTTTTCTTTCTTAAATAAAAATAACCTTCAACTAGAAAAGCTTTCCTCAGAAATACTTAATCTGGGAGCCTGTGGAAGAAGGTCCAAAAGAACTGTTATTAGAGAGTCTGTGAACATTCTATAATTACCTGCAAATTTTTTAACTAAGTGTGTATGTGCATTTTTCTGGAGAGTAAGTGTTCAAAGTTTTCATGAGATTCTCAAAAGGGTCTACTGGTTTGTGTGAAAACCTTATGCTTAAATAGAAGAAAAAGGTGCTGCTCTCCATGAAGGGACTCTGGCCCTTGTCATTTCCCTCATTAACCCCCGCTTCCCCCATGGGATCCCCAAGGAGGTTCCATGAAACCCCTGGGCTCAGTAGAGCATATTTTAAAAATTCTTGCTACAGGAATCACTTAAATAGAAATCTAAATTCAAGAGATTTGAGCTATCTGTTGCCTATAGACACTCCCTTCAACATCTGTGTAAGGCATGTGGTCCAGACCTGCCAAAATGAGGAACTTGTAAAGAAATTAGGAGATAACTAATGCTTGCTAATAACCATAGGACTTTTCAGCAATGCTAAGCTATATCTAGAAGCAGTCTTGTTCCCCTCAAGAAAATGGGTTAAATATTCCCAAGACATATCTCTTAGAGTTAACCACAGTTGCAGGAGTCAGAGTATCTTCAGAGTTAATAATATCTGGACATTCTAACCTACTCTAGAGTTAAATAAAAAATAAACTCTTATAGTCAAATAAAAAATGTACTTTAGCCCTAAATCTATGAAGGTAAAATGTGAGGATAGAAGGAAAACATGGGAGAATATTTGTCAAGCTGATAATATCCAAAGGATAAGAAAGACCAACAGTGATAGTTTTGGTAATATTGAGCATTCAGTATATTCATATAAAAATATTTTGAGATGCAGGTCATATACAAAATGTTTGCACTAGTCTGGGTTCTTGGTGGCAAACAGCAGAAATGAACATCAATTAATTTAAGCAGAGAAAGGAACTCAGTGAATAGGTGTTGGGTACCTCAGGGAGTCTATGAGAAGGCTGGAGAACAAGATGTGGAGAGAATCTGGGAAGGCAAAGAACAGCCAAGATCCAGCCTTAGGAATTGTCTCTTAGGACATGCCCAATGGTACTAGGGACATTGGGCTCTCACTGTCACCACTCTCCACCAATAGATGTGCTAGTCCACAGTGCTGGACTCCAGCCCCTGCAGCAGGAGCCAAGAACAATCTCTAATTAACCCTGGTCTGTATCAGTTCCTGTAGATCCTCTAGAAATTATGATTTGTGTTTTTGAAAAATAACTTGCCGTGATATGGAGAATGCACAAATTCAGTGAGATATTCAAGGGAGGGTGACCAATTGTAAGGTATTACAATAATATAAGCAGGAATTTTCAAAAGCTCCATGCTTGATGCGCTGGAGGCAGCAGTGCATCTAAACAGGTTAAGGGCTGAAGACAGTGGTTCTCAAACTTCAGAGGGCATGAGCGCTTGTTGAAACACAGATCACTGGACACCACGCCTGGGTTTCTCATCCAGAAGGTCGGAGGTCAGACCTGAGAATTTACATTTTGAACAAGTTCCCAGATGATGCTGATCTGGCTAGTCCAGAACCATATTTGTACAAGGATCTGTGAGGTTAGTTGTGTGGTGAGCCTATACATTCATCTTAAGAGTGGCAGTGGGATCTTGAGTTTTGGCATGAGCATGTGAGAACATCATAGAAATTGTCCTGTCAGCTCTCCCTGAGAATTTTGGGCTAGGGTCAGTATGAGGCAGTGCCTCAGGAAAGGGTGGGAAGGGGGATCTAAAGAGACAGAGAAGAGAATCTGGAAGACTCCTCATTCCACTAGCAGTACAGAGCCCAATATTGCAGAAGGAGAACTTCGTGACTACTGATTTTCATCAAATTCATATAATCTTCCCTTTACTGAGAATAGGGCCACCTTTTATTCAGTTTCTATTCTCAAAGTACATAGCACACAGGAGATGCTAGAACATGTTTAATTGATATCATTAGTTCTAGACTAAGCTAATTCTGGTCAAATGTCAATTTTTATCCTTACTCTTTTGTCTCCCTACAGAAGATCATATTCATTAACACCATTGGTAGGGTTTCTCTTTCTTTTAAATATTATAAATCAAATTTCAGATGACACAGTTGGATAGATAAGTGATCAGTGGTCATATTTTCCAATAAATGTGTCCAAGAATTAAACAATAAAACACTTGACATTAAAAAAAAATCAGGGACTACTATCCACCCTTTAAAAAGAAAGCTGGCCACATTTATGACAACGTGGATGACACTAAAGTTATGCTAAGTGAAATAAGCCAGACACAGAAAAAACAAATACTGCATGATTTCACTTACATGTGGAGTCTAAAATGGTCAAACCCACAGAAGAGAGTAGAAAAATAGTTATCTTTGGAGGAGGAGGAAAGGGAGAGATGCTGGTCAGTAGTACAGTTTCAGCTCCAGAGATCTAATGTACAGCAACATCACTGTAATTAGCAACACTGTATTGTGGACTTGAGATTTACCAAGGATCTGGTGCTCTTACTATAAGAAAAAAAGAAGAAAATGGCATCTGTGTGAAGAAATGGGTATATTAACTGGCTTGATTGTGCTCTTCATCTCACAGTGCCTACATATGTCAACACATCAGGTTGTACACTTTAAAGATATACCATTTTTATTTGTTAATTATACATCAGCACAGATTGGGAAAAATCACACACACTCACATCATGCAAAACATAAAACTGAAGGCAGCGCTTACTGGATAATCAGCAGAGAAACCTCCCATTGAACATGACATTTTGGTGTTAGATGATTCACTCAGTGCACATTAAGAGCTTGAAATGGAAAAATATTAAACCAGCCAGTCAGTCAGTCAGTCCTTCCATTCTTGTCACCAGTGTTTATTCCAGTTCCCATAACACAGTGGGCTTGAGTGTTTTTCTTTTCAGTAGGTTGAAGTATATGAGTAACATCTGTGGGGTGTGTTGATATTGTTGAACCAAAGCTCAGAAATGTCAGCTTGAAATGAGTAAGGCTTGGAGGGGACTGGTTGCAGGACAACTTCAGGTTCTGGCTCATCTGAGACTCAGCATAGAAATAAATCAGAGGCTATGACCTCTTGCCCCTCCTAGTTTCTAGAGGATGAAAAAAGCATCTAGTATAATACTATACCTCCAGGTATCAAGACAGAAAAAAATAAGTTTTCATTTTTTGAGAGGAGGGTGAAACTTATGAAAATACTCAATGGAATAAAATGTTTTTTGAGAACTGTTGTTCAGTCACTAAGCATATCCAACTCTTTGTGACCTCATCGAATACAGCACACCAGGCTTCCTTGTCCTTCACTGTCTCCTGGAGTTTGCTCAAACTCATGCCCACTGAGTCGGTGATGCCATCCAAACATCTCATCATTTGTCACCCCCTTCTCCTCCTGCCTTCAATCTTTCCTAGCATCAAGGTCTTTTCCAATGAGTCAGCTCTTCAAATCAGGTGACCAAAGTATTGGAATATCAGCTTCAAGATCGGTTCTTTCAATGAATATTCAGGGTTGAGAACTGTGCATGTATGTGTGCTAAGTTGCTTCAGTAGCGTCCAACTCTTTGTGATTCTATGGACTGTAGCCTGCCAGGCTTCCCTGTCCATGGGATTCACCAGGCAAAAATGTAGTTAGCCACAATTGCTTGGGTGCCTTTATTTCTATATCCTGCAACCATGTTTAAAGAGAAGAACTCAGATTCAAGAAAAAGGGTAGAATTGCTTCTGATAGCAGTCATGAGGGTTTCCACTCGCCTTGAAGAAATGATGGTAGAGGAAGAAATGGTAACCTTAGAAAGACTTTGTTGTCCAAGAAGGAGAGGCTGGTGGACACAGAGCTGGGATCGGGGGGAGCAGCAAGGAAAGTCATTTTTCTCTCTATTTTCTTCAAAAATGAGATCAGGGACTTACAAAAAAGGTAGAGATAAATCCCCATGTCTCTGAACCTAGTTCCCACCAGCTTGAACTCTCTCCCTACTCACAATATAATCAAGGAGAGAAACACAGAGTAGATCATCAAAATACAATTGTGATCACCCAAGTAAAGTGAAGTGAAGAATCTAAAGCAGAAAGATCAGTGAGGATCAGGGATTAAGAGACAATCTTTAAAACTGGGTATTCTATATATAGGATTTAAATGATGAATAAAAGTAAGAAAACTGTTAGACTGATGCTGAAGCTGAAGTTCCAATATTTTGGCCACCTAACGAGAAGAGCTGACTCATTGGAAAACACCCTGATGCTGGGAAAGATTGAAGGCAAAAGGAGAAGAGGTCAGCAGATGCTGCGATGGTTAGATAGCATCACTGACTCAATGGACATGAGTTTGAGCAAACTCCAGGAGATAGCAAAAGACAGGAAAGCCTGGTATGCTGTAGTCCATGGGGTCACAAAGAGTTGGACATGACTTACCGATTGAACAAGATTGTATTAAGGAAATTCCTATAAGCAGATTGAAATTAGGCTGTGAGCCAAAGCGACTTATGCCCTTTGGGCTTCTCTGTGTTGTGTGTGTGTGTTTTTTTCCCCAAACTTGATAAGCCTATACAACTATATTTGTAGAAGCAGAACTCAATTTTCTCCTTTTGGGCATCAGAACAAATGAACTCAGCATTTACCACCAACATATTTCTTTTTTTATGTTTTTTAAAAGTTTTTATTTCTGTTGATTTAAAGAATAACTTGTAGGCAACCAGCTCTGAGTTTTCTGCTTTTCAGGGAACTATTACAAATGTGGACCATCATGGAGAAGGATTAGATCAAAGAATTGTTAAATGTTCTACAGAGAAAGTGAATTTATTGGAACAATGAAAGTTTGAAGACTTTGAAGACATTAGAGAGACATACAGAATTAGCATTGGCTGCATAACAGGATTCTTGGGCAACATGGTTAAAAAAAATCATAAATGTCAAAAATGGATCTATTCTGGAGGTCCCCACAATGTTGGCCCCAAATAAACTCTGGTTTCATCAAAATATTTCATGGATTATTAACAGTAATTCCAGAAACTTTGTTACCAATTTTTATGGGATGATCTGATGTTTCAAACTTTTATTGGCTTCTGCTTTCAGCCAATCATTTCAGGTCTCTGAGCCTTAATTTCCTCATCTATAAAATGAAGTGTTAACTAAATTATTTAAATATACCATTCCTCTTTTAAACTCAATGAGGTTTATAACTCTTCTTTCAGATATATTGCCTTTATTTTTTAAAGCAGAAAAATTTCACAGATAATCCAAGATCTATTTCTTTATAAAAGAAGTAAAACATATTAAATTGATGTCAACTTTATCATTCCCAGTCCCAGTCTCCCTCCATCTCTTCTAATCACCATAATTAGCTTGCAAATTTTTTAAATGCTTTTGTCTACTTATGTTTGCTTATAGAAAATATATACCCCTATTTTATTTGTATGTTTTCACATGCAATGTACTTCATTAAATATTTCTTTCTATGATTTGATTCCTGTTCATTTCATAACAGTCATAAAGACCTTCTAACATTAGTGCATTGAGATCTACTCCTTTTCATAGTATGCATGCACTATCATGCTTCCATGCATACCCATATTAATGAGCATTTGTTTTACTGAACATCTCTGAAAATGCCTTCTTGTATGCATATATAAATGCTAGAGCCAATAGTGCAAATGATTTTTATGAGTCATGGATAGGAATCCTTTAAATTTTACCAACTCCCAGATTATCCTCCAAGTAGCCATACAGGTTGATACTAGCAGATCATGAGACTTTCCTCCCCTCAAGGAGAAAACTCTTACTTAAGTCAAACTTTAAAAACTTTTACTACCAGACTGCACAGAAAGTAACATCTCATCATGTGACCCCAATTATCGGTGACACTGGGTACCTTTTCATATTACCTCTTTTTACATTTCAAATTTACCTATGGTGTCCACTCAAAGCTTACTGGAAATGGTCTCAAGGGTCTGAGCTCAAATCCTGTCTCTGTATCTCCTGGCTATGTCAAGTCACTGAATCTTTCCACATTTTCCTCAGCCACAAAAGAAGAACAGCAGCATTTGCTCTGTCTGGCTCAGTAACAAAACTGACAATGCCTTCTAGGCATTGTTGAGAGCTATGCAACTGTATCGGCAAAGGGGATCAAAGAGGAATCACCAGGAGTGATATAGAATAAGGGGTTTCTTACAGGAATATCGCCCACAATGGATGGGTAAGGACTAGCACTGTTGTCATGACTGGCACTGGCTCTAAAGTCAGCAGGGCAGGAAGTTGGAAAAGGGCTGGAGAGATGGAGCTCAAGTTGAAGCAGTGAGAGCAAGGACAAACTGGGACCCCTGATAAGCTGGAACTCCTAAGGACAGACAGAAATCCACAGTGGTCTCTCCAAAAATTCAAACTAAATGATGGGACTCTGGGGAGCTACTTGGCAGTCCAGTGGCTGGGACTCCTAGTTTCCACTGCAGGTAGTACGGGTTTGATCCCCGGTCAGGGGACTGAGATCTCACACGGCCCGAGGCACAGCCCAAATAAATTAATAAATAAAAGGCAGTTGCTATTATAAAAAATTAAATACATAAATAAAATGATGTGACTCTGGCACCTTTCATCAAAGAGCAAAACACATACTGGGTCTAGAAGTTGAAGAAGCTGAAAGGTAATCCAGTGGACCTGGAGAAACTACCATCAAGATACAGGAGCAGCCACAGGTGAGAGCTGAAATAACACCAGAGCTTGGCCCAAGCTTCTGGGAGTAAAGAGAACACTGCTACAAGTCACTCCCTCCTCCCGCATCTTATTGCTCTTGTCAACTTGGGAACCCGCTGGCAGAGATTTCTGGGAAATATAATCTCAGCTAAGTGCACAAGAAAATGGGCATAGACATACGCATGCACACTACAAATCCATAACAGCAGCTCCAGGGAATAAGGACAAATATCAGTTTTGCTAGTTGCAGACTCATCAAAATGTTTGATCTGTGTACCTCCTGCTCATTTCATTCTACAGGCTGCCTCTTTCTATGCTGATCTGTGAAGAGTAAGATCAAGGGAGAAAAGTGATCAATTTTCTATGCCTTCACAAGTCAAAAGGAAAATAAAATTTTAAAAGAGACTGGTAAGAGAGGCTGAAATAAAATCTGTGGATCTATGTGCTACTTCTAATGCAGACAGAAGAAAGTTGAACTTAATTCCATTCTTTGTAGACCCCAGCCATGCGTAAGTGCCTGGAGAACCCAACCTATGGGTTTTCCCTATTGCCAAGTGAAGTGCATCTTTGTCTCTTGGAACAGTCCTGTGTTACAGGGAAAGAATTAAAAAGTGCGGACCATATAAGGACTACACTAATTATGAGCTGGAATGTGTCAGCCAGAAATGAGTTACAAGCTGGCCAGGGCCTGCAAACTATAGTTAGATATTTAATAAAGTTCAGGCATGCAGCTGCGAGCACTCCTGGATGTTTGCCACCTTTTATTATGGTGGCGCCTGGCAACATGCTTGTAGTTAAGGGTCTGTCAGTCTTTCCATTAAAAACTCCATCTTTTCAGGGCCTTTCTAAATCTCTTTTTTACATAACACACATTAGAAACTTGTATGTGGCTTGTCCAAAATGAGGCTGTTTTTGTGGTGGTCGTTATCGCTTTGTTTTCAGGTTTGAAGAAGCTCAATCTGGTTCTGCCATTTACTGTACCAAAAAAAAAGGAAGGAAGGAAGGAAGAGGAGGAAGAGAAGGGAAGAGGGAGGGGAAAAAAGAAGGGGAAGAGGAGGGGGAGGAGGAGAGGAAGAAAAGGAGGAGGCACCTAAAATAGACAGTTAATCGATCCTCAGTTTGGTCCCAAGTTTTCTTACAGAAATGACTTGCTCCTTCTGGGACCATACTGAACCAGGAAAATACACTTCAGCAAAGTATTTTGCTGAAAAATATAAAATTTTCTTTTCTGGAGAAGGAAATGGCTACCTACTCCAGTATTTTTGCCTGGAGAATTCCATGGACAGAGGAGCATGGTGGGCTACAGTCCATGGAGTCACAAAGAATCAGTTAGGTAAACCAAAGATAGCTAAAAGGTGGAAATAAAGTTTTCTGTTTCTTAGCTTGGTATGAGATTGTTATCCTGATAATAAAAAAGAAATCAAAAAATACGTTTATGTTTCTCCATATATTTTCCCCCACCCCCTCACCTCTGATAACCACTAATTTAAAAAAGCAAACTTCCACTGGGAAAATTTTATACACAACTCAAAAATACTAAGTTATATAGGAGAATTTGCAGTAATTCTCTAGTTCTAAGGAAGAAAGGGAGGAGGGAGTGGTGAAGGAAGGGAGAAAAGAAGGAAGGTATCACTTCTATAAATGTACTCATTGCTGTTAAGTTGCATTCTAGTTTCAGAAGGAAATATATATATATATATATATACACACACACACTTTTTTTTAATGAGGGAAGAAAAAGAGTCTTAGAATAAAGAAATAGCATATACAGCTATTTATCATTTACAAGGAAATTTCAACCAAATTTTGCCAAATCATCCTTCTCTGCCCCTGAAATACCAGGCAGATTCCATTTTTTTCTACCTACTCTTCAAGTTTCAAAAAGCCAGCTAAATGTAGAATCAAACTGCCAACATCTTTTTGAATTTAAAATTTCTCCCCTGCCTCAGCTTGAGCCTGAACAAGCTTAGACGTTTGCAGGAGTGAAAGGGGTATGCTGAATCTCTCTGATTTATTTGCGTTGCACTTTCTTGTCTTGTCCCTTCTCTGCTGCCTCTGACTTCTCCAAGTTTGCAGTGAGGTAAGGATTAAGTCTTAGACTGATCTGACCACTACAAGACAGTCCTGTAGTTACCTTGTTACCTTGGGGGCTTCCAATCATACCTGTTGTCTAAGATGTTTCCATGAAGTGTTTGTAACCAACAGTTACATGAAATTCACTATGGGGGAATCTGGTAGACCTCCCCTCCCTACACCTACAATAGTTTTGTCTGGTAAAGTGGGAAAATCACGGAAAGAAAACAGAGCTCCCCAGTAGCGTGGTTACATTTGAATGATGTCCACAGTAGTAGCCACCTCCTTTTATCTGACTTTTTCCAAATAGAAAGAGACAACATTTCCTTTATCAGGAAAGAATGCAGACCATAGCTACTGGCATGTTAGTTTATCAGACAGTTGTGCCATGCCCGATGACTTAGACTACACCATAACCTTCAATATGCTGAAAGCAGTGAGGCTACCAAGTGGGAAAGATGAGAAATTGTAGACTGCTCGCATGTGAAATATGTGTGAGAAACAGAGGTTGAGAAATCTCACCATGTAGAGGGTAATATGAAAACTTTTACTACAATGTTTTCAGTGTTATTTAATGTAAACTGCAACTATTTTATTCTTTGATAAAATAAATACATTGTAGATAAAGGAGCCAGATTTTTGAGACTAGAATGAACTTATGTGTTGAATTGGAACAAGAGGTATGATCTCATGAGTTAAGAATGAACTCCATATATATGCAGAGAGATAAATATAGAAATATAAATTTAATTTGTGTGTACATATGCTTCCCACTTCTGTCTGCTGAGGGAGACTAGGAGCAATGACAACCTTATAATATTTGAGAAGACTTAGAACCCAGATCTTGATTTCACATACCAGTTTCCAACTAAGAGATTCAAGACTCCTTGGAAAATGTATTGTTTCCAGGGTTGGGCCAGGAAATATACCAGATGAGCCTGGAAGGTCTTGTGATGTCAAAATATAAGGAAGCATTTGAGAAAAAATAGAGGTATGCCAAAGAACAAAAACCCAACCTAGAGGGGCTCCCCACTGTCAAAGCTGCAATAATTTGATCAAAAATGAATTATAGTATTTGATTATAATTCACAGAATAAAACAGTTATTAATGAATTCATAATGGTAGAAGTGAATAACTGGATCAATAAGTAAATGGCAGGGGCAGATTGCACTTCTTTACAGAAGAATTTCAATTAATTAATGTAGAAGAAATGAGAGAAATTAAAATATCACCATTAAGTAATACCACAGTAATAATTGTTGCAGAAAAGGTGTACCAATGGATGCAAAAACCACTGGACAAAACTTGAGGAAAAACAAGGTATCAGCACAGTCGCAAAGTATCTCACCTAAAAAGACATTTATTGATTACATAGGGGAAAATAATAACATTACAACCAAAAAAAAAAAAACAGACACTTTAATCAAGTGACTTAAACTAGTATTATAGTCAATAAAATTAATATCATGAATACCCTGATATGATGCACTGAGGAGCACACAATATCACTTCTGTGGTATTCTTGCCCCAAATGCGCTATCTCAATATAGTCACAAGAAAGCCTCAACTAAACATGTATTGAGAGACATTTTACAAGAAAAAGTGACTAGTGTTCCACGAAGTGTGAAGGTCATTAAAGACAAGGAAAGGATGCAGAGCAGTTATGACTGGGGGAGATAAAGATGACACAGCAACTGAATGCTATGGCATTGGGTCCAGGGATAGGAAAGAAGCACAGAAGAAAATGTGCTTAAATTTGAATAAAGTCTGTAGCTTCTTGGTAATATTGTACAAATGCTCATCTCCTATTTTGATAACTGTACCCTGGTTACAAAAGCTGTTAAATTTAAGGAAACCAAATAATGTTTACATGTGGACCCTCTGAACAATATTTTCAACTTTTCTATAAGTCCAAGAGTGTTCTAATATAAAAGATTTACCAAAAATATCCTATAGAGGAGAAGAGTATTTGGAGGGGGGGTTGATTATTTATTTGTTTTATTGAAGCATAATTGATTTATTATATTCTATTTGTTTTAGGTATACAGCATAGTGATTCAATATTTTTATAGATCATACTTCATAGAAAGTTATCACAAAATAATGAATGTATTTCTCTTTGATGTACAATATATCCTTGTTGTTCATTTATTTTATACATACTACAATCTCAATCTCCTACACCTTTCTTGCCCCTCTTCTTTTCCCTCTCCCCACTGGGAATCACTAGTTTGCTTTCTATATCTGTGAGTTTATTTATCTTGTGTTATATTCATCCATTTAATTTTTTAGATTCCACATATAAAGGCAGTATTTGTCTTTCTCTGTCTGACTTATTTCGCTAAGGAAAATACCCTCTAGGTCCATCCATGTTGTTGAAAGTGGCAGAATTTCATTCTTTTTTATGACTGAATAGATTAATTGATCATAGGTGCATGGGTTTATTTCTGAGTTATCCATTCTGTTCCACTGATTTATCTGTGTTTTTGTGCCAGTACCATGCTGTTTTGATTACTATAGCTTTGTAGTATAGCTCAAGTTCAGAGAGGATGATATTTCCAGTTTTTTTCCCTCAAGATTGCTTTGGTAAATTGGCATCTTTTGTGGTTCCATATGAATTTTAGGATTATTTGTTCTAGGTTCATGAAAAAAAAAGTCATGGATATTTTCATAGGAATTGCATTAAATCTAGAAATCCCTTGGGTATATGGTCATTTTAACAATAGTAATTCTTGCTATCCATGAACACAAGGTATTTTTCCATTTCATTGTATCATCTTCACTTTGCTTCATCATTGTTTTTCAGTTTTCCCTTCCTTGGTTTAGTTTATTTCCAGGTATTTTATTCACTTTGGTGTGCTTTTAAATGGGATCACCTTCTTGCTTTCTTTTTTTGATAGTTTTAGAGTAGTGTTTAGAAAAGCAATAGATTTATTAGTCTTGTATCCTGAAATTTCACTGAATTCATTAGTTTTAATAGTCTTTTGATGAAGACTTTATTATTTTCTATATATAGCATCATATCATCTGCAAAGAATGACAGT
Source organism: Antilocapra americana (assembly GCA_007570785.1). Lineage (NCBI taxonomy): Eukaryota > Metazoa > Chordata > Mammalia > Artiodactyla > Antilocapridae > Antilocapra > Antilocapra americana. The sequence goes on from ML661897.1 coordinate 20,138,107, forward strand.
TATTCTTCTCTTTATTTACTTTTCTTGTCTGAATGCTATGGCTAGAACTTTGAGTACTGTGTTAAATAGAAGTGGTCAAAATAGGCACCGTTGTCTCATTTCTGATTTTAGAGGAAAAATTTTTCACCCTTGAGCATGATGTTTGCTGCGTTTGTTATCAATGAACTTTGTTATGTTGAGATATGTTCCCTCTATATCAACTTTGATGACAATTTTTGTCATGAATTAACATTCAATTTGGTCAAGTATTTTTCTTTATTGAGATTATCCTGTGATGTTTATCCTTCCTTTTGCTACTGTGGTATATAACACTGATTAATTTGCAGGTACTGAACCATTCTTATATCCCTGGAATCAGTTCAGTTAAGTCGGCAGCACGCTGGACTTCCCTGTCCATCACCAACTCCTGGCGCTTACTCAAACTCATGTCCATCGAGTTGGTGATGCCATCTAACCATTTCATCCTCTGTTGTTCCTCTTCTCCTCCTGCCTCCAATCTTTCCCAGCATCAGGGTCTTTTCAAATGAATCAGTTCTTCACATCAGGTGGCCAAGCTGAATTATTGAATTCAGTTTGCTAGTACTTTGGTGAGAATTTTTCCACCTATACTCATCAGAAATATTGGTATATTGTTACAATTACACAGATTGTTAAGTAATCATTAAGATTTAATAATCACTTGAGCTCAAGGTAATAATAAGAACTGTCACCATCAAACAAGTTGGCACTTTACAGACCATCTTCAAGTAACACAATAATCAGAGCCAGGGGTAGGGTAGGAGGGAGATGTCATTTGAACTTTAAAGATGAAGAAACCCTAGCTCAGGCATATAAAGTTCCATGTCAAGCTAATGAAAAACAGAATCTAAAACTGAGTGTGACTAACTCTAAACCCCAAGTTCTTCCTTCCGTGCTCTAACTCCACTGTAGAGAAGCCAGTTCTGCATGGAGCAGGTCATCTTTTGTGAATGTCAGTATAATTTAGAGCCTTATAGATCAGGCTCTAGAATCAAACAATCCAGTTCCCAGCTCTGCCATACCTTAGTTATGGAAATTTGGATGCTGAACCTTATTTTTCTCATCCACTAAATAGGGATAATGGTGGCTACCTCACATGTTCATTATAAGAATTTATGATTTTAATATTCAGCTTAGTTCCCAGCACCTAGAAAGCTCTCAAGAAATAATAGCTTTATATAAACAATTTACCCCCCTAAAAGTATCTGAATTAAAGAACCTCTTTAAATATTGTTTCCTTGATGGCTTGGCAGTAAAGAATCTGCCTGCAATGCAAGCAATACAGGAGACACATTTAATATTACTGAAACTCTAGTATCTAAGTGCTCTTGATAAAATGTTCAGTTAACTGTTTATTGTTCATCAGAAACTTAATCAAAGGTTGGGTGTGGGGCAAGTTATACTTGGAATTCAACATAACTTAAAACACAGCTTATAGCATTTTTTCACCATCCTCCCTTGCTATGAATGTGTGTGTGTTGCATGCTCTGTCATGTCCAACTCTTTGAGACCCCATGGACTGCAATCTGCCAGACCTCTCTGTCCATGGAATTTTCTAGGCAAGAATAGTAGAGTGAGTTGCCATTTCCTACTCCAAGGGATCTTCCCAACCCAGGGATCAAACCTGAGTCTCTTGTATCTCCTGCATTGGCAGGCAGATTCTTTACCACTTCACCACCTGGGAAGCCCCTTACTATGTATTCTAACTACCATGTTATCTTAAATTCTGATACATGCAAGGAAAATTTGGCATTGCTTGTTATTGGTTTTCTATTGCTGCTATAACAAATAACCATAGAGATTTGGATTAAAACAACAAAAATTTGTTTATCTTACAGTTTCACAGGTTAGAAATCCACCATGATTTCACTGAGCAAAACTCAGAGCTGTCTTCACTTCTGGAAATTCTAAGACAGAATCAATTTCCTTATGTTTCTAGTTTCTAGAGACTGCTCATATTCCTTGGCTCATGGACACTTTCTCATCCTTAGAAGTCAGCAAAAGTGGGGCTCATTCTCACATCACATCACTCTGAACTCTCCATTGTTACATCTTCATCTCTGACTCTTCTCCTGCTTTCCTCTTTCACATTTGAGGATCCTTGATATTACATCATGATTCTCCAAATAATCCAGAATAATCTCCCTATTTTAAGGTCAGCTGAATATCAACTTTAATTCTACCTACAACTTTAATTCCCTCTTGCTATGTTATTTGAAATATTCACAGGTTCCAGGGATTAGGGCATGGTTATCTTTCTGGAGCCATTATTCTGCCTGCCATGCCACATCACTAATTAAAGAGAAGATTAGCTAATAAGGAGTTGCAGGCAGAATCAAAGGACCCAAAAGACAGAAAACTACATCCTTGACAGTTACATATGGAGAAAGCATGGAGCTCTGGTTAAAATAACACATACTTAATGCCATTATCTTAAATCAATGAGCTTTTTGAGTGGAAGACTTGATCAAACAGAGCTCTGAGTTTTGGCTCAATCCACTAATTGTGTTAACTTCATCACAGCATATACCATTTCTGGGGTTCAGTTTCCTCACCTGTCAAATGGAGATGATACAATCACAGAGTGATTGTGTGAAACAGACAGTATCATTTTTTTCTTTTTTAAATTAATTTTTATTGGAGTGTAGTTCCCTGTGCTACATAGTACAATCTGATTAGCTATCTATTTTATACATAACACTTTATATATGTTCATCCCAATCTCCTATTTCATCCCACCCCCTTTCACCCTTGGTATCCATGTGTCTATTCTCTGAGTCTATGTCTCTATTTCAGCTTTGCAAATAAGCTCATCTGTTTAATTTTTCTAGATTCCACATATAAGTGATATTATATGATATTTGTTTTTCTGACTTACTTCACATTGTGTGACAATCTCTAGGTCCATCTACATTTCTGCAAATGTTCCTTTTTATGGTTGAGTAATATTCCATTATATATATATGCACCACATTTTCTTTATCCATTCTTCTGTTGATGGATATTTAGGTTGCTTCCATGTGCTGGCTATTGTAAGTCGTGCTGAATGTATCTTTTTGAAGTATGGCTTTCTTTGGATACATGCCAAGGAGTAGAATTGCTGGGTCATATTGTAGTTCTATTTTTAGTTTTTTAAGGAACTTTCATACTGTTTTCCATCAATTTACATATCCACCAACAGTGTAAAAGGGTTTTCTTTTCTCTTTACTCTCTCTAGTATTTATTGTTCATTTTATAATATAATAGCTTTAATAATAATAATAATAATAAGGACATGTGGTAGACTTAATACCAAGTACTATGGTAACAGCTTTAACATTATCTCTTTAATCTTCACAACCACCCAATAATGTGGTACTTATTATTTTACCCATTTACAGCGCAGGAAACTAGGACTCAGAAACACTAAGTAATCTGCCCGACTGGTATATAGTCAAGCCAGGAACACAGTTTTACGCTGCTCCAAAAACCTCTGCTCTGAACCACTGTAAAAGAATATAAATCTAAGGTATGAAAACCAGTTCAGGGGTAATTTATTCTTTTATTTTAAAAAATAGAAAGAAAGGGGAAAAAACTACACTGTGAAACGAACAAGTCCTCATGTGACACAACTAATGGCAACCCATTGTTCCCACCCACCACCTGTGATGGAGAGCTTTGTTTGGAAGCCACTTGTAGGCTTCTGCACAGAGTAAAGTGATATGATACTTGAATGAAGGTGTGTTCTGAAAGGGCTGTAGGCTGAGACTCCATAAGATTTCATCCCACGGGTCTCCTGACTCAATTATACTCCCCTCTCCCTTGAAGTTTACACCAAAAACAGACACTTGTTTTCTGTTCTAGAGTGATTTTGCACTGAGCACTCCCAGGAAAGCCTGCCATTTGTTTTCCACATTCTTTTCAGACAACAAGCCAAAAATTATTTCTGCTCTTTCGCTTAATAAGAAATCAGTGGTGCTGGGAAAACTGCACAGCTACATGTAAAAGAATGAAATCAGAACACCTCCTAACACCACACACAATGATAAACTCAAAATGGATTAAAGACCTAAATTTAAGATCAGAAACTATAAAACTCAGAGGAAACCATAGGCAAAACACTCAATGACATAAATCAAAGCAAGATCCTCTATGACCCACCTCCTAGAATAACAGAAATAAAAATAAAAGTAAACAAGTGGGACCTGATTAACCTTAAAAGCTTTTGCATAGCAAAGGAAACTATAAGCAAGGTGAAAAGATAACCCTCAGAATGGGAGAAAATAATAGCGAATGAAACAACTGACAGAGGATTAGCTTCCAAAATATACAAGCAGCTCATACAACTCAACACCAGAAAAACAACCAACCCAATCAAAAAGTGGGGGGAATACCTAAATAGACACTTTCTCCAAAGAAGACATACAGATGGCTAGCAAACACCTGAAAAGATGCTCAGCATCGCTCATTATGAGAGAAATGCAAATCAAAACTACAATGAGATATCACCTCACACCAGTCAGAATGGCCCTCATCGAAGAGTCTGCAAGCAATAAATGCTGGAGAGGGTGTGGAGAAAAGGGAACGCTCTTGCACTGTTGGTGGCAATGTAAATTGATACAGCCACTATGGAAGATGGTGTGGAGATTCCTTAGAAACCTAGGAATAAAAACACCATATGACCCAGCAATCCCACTCCCAGGCATATACCCTGAGGAAACCAAAATTGAAAGAGACACATGTATCTCATCGTACATTGCAGCAGTATTTAAAATAGCTAGAACATGGAGGCAATCTAGATGTCCATCAACAGATAAATGGATAAAAAAGTTATGATACATATACACAATGGAATATTACTCAGTTCTAATCAGGTGAATGAACCTAGAACCTATTATACAGAGTGAAGTGAGTCAGAAAGAGAAAAATAAATACTATATTCTAACGCATATACACATTATATGCATATAATGTTATTCTAGATTCCGCATATTGCCGGGGTCCAGCCCCGGTGGGGTCCGGGGATCTTGAGGGATGAGTGGCGTCGACGGAAGAACTGAGCTGAGTCGATGTATGGTGATGGAGCAGTCTCTCATTTATTGTTGTTGGTTTACAGTTTTATAGCCAAAAGACATCCCCATTACATCATTACATCACCTATCATTCTATACAATTTTTTGTTTTCTACCTTCCATAGCAACCTTATCATTGAGTTCATTCCCCAAACTATCATGAAACATTCCCCTTAGAGAAGTCAGATTTCTATGTAATTAGATTTAACAATAGTATGTTTACCATTTGAATGTCTTCAGCATACTTTATTCAATCATGATAAGTACATCAATCTAAGTAGAAAGGTTACATTTCTCTTATCAGGTACAACTATGTAGAAGCTAGAGGGAAGGGCTAAAGCTTGAAACTGTTTTATTCTAGTAACCTACTCCAGTTCTAATGAGGAAAGAGGACTAAGACAGTTTAGAAAGAGGAAAGAGGACTAAGAGACAGTCTAGCAGCACTGCTTTAGCAATAAAACCCTATTAACCTTATAACTACTATAATGAATTCCTATGTCTACATTATCCTAAAGCAATCAATATCTCCAACTATGCTGGCCACAGTTATGAGCATTCCTAAGTCCCATTCCAGCCCGGTTTCTTCCAGGAAGAGAGCCTCCTCCGTGGAGTGGTCGGGGGAGTGGGAGGTGGAAAGGTGAGTGGGAGGTGGACAGGTGACCCAAGTACGAGCCTTTCTGGTGGTGGCCTTGCCATGACCCCCAGAGAACTCTTGGTAAACTTCCCAGTAACTAGTTGGTGTAGTCCTTTCATTCCTCCTTAGCCCCCGGGGAAGGTGATCCACCTTCCCAGATCCTCTGGTCGATAAGGTCTGGGAGGAAATCTTTCCAACTGGGACTGACCTACTGAGATGAGCCAATGTTCCAAGCATGGACAGAACTCCCAAGAAAAATACCAGGGGGTGCCTAGCCTGGAATGCCCCGATAAAGAAAGTCAGCTTTGCAATTTCTTTCTTAGTCTCGTGACCTTGTCATCCAAGCAAGGGGGCATCCTGATGGCTCCCAGCAGCATATATACGGAATTTAGAAAAATGGTACTGAAGAACTTATTTACCGGGCACCAATGGAGAAACAGACTAGAGAATAGAGTTACGGACATAGGGAGAGGGATGAGGAGGGTGAGATGTATGAAAAGAGTAACATAGAAACTTACATTACCATATGTAAAATAGATAGCCAACAGGAGTTTGCTGTATGGCTCAGGAAACTCAAACAGGGCTTCTGTACCAAACTAGAGGGGTGGGATGGGGAGAGAGATGGGAGGGAGTTTCCAGAGGGAGGGGATATATGTATATCTATGGCTGATTCATGTTGAGGTTTGACAGAAAACAGTAAAATTCTATAAAGCAATTATCCTTCAATAAAAAATAAATTTAAAAAAAAAGAAATCATGAAGCCTTCCCTACGTGTGCAATGTCTTTACAGTGTCTCTGGTAAATTATTTTCACATGTTGCCCACCAGACCACTGACTTTGCTGAAAGCCCTTATCCTCATGCCTGGGATGACCTCTCACCCAAGGGGTCAATACCCAAAATCAGCATGTCTGACTGTGTTGTGTGCTTCATTACCCATGAGATTATGAATAATTGTAGTAATTGCTGAGGCAAATGAGTTCTAGCTAATTACTAGCATGGTCTTAATCCCAGCAACAAGTGAAAGCAAGAACGCTCACTGACATTTCACTCTATACTATAATGAATATAACTTGCAGTTTTAGCTGATGCCAAAACATTCACTATTATGAACAGAATCTGAAATCCCAAGGGAATTAGACAGTTGAGTGTTTAAACATGTAGGTGTTTTCCTTTCTCTACTTTTAATTTGCTGCCAGGTATTTTTTAGGGCAATTCAACATCCTTTTTACCCTAGGAAACAGCATGAGCTTTCTACTATAATTTGCAAAGAATCACCAGACTCTGGAACCTGTTAAAAATATTATCAGAATTTAAGACATCATTTGTAAGGATAAAAATGAAACACTAGATTTTAAAGCTTTTTGCAAAGATGAAAGTACTATACAATTAAAAGTTATCATTATTACTTCCTTATAACTATGATTTATAATGCCATATTTAAAATATAATTTGTTAATTACTACATGTAGTGTCAGTGATTATCAGTACACACATGGATAATTATAACATGTGGCCTTTTTGGAATAATCCAAGAGTATTTTCTCTTTTTCCCTGGATGCATATTTGAATTGTTCTGATTTGGGGACTTTTCCTAAGAAACTGGAGACCAAAAGCCCAATAGCACAGATGGAGATAGGAGCATAGCAGCCAAGCCAAGACTAAAATTCAGGTCTTCTGATGAGTAGCTAAATGTTACAAACTGGACTAAATACATAAACATTTTGGGTCCTAGCTTTCATATCCTCTAAAATGGAGCAGATAAGTTATGTATAAGAATATTGCAAAGATAAAATGAAACCAAAAGGAAAAAGTGCTTCAGAAGGTTAAATGTACATGAAATCAAAGTTTATATGAACAGTAGAATGCACCATTCATAACATTAATAGTTTCATCATGAAATGAAGACATTTAACTTATTTTCCCATTCAAACTATTTTAACACCAAGTTTCTGAGTTTAAGCTTTTTGACAAGGGTTAAAGTTTTGTTTGAGCTGTAAAACCAAATGGGAGAGAGAAGGCTGTCACCAATTCTTCTCTGGTTTGAGCCCCAAGGAAAGAGGGTTTAGGGATTTTCCCATGTCCCAGTTACACTGAGTTTGGTTTGCACCAAGCACTGCCTCACTTTATCTAAAAGTCACTCTGCATTCTCAAATAAGCACTGTTCTCCAGGGAAACAATGGACTCAGCCAAATAGGGAACTTTAGAAAAATCCCTTCATCTTAACATTTTTCAAAAGGAATTTTGGACTATGGGCCAAGGCTTAGATGATTTTAGAGAAGAGATGAGGATTATAAATGCAATTGCTAGTCCACTCCTACTAGCATCTCCTGGACTTCCCTGGTGGCTCAGATGGTAAGGAATTCGTCTGCAATGCGAGAGGCCTGGATTGCATCCTTGGGTCAAGAAGATACCCTGGAGAAGGGAATGGCAACCCACTTCAGTATTCTTGCCTGGAGAATCCCTGTGGACAGAGGCGCTTGGCAGGCTACAGTCCATGTGGTCACAAAGAGGCGATGAGACTAAGCAAAGCACAGCCCAGCATTTCCTATCTTGCCAGAACATAGGCTTTGATGGGCTCTCCTTTTCCTAAAAGACATAATAAAAACAAAGAGAACAACAGGAAACAAATCAATAAACAAGAAAATGTCAGTTATTACAAAGTCTTTCTAAATCATTAGAATAAGGCTACACGATAGAAATAACTGAGTGAATGAGATGACATTATAAACTGAAATCTCAAAGACAGGAAGGCTTGGGAAGACCAACACCCCATCTTAGTGTGCCTTCCCCATACTCTGCTCCTTTTCCCTTCTTTGCTTCCCCTACTATTGATCTAGGGCTCTATAGGTCTAGGCTGCTCAAAGCAGCCTTCCTAGCCCCTTGGCCATCTTTTTAGATTAATTTCACTCAAGATTCAAAAAGGATTCTAGCCTTTTGGTCACCACCTCTGTCCTAAGTGTTGAACAGCCTCAAACCATCCCTGAAATGTTGGCATTATTAAATTTTGTTACGACTTGGGCTCAGAAATAACAATCACCACAGCAAGCAATATTTATTAGGTGCTTATCACGTGTCAAAATCTGATAAATCAAAGCAAAAGATCAATGGCCAGAGCAATCCCTAGAGATTTAGGACCAAGGGCCTTCTTCCTTTTCTTGGGCTACAAAAACTTGCAAGGAATCTGTGCACCCAAAGGAAAATGATTAAGTACCAAAACCAACTAATAAATTCTGTACCTCAACTGTAGCAGTGAAGAATTGAGTCAAAATTATACAGGTTTCCCTGGTAGTTCAGCTGATAAAGAATCTGCCTGCAATGCAGAAGACACCTGTTCAATTCCTGGATCAGGAAAATCCACTGGAGAAGGGATAGGCTACCCAATCCAGTATTCCTAGGCTTCCCTGGTAGCTCAGATGGTAAAGAATCTGCCTGCAATGCAGGAGACCTGGGTTTGATCCCTGGGTTGAGATGATCCCCTGGAGGAGGCATGGCAACCCACTCCAGTATTCTTACCTGGAAAATCTCCATGGAGAGAGGAGCCTGGTCTATGGAGTCACAAAGAATCGGACACAACTGAGTAACTAAGCCCAGCACACAAATATATATTTTAAATATATTTTATATAACATTTACTGTACTGTTTAATATTGATATTTATATAATGTTTAATGTATATATATGACTTCCCTAGTAGCTCAGACAGTAAAGTGTCTGCCTACAATGTGAGAGACCTGGATTCAACCCCTGGGTCGGGAAGATCTCATGGAGAAGGAAATGGCAGCCCACTCCAGTATTCTTGCCTGGAAAATCCCATGGAGATCCACCAGGAGAGGCCTGGTGGGCTACAGTCCATGGGGTCACAAAGAGTCGGACATGTCTGAGTGAGAGTTTAAATTAAATAACTATATATTTACAAATATATATGCAATCTCACTAGCCCTTGAGAGGTTTGAGTCAGATCAGTATGATCATATCATTCTCCAATTCAATAAATTTTAATGATTTCCCACTTCCCACATTGGAAACTGCAACACTACAGGTGACCTACAGGGGACCTACGGGGGACCTGCAGGCCTGCCAATTTCTTATTGGGTTGTTCAGGAAAGCATACACAACATTATAAAGATTAGAAAATTTCCCATCAAAACTCCCCAGTTCCCAAAATCCTTTGAAAATAAGGAAGTTCTGCCACCCCCTTTTCCATATGGCATCATCAACTGGAGTTGAACATCAACTGTCTACAAATTTTCATAAAAAGCAATGTCATTTAATGTCATTTTACATGTTTTCTAACTTCTATTTTGATTTCTTATTGGATTCCTGGGAGATTTAGAAGTGTATTTTGAAATTCTTAACCTATACTGTTTCTCAAAAGTATACTTTTGTTATCAGTTTCTAACTTAATTGTATTCTTTACATAATGGGCTGTAAATGACATCCACTCTCAATTTTTGTTGAGAATTGCCTGATATCCAAGAACAAGGTTAGTTTTCATAAATCTTCTTCATGTTCTCTATTGGTTGGGGGAAGTGTTCCATATATGTTCATTAGATCTGGTTAATCTATACACTTACTGAGTGCTTATCTGCCTTGCCTATAAATATCTGAGGGTGTACTCTGAAAACCTCTCACTATAATGGTTGGTTTGTCTATTACTATAATTTTGTCAAACTTTGAAGCTCTTTCAGTGTGATGTTCTCCAGACATTTTCTAGAATGTCTTTTGCCTTACAATAGATTTTGTCTAGTATTAATCTGGCTATTTTAGTTGTCTTAAGTCCTTATTTGTCTGGTATAATTTTCTCCATTTACTTCCTTATAATTTGCTGTATGTTTTTATGTGGGCTATGTATATCTTAGTTTTCTGCACTGATGTTTATTTGTTGGTTTGTTCAACCAGTTAGACACTATTTGTCTTTTCACTATGAATTTTATTCTGCTAATATTTGTTTTGATTAATGGTATATTTGGATTAATTTTTATCACTTTGTTTTGTATTTTCTCCTTGTCCAACTTTTGAATTTTTGCACCTTTTCTTGCCTCTTTTTCACTCTACAGTGTTGTTTTACCTCCTTTCATTTCGCTTTTTTGTTCTTCTGATTTAAAAACTTTTTGTTCACCTATTTTGTTATTTGTATCCTGGTGCTGCTGCTGCTGCTAAGTCGCTTCAGTCGTGTCCTGTGCGACCCCAGAGACAGCAGTAGATCAGGCTCCCCCGTCCCTGGGATTCTCCAGGCAAAAACACTGGAGAAGGTTGCCATTGCCTTCTCCAACTGTATCCTAGAAATGATAAATATGTATAGTTAGCATATTTAACTTTAAAAAAGGTTAATCAATACTTTTATATTCCCTTTGAAAAACACAAATCTTAGAGCACATAAATATTGATCATGTCTTCTGACTTGCATGTTATGTATTTGAGGATTTTATTCCTATACTGAGTTTCAGTTCAGTTTACTCACTCAGTCGTGTCCGACTCTTTGCAATCCCATGGACTGCAGCACATCTGGCATCCCTGTCAATCACCAACTCCTCCCAGAGTTTACACAAACGCCTATCCATTGAGTTGGTGATGCCATACGACCGTTTCAACATCTGTTGTCCCCATATCCTCCTGCCTTAAATCTTTCCCACCATCAGGGTCTTTTCAAATGAGTCAGCTCTTCGCATCAGGTGGCCAATTCAGCTTCAAAATCAATCCTTCCAATGAACACTCAGAACTGATCTCCTTTAGGATGAACTGGTTGGAGCTCCTTGCTGTTCAAGAGACTCTCAAGAGTCTTCTCCAATACCACAGTTCAAAAGCATCAATTCTTCAGTACTCAGCTTTCTTTATAGTCCAAGTATCATATCCATATATGACTACTGGAAAAACTATAGCCTTGACTAGACAGACATTTGTTGGCAAAGTAATGTGTCTGCTTTTTAATATGCTTTCTAGATTGGTCATAACTTTCCTTCCAAGGAGTAAACATCTTTTAATTTCATGGCTGCAGTCACCATCTGCAATGACTTTGGAGCCCCTCAAAATAAAATCAGCCAATGTTTCTACAGTTTCCCCATCTATTTGCCATGAAGTGATGGGACCAGATGCCATGATCTTAGTTTTCTGAATGTTGAGCTTCAAGCCAACTTTTTCACTCTCCTCTTTCACGTTCATAAATAGGCTCTTAAGTTCTTCTTCACTTTCTGCCATAAGGGTGGTGTCATCTGAATATCTGAGGTTATTGATATTTCTCCCAGCAATCTTGATTCCAGCTTATATTTCATCCAGCCCAGTGTTTCTCATGAGGTACTCTGCATGTAAATTAAATAAGCAGGGTGACAATGTACAGCCTTGACAAACTCTTTTTCCTATTTGGAACCAGTCTGTTGTTCTATGTCCAGTTCTAACTGTTGCTTCCTGACCTGTATACAGATTTCTCAAGAGGCAGGTCAAATGGTCTGGTATTCCCTTCTCTTTCAGAATTTTCCACAGTTTATTGTGATCCACACAGTCAAAGGCTTTGGCATAGTCAATGAAGCAGAAGTAGATGTTTTTCTGGAACTCTCTTGCTTTTTTGATGATCCAGTGGATGTTGGCAATTTGATCTCTGGTTCCTCTGCTATCTCTAAATCCAATTTGAACACCTGGAAGTTCATGGTTCACGTATTATTGAAGCCTGGCTTGGAGAATTTTGAGCATTACTTTGCTAACATGTGAGGTGAGTACAATTGAGCGGTTCAGTTCAGTTCAGTCACTCAGTCGTGTCCGACTCTTTGCGACCCCATGAACCACAGCACACCAGGCCTCTCTGTCCATCACCAACTCCCTGCGTCCACCCGAAACCATGTCCATTGAGTCGGTGATGCCATCCAGCCATCTCATCCTTTGTCATCCCCTTCTTGTCCTGCCCCCAATCCTTCCCAGCATCAGGGTCTTTTCAAGTGAGTCAGCTCTTTGCATCAGCAGGCCAAAGTATTGGAGTTTCAGCTTCAACATCAGTCCTTCCAATGAACACCTAGGACTGATCTCCTTTAGGATGAACTGGTTGGATCTCCTTGCAGTCCAAGGGACTCTCAAGAGTCTTCTCCAACACCACAGTTCAAAAACATCAATTCTTCAGTGCTCAGCCTTTTTCACTGTCCAACTCTCACATCCATACACGACTACTGGAAAAACCATAGCCTTGACTAGATGGGCCTTTGTTGGCAAAGTAATGTCTCTGCTTTTCAATATTCTATCTAGGTTAGCCATAACTTTCCTTCCAAGGAGTAGGCATCTTTTGATTTCATGGCTGCAATCACCATCTACAGTGATTTTGAAGCCCCAAAAAATTAAGTCTGACACTGTTTCCACTGTTTCCCCATCTATTTCCCATGAAGTGATGGGACTGGATGCCATGATCTTAGTTTTCTGAATGTTGAGCTTCAAGTCAACTTTTTCACTCTCCTCTTTCACTTTCATCAAGAGGCTTTTTAGTTCCTCTCCACTTTCTGCCATAAGGGTGGTGTTGTCTGAATATCTGAGGTTATTTATATTTCTCCCGGCAATCTTAATTTCAGCTTGTGCATCTTCCAGCCCAGCATTTCTCATGATGTACTCTGTATATAAATTAAATAAGCAGGGTGACAATATACAGCCTTGATGTACTCCTTTTCCTATTTGGAACCATTCTGTTGTTCCATGTCCAGTTCTAACTGTTGCATCCTGACTTGCATACAGGTTTCTCAAGAGCCAGGTCAGATGGTCTGGTATTCCCATCTCTTTCAGAATTTTCCACAGTCTATTGTGATACACACAGTCAAAGGCTTTGGCATAGTTAATGAAGCAGAAGTAGATGTTTTTCTGGAACTCTCTTGCTTTTTTGATGATCCAGTGGATGTTGGAAATTTGCTCTCTGGTTCCTCTGCCTTTTCTAAAACCAGCTTGAACATCTGGAAGTTCATGGTTCAGGTTCTTTTGAAGTCTGGCTTGGAGAATTTTGGGCATTACTTTACTAGCATGTGAAATGAGTGCAGTTGTGCTGTAGTTTGAGCATTCTGTGGCATTGCCTTTCTTTGAGATAGGAATGTAAACTGACCTTTTCCTGTCCTGTGCCCATTGCTGAGGTTTCCAAATTTGCTGGCATATTGAGTGCAGCACTTTCACAGCATCATCTTTTAGGATTTGAAACAGCTCAACTGGAATTCCATCACCTCCACTAGCTTTGTTTGTAGTGTTGCTTTCTAAGGCCCACTTGACCTCACCTTCCAGGATGTCTGGTTCTAGCTGAGTGTGAGTGATCACACCATCATGATTATCTGAGCCGTGAAAATCTTTTTTGTACAGTTCTGTGTATTCTTGCCACCTCTTCTTAATATCTTCTGCTTCTGTTAGGTCCATACCATTTCTGTCCTTTATTGTGCCCATCTTTGCATGAAATGTTCCCTTGGTATCTCTAATTTTCTTGAAGAGATCTCTAGTCTTTCCCATTCTGTTGTTTTCCCCTATTTCTTTGCACTGATCACTGAGGAAGATTTTCTTATTTATCCTTGCTATTCTTTGGAACTCTGCATTCAAATGGGTATATCTTTCTTTTTCTCCTTTGCTTTTCACTTCTCTTCTTTTCACACCTATTTGTAAGGCCTCCTCAGACAGCCATTTTGCTTTTTTGCATTTCTTTTTCTTGGGGTTGTTCTTGATCCCTGTCTCCTGTACAATGTCACGAACTTCCTTCCATAGTTCATCGGGCACTCTGTCTATCAGATCTAGTCCCTTAAATCTATTTCTCACTTCCACTGTATAATCGTAAGGGATTTGATTTAGATCATACCTGAATGGTTGAGTGGTTTTCCCTGTTTTCTTCAATTTAAGTCTGAATTTGGCAATAAGGAGTTCATGATCTGAGCCATAGTCAGCTCCCAGTCTTTTTTCTGCTGACTGTATAGAGCTTCTCCATCTTTGGCTGCAAAGAATATAATCAATCTGACCTCAGTATTGACCATCTGGTGATGTCCATGCATAGGGTCTTCTCTTGTGTTGTTGAAAGAGAGTGTATAGCTATATATATATATATATATATATATATGTATGTACACACACACACACACATATAAAGCCTTTTATTTATATTAACTCTATATTGATTTTATATCCCTATAAATTAGATTTTTAACTGCTCTATGTAGTCAATGTTTATATTTACCACTCCTCCTTATGTCTCAGGTGCTCCTCAGGGATCATTTTCTTCTTCTGAAACAGAGTCTTTAGATTTTTATTAATGAAGAATTATTGTAGTAAACTCAGGATTCCAGTTTTTGGTTTGGGGGTTTTTTTTGCTTCTTTGTTTTGTGCTAAAATGTCTTCATTTAATCTAATTTTAAAAATAATTTCACTGAATATTCAATTTTACATTTAATCATTTATATCAACAATTATTTTCTTTTTCATACATTGAAGAATATTATTATATTTTCTTTTGGGATCCACTACTCTTTTTGAGAATTTAGCTGTCAGTCTAGTTAACATAGCTTTGTAGATAATCCTTCTTTTTCTCTCTAGTTGTGTTTTCTTTTACTGATTTTTTCAAGATCATCACTTTGTTTTTGGTGGTCTGCAGTTTCACTAGGATGTTTTCAGATGGGTTTTTGTTTTAATTTAGCTGAGATTCCTTGAGCATCTTTAACCTAAGGATTGTATTTATTCATTAATTGAGGGAACTGCTCAGCTATTATCTCTTTGGCTGTTATCTCTCCCCAGTTTTCTCTCACTTATCTTTCTGAGTTTTCAGTTAGACACTTGGACTTTCTTACTATATCTTCCATGTCTCCTAACTTCTTCCTGAAGCAAGAAGTTTTATATTTTCTGTATTTTTATTTCTGTATGCTACTTTCTGGGTAACTTATTCATATCTCTTCCAGTTCATTAATTTTCTTGTTAGCTGCTTTCAATTTTGTATTTGTATACTCAGTTTTTATTTTGATTATTATATTGTTTAATTATGGAAATTTTATGTGGCTTTCTATACAAATCTACAGTATTCACAGTTTCTTATACTTTTAACATCTTTTCAATATCTTTATTTTTTTATTTAATGTATGAAATTATTTTGGAGTCCATATCTGATGATTATGCAGTTCTTACAAATCTGATTCTACTTTGTATTTTTTATTGACTTTCTCAGGGTATTCAATTTCCCTGTATATACTTTTTAAATTTTTATTATGAACTCATGTTCCTTTGACTTTATCTATGGACACTCTGAAACTATTTAAAGTATATTACTAAAAAAAACAAAAAAAAACGCTCTGTTTGCTCCCACCAGTTGTTTGGAGGCACTTACCAACCCAGGACCACTTAGGCTAAATTTTTGTCTGAGAATATTTTTAGACTGCTCAGGTACAGTGAATTATGGCCTCCAAACTAAAGTGAAATCAGACTTATGGGTTAGAAATTCTCAGATGAAGTGTTTTGAGATTTCTCTTTTCTTTCTTTTTAAAAATAGCATTCGAATCAAAGTCCAAGATACTCAAGTCTCCTTTGTGGGGATGGGTTTTCTAGTTTGCTCATTGTGAGTGTAATCCATTAGGGTCCTGTTTTTAAACAGAGCTTGCCAATCAGTCTTCTTGCCCTCTCTGGACCCTAGGCTGTGTCTTGTGACTTCCATGCTGTATATCATTAAAACCAAGTTTGTACACAAGGATTCACTGACAGAAGCATATAAGGAGAGAAAGGTGCTTTCTCATCAATTCTTGTCTTCTTTAAATTTTCTTTACTATCAGTTCATTTGGGCTTTTTAAAAGTTTTATAATATAATTTAAATGTCTTATAATGCTAAAATATAGTTTATCCAGCATTTTAAGTGTTCTGTACCCAGAAGAAGAGAAGAGAAAGAGACAGTTTGTGCTGTTTTTGGCTAATATCCTTCTTTCTTCCCTCAGATTGTAAATACTATAAATAAAGCTACTCTATTGTGTTTAATTAGTCATTCTTGGCACACAGTTCAGTTCAGTCACTCCATCTTGTCTGACTCTTTGTGACCTCATGGACTGCAGCATGCTAGGCTTCCCTTCCATCACCAACTCCTGGAGTTTACTCAGACTCATGTCCATTGAGTTGGTGATGCCATCCTACCACCTCATCCTCTGTCGTCCCCTTCTCCTCCCATCTTCAGTCTTTCCCAGCATCAGGGTCTTTTCCAATGAGTCAGCTCTTTGCATCAGGTGGCAAAGCACTGGAGTTTCAGCTTCAACATCAGTCCTTCCAGTGACTGTCCAGGACTGATTTCCTTTAAGATAGACTGGTTGGATCTCCTTGCAGTCCAAGGGACTCTCAAGAGTCTTCTCCAACACCACAGTTCAAAAGCATCAATTCTTCTGCGCTCAGTTTTCTTTATAGTTCCACTCTCATCTCCATACATGACTACTGGAAAAATTATAGCTTTGACTAGATGGATCTTTGTTGGCAAAGTAATATCTCTGCTTTTTAATATGCTGTCTAGGTTAGTCATAACTTGTCTTCCAAGGAGCATGTATCTTTTAATTTCATGGCTGCAGTCAACATCTTGGCACACACTAAGCATTTAATAAATGTTGGTTGAAATGAATCTGTTCTCTATTATTTGAATAAAATTCTGAAAAGATTTACAGAAAGAGTGTAATTTCCCTCTCTTGGGTTCTCTGTTTTACTCCTTTTCACATACATAATATTTCCTTTCAGTTTATGTAGTCTTTATTAATAACATGTTAATTCACAATAACCCTCTGAATCAAGCACACTTTTTACCTGAAAACTCAATTATCAGGCACCAGCCCAACATCAGCTATTTGAAATGAGATGGTTATATAAAGTGTTGGAAGGCTATACTTTGTATAATTTATCTATATTTAGATATTTATCTATATTAGACTTGTCATGGGGCTTCCCATGTGGCTCAGTGGTAAAGAATCCACCTGCCAAAGCAGGAGACATGGATTTGATACCTGTATCAGGAAGATCCCTGGAAGAGGAAATGGCAACCCACCCCAGTATTGTTGCCTGAAAATTTTCATGAACAGAGAGGCCTGGTGAGCTACAGTCGATGGGTCTCAAAGACTCAGACAAGACTGAGTAAATGAGCATTCATGCAGAATTCCCCACCTGATGGTACCAAACTTTTACACCTAAGTTACCCTTATATCACAGATGAATGAATAAAAAAATGGTGCCCAAAGACATAGCTAGAGTTTTTCTAATTGTAAAAAGTCATTAATATTAATATGTACTCCAGAAAAGTTGATATCTCTTTTTAGCAGACATGTTCTAAATTATTTGTGAGCAAATTATATACCATCATCATCACCACAATTTCAGTGCCAAGGTGTCCACTGAAAAGTTGTACTGCATTTGCATTATGGATTTGCCTACTCCCAGGATACGGGTGTGTACCCCACTTTTGAAAACACCACATTATACAGTTAAAATGGAAATATATGTGAAATGCAAAAAAAAAAAAAAGACTGCTCTGAAAAGAGTCCAACTTTTTCACAGCTCAGACATTTTTAGCTCTAACCTCACATACAGCTCTAATTCAAGAGTAAGGAGCTTAATCACCTAAGAGATATTGCTTGGAACATCAATGAGCAGAAAGGGCAAAGTTGGGACTGTAGCAAAGCAAGAGGACAGGTCCAGTCCAAAGGGGTGGGGTTGCCACTCACCAGCAGCCCAGTGTTTCCACTGGGCTGTGGGAGTGCAGACCAGAGCTGCAGATCTTCCAAACGAAGATTCCAAGGTCTTATGTGCTTTCTCCTAATTTTAAAAGTTTGTGTCAGCCAGGTAGACTGGGAAGCTTTGAGTGATTCCTAAGGTTTTAAAATAGAAAATGAGAGATGATTTTCATAATTTTGCAGAAGAGAAAAAGCTTTCAAAATTGTGACAAAAAAACTCAGAAGATAAATGTATAAATATATAAAACTTGGTTATATCTGTATATACTTTTAATTCTGCATAACACAAGCACCAGAAACAAAGCACATGCAAAAGCTAGCAAATATTTGCAGCAAAATACTAATTTTCTTAATGTATGAAGTGTGTTGGAAGTGAGATAAATATATATTCCAATAAAAAATATTGGCAACAATATGAAAAGATGGTTCACAGAAAAAGAAATGGGTGAACAACATTACTCATAATAGGAGACATGCTAATTAAATTACTATGATAGACCATATTTCACTGGCTTATTTGGCAAAGATCAAAGAGCTTCAAATTACATTGTTGGCAAAGAGATAGAAAACAGACCTCTCATACACTGATGGAGGATTATACATTGACCAAAGTCTACAAGATAGTATTTGTCAGAATTTATCACATTTATGAATATACTAACCTTTTGACCCAATAAGTCATTTTGCTCTCAGGTACATGAAATGGGTCAAGGACACATTTACAATGATTTATATTACAGTACTCTCTGTGCACACTTTTTGTCTTATGTACAAAGAAGAGGATTTAAAACAACTGCTAAATCTTCTTGTTTGTACAAGATCATGTACAGGCCCAGATTCATGCTTTTTGTGTCATAGGCAAGAAAACATAGTGGTGAAGAGTATATGCCCACAAATCAGAGTCCTCATTGTTAAAATAACATATACCACTCCCTAGGTCTACAATGTTTGGGCTGGTTATTTAGCAGCATGAGACTTAGTTTGGTCATCTGAAAAATGGTAGGGGTTATAGTCACTGCTTCAAAATGGGGTTATTGAAAGGCGCAAATGAATGCAATTCATGGAAAAGACTTTAAATACATTCTAATGTGGCTAATAATATTTTCCAAAGATGGTTCCCATCTCATGTACTCTTCTGCAATGTGACTTTGTCCTCCTCTATTAAGAGATGGACTGTGTTTTTCCACTCCCTTGAGTCTGGGCAGACCCTAGATCTTCTTTGATCAAGACGATATGGAAAAATTGATGCTGTACCAGTCTGGTGATAGTGCATAAGTGGCCAGGTAATATTCGCTTCTGCCTTGTAGAAGTCAGCTTCTGTGTAAGAAGTACAATACTGTGAAATCACCATGCTATGAAAGCCCAAGCCATGTGGAGAGGCTCTGAAGGATGAAATGCCATATGGTGAGAGAGAATTCAAGGAGCACTTGAAATCTCAGATGTGTGAGTGAACAAGCCATCTTGGAAGTGGGACCCGTAGCCTCAGCTGCCCCATCTAACGCCATATGGAACAGAGACAGAATACTTAGCCAAGACTTTCCCAGAGTCCTGACCCACAAAACCATAAATAAAACAAAATGGTTATTCTAAAGTAGTAAATTTTGGTACACTTTGTTACATGGCAATAACCAAAATATCTTTTATAAGATGCTCAAAAAATGGTATCTACTATTATTTTATACTAGAAGTACATGAAGTCCCTCAAAAAATTACTATAAATAGCCATAATCATTTAATTAGTAAAAAAAAATTTATTATTTTTAAATGGTATTTTAGCTGATGTCACAAAAGGGAGGTTTTCAGAATTCCCCAGAATTTTTTTTTAAAAAAATGAACATATGAAAGGATGAATGAATTAAATCTAAAAGTGTTAGTCACTCAGTCATGTCCAACTCTTTGTGACCCCATGAACTGTAGCTCACCAGGCTCCTCTGTCCATGGAATTCTATCATATACTGATGCATATATGTGGAAGCTAAAAAGGTAGTACCGATGAATTTATTTTCAGGATAGCAATGGAGAAGCAGACATAGAGAACAAAGCTATGGACAGGGGGGAGGGGAGGAGGGAGAGAGTGAGATGTATGGAGAAAGTAACATGAAACTTAAAATAGCATATGTAAAATAGATTGCAAAAAGGAATTTGCTGTCAGTTCAATTCAGTTCAGTTCTGTCACTCAGTCGTGTCTGACTCTTTGCAACCCCATGAACCCCAGCACACCAGGCCTCCCTGTCCATCAGCAACTTCTGGAGTTCACCCAAACCCATGTCCATCAAGTCGGTGATGCCATCCAACCATCTCATCCTCTGTCATCCCCTTTTCCTCCTGCCCTCAATCTTTCCCAGCATTAGGGTCTTTTCAAATGAGACAGCTCTTCGCATCAAGTGGCCAAAGTATTGGAGTTTTAGCTTCAACATCAGCCTTTCCAATGAACACCCAGGACTGATCTCCTTTAGGATGGACTGGTTGGATCTCCTTGCAGTCCAAGGGACTCTCAAGAGTCTTCTCCAACACCACAATTCAAAAATATCAATTCTTCAGCGCTCAGCTTTCTTTATAGTCCAACTCTCACATCCATATATGTATGACTCAGGAAACTCTAACAGGGCCTCTGTGACAATCAAGAAGGTGGAATGGGGAGGAAGAGGGGAGGGGGGCTTAGGAGGGAGGGGACATGGATGTACCTATGGCTGATTTTTATTGCTGTTTGACAGAAAACCACAAAATTCTATAAAGTAATTATCTTTCAATTAAAAAAATGAATAAAGTGGCAAAAAAAAAAAGAATATTGGAGTATGTAGCCATTCCCTTCTTCAGGAAGATCTTATAGACCAGGAATCAAACCCAGGTCTCCCGCATTGCAGGCAGATTCATAAATGTCTAAGTGACCAGGGAAGCCCTAATTTAATCTAAATCATGTTAAATTGTTGGGAAATTCTAGACTTATGCAAAATACACTTACTTTTTAGAATACAGAGATAAACCAAATTTTCTCATATTTTACATTTTTAGATCCAGTATGCTTGGGAACAAACATGAGGGGAAAGACTAGATATGAATCTCTCCCATATGTGTGAGAGATTAACTTATTCCTATTCTCTAAAGTGATGCTTGAACAGTATGCAAAAGCAAAAAGAGAGGACACTGAAAAAGGAACTCTCCAGGTCAGTAGGTGGCCAGTATGCTACTGGAGACCAGTGGAGAAATAACTCCAGAAAGAATGAAGAGACAGAGCCAAAGCAAAAACAACACCCAGTTGTGGATGTGACTGGTGATGGAAGTAAAGTCCAATGCTATAAAGAGCAATATTGCATAGGAACCTGGAATGTTGCATCCAAGAACCAAGGCAAATTAGAAGTGGTCAAACAGGAGATGGAAAGTGTGAGCATTGACATGTTAGGAATCAATAATCTAAAGTGGACTGGAATGGGTGAATGTAACTCAGATGACCATTATAACTACTACTGTGGCCAAGAATCCCTTGGAAGAAATGGAGTAGCCAGCATAGCCAACAAAAGAGTCCAAAATGCATACTTGGATGCAATCTCAAAAGTGACAGAATGATTTCTATTTATTTCGAAGGCAAACCATTCAATATCTCAGTAATCCAAGTCTGTGCCCCAACCAGTAATACTGAAGAAGCTGAAGGTGAATGGTTCTATGAAGACTTACAAGATCGTCTAGAACTAACACACAAAAAAAGAGGTCCGTTTCATTATGGGGACTAGAATGCAAAAGTAGGAAGTCAAGAGATACCTGGAGTAACAGCAAAATTTGGCCTTAGAGTACAAAATGAAGAAAGTCAAAGGCTAACAGAGTTTTGCCATGAGAACACACTGGTCATAGCAAACACCCTCTTCCAACAACACAAGAGATGACTCTACACATGGACATCACCAGATGGTCAATATCGAAATCAGATTGATTACATTCTTGGCAGCCAAAGATGGAGAAGTTCTACACAGTCAGCAAAAATAAGATCGGGAGCTGACTGTGGCTCAGATCATGAACTCCTTATTGCAAAATTCAGACTTAAATTGGAAAAAGTAGGGAAAACCACTAGACCATTCACCTATGACCTAAATCAAATCTCTTACAATCAAACAGTGGAAGGGACAAATAGATTCAAGGGATTAGATCTCATAGACAGAGTGCCTGAAGAACTATGGACAGAAGTTCCTGACATTGTACAGTAGACAGGGATCAAGGCCATCCCCAGGAAAAAGGCAAAATCGTTGTCTGAGGAGGCCTTCAAACAGCTAAGAAAAGAAGAGAAGCTAAAGGCTAAAGAGAAAAGCAAACATATAACCATTTGAATTGCAGAATTCCAAAGGATAGTGAGGAGAGATAAGAACACCTGCCTCAGTGACCAAAGCAAAGAAATAGAGGAAAACAATAGAATGGGAAAGACTAAAGATCTCGTCAAGAAAATTAGAACATTTCATGCAAAGATGGGCACAACAAAGGACAGAAGTGGTATGAACCTAAAAGAAGCCGAAGATATTGAGATGAGGTGGCAAGAATACACAGAAAAACTATACAAAAAAGATCTTCAAGACCCAGATAACCACGATGGTGTGATCACTCACATAGAGTCAGACGACATCCTGGAATGAAAAGACAAGTGGGCCTTAGGAAGCATCACTACATACAAAGCTAGTGGAGGTGATGGAATTCCAGTTGAGCTATTTCAAATCCTAAAAGATGATGCTGTGAAGGTGCTGCATTCAATATGTCAGCAAATTTGGAAAATGCAGCAGTGACCACAGGACTGCAAAGGTCAGCTTTTATTCCAATCCCAAAGAAAAGCAATGCCAAAGAATGCTCAAACTACCACACAATTGCACTCACCTCACACACAAGCAAAGTAATGCTCAAAATTCTCCAAGCCAGACTTCAACAGTACAGGAACTATGAGCTTCCAGATGTTCAAGCTGGTTTTAGAAAAGGCAGAAAACCAGAGATCAAATTACCAACATCCACTGGATCATCGAAACAGCAAGAAAGTTCCAGAAAAAAATCTACTTCTGCTTTATTGACTATGCCAAAGCCTTTGACTGTGTGGATCACAACAAACTGTGGAAAATTCTGAAAGAGATAGGAATACCAAACCACCTGACCTGCCTCCTGAGAAATCTGTATGCAGGTCAAGAAGCAGCAGTTAGAAAGGAGTATATCAAGGCCGTATATTGTCACCTTGCTTATTTAACTTATATGCAGAGTACATGATGCAAAATGCCAGTCTGGGTAAAGTAGAAGCTAGACTCAAGATTGCTGGGACAAATACCAATAACCTCAGATATGCAGATGACACCACCCTTATGGCAGAAAGCAAAGAAAAACTAAAGAGCCTCTTGATGAAATTGGAAGAGGTAAGTGAAAAAGTTGGCTTAAAACTCAGCATTCAGACCATGGCATCATAGCACCTGGTCCAATCACTTTGTGGCAAATGGATGGGGAAACAATGGAAACAGTGGCTGACTTTATTTATTTATTTTATTTATTTTGCTCCAAAATCGCTGCAGATGGTGACTGCAGCCATGAAATTAAAAGACACTTGCTCCTTGGAAGAAAAGCTATAACCAACTTAGACAGCATATTTAAAAGCAGAGACATTACTTTGCCAACAAAGGTCCGTCTTGTCAAAGCTTTGGTTTTCCAGTAGTCATATATAGATGTGAGAGTTGGACTATAAAGAAAGCTGAGTACCTGCCGGGAGCTGTCAGGATGCCCCCTTGTTCAGATGACAAGGTCACGAGACTAAGAAAGAAATTGCAAGGCTGACTTTCTTTATCAGGGCATCCTGGGCAAGCCCCACCCTGGTATTTTTCTTGGAAGTTCTGTCCATGCTCAGAACATTGGCTCATCTCCGTAGGTCAGTCACAGTTGGAAAGAATTTGTCCTGAGATAATCCCCCAGACCTTATCGACCAGAGGATCTGGGAAGGTGGATCACCTTCCCCAGGGGCTAAGGAGGAATGAAAGGGACATTTAAATAGATTACTACTCCTCCTACTAATTACTAGGGAGTTTACCAAGAGTTCTCTGGGGGTCATGGCAAGGTTACCACCAGAAAGGCTCGTACTTGGGTCACCTTTCCACTTCCCACTCCCCTGACCACTCCACGGAAGAGGCTCTCTTGCTTGATAAAATCAGGCTCGATTGGGACTAAGGAATGCTCATAATTGTGGCCAGCATAGTTGGAGATATTGATTGCTTTAGGATAATGTAGACATAGGAATTCATTATAGTAGTTATAAGGTTAATAGGGTTTTATTGCTAAAGCAGTGCTGCTTGACTGTCTCTTAGTCCTCTTTCCTCTTTCTAAACTGTCTCTTTGTCCTCTTTCCTCCTTCCTCATAAGAACTGGAGTAGGTTACTAGAAAAAACAGTCTCAAGCTTTAGCCCTTCCCTCTAGCTTCTACGTAGTTGTACCTGATAAGAGAAATGTAACCTTTCTACTTAGGTTGATGTACTTATCATGATTGAATGAAGTATACTGAAGACATTCAAATGGTAAACATACTATTGTTAAATCTAATTACACAGAAATCTGACTTCTGCAAAGGGAATGTTTCATGATAGACTGGGGAATGAGCTCAATGATAAGGTTTCTATGGAAGGTAGAAAACAAAAATTTGTATAGAATGATAGGTGATGTAATGATGTAATGGGGATGTCTTTTGGCTATAAAACTGTAAACCAACAATAAATGAGAGGGACTTCTCCATCATCCCACAAACTAACAGCAATAAAGAGAGACTGCTCCATCACCACACATCGACTCAGTTCAGTTCTTCTTCCGCCAACGCCACTCATCCCTCAAGACCCCTGGACCCTGCAGGGGCTGGACCCAGGCAAGTACCAAAAAATTGATGTTGCTGAACTGTGGTGTTGGAGAAGACTCTTGAGAGTCCCTTGGACTGGATCATACCAGTCAATCCTGAAGGAAATCAGTCCTAAATATTCATTGGAAGCACTGATGCTGAAGCTGAAACTCCAATTTTTGGCCATCTGATGCGAAGAGCTGACTCACTGGAAAAGACTTGGATGCTAGGAAAGATTGAAGGCGGGAGGAGAAGGGGACAGCAGAGGATGAGATGGTTGGATGGCATCAATGACTAGATGGAGATGAGTTTGAGTAAGCTCTGGGAGTTGGTGATGGACAGGGAAGCCTGCTGTGCTGCAGTCCATGGGGTCGCAAAGAGTCGGACACAACTGAGCAACTGGACTGAATTGAACTGAAAGTGATCATGAATTTCTCTGAAGGTGCAGTGATTAAGACTCTGTCCTCCCGGTGCAAGGGGCACAGGTTTGATCCCATGGACAGAGGAGCCTGTGTACTACAGTCCATGGGGTCATAAAGAGTCAGACACGACCAAGTTACTAACACACACACAGACACACACACATACAAAGAGCTAAGACCTTGCATGCTGCCAAAAAAAAGAAAAGTTGGTAAAGTGATTTATTGGATGAAGTCTTAGTAATGACTCCTTACACAACTGAAATCTCTGTCTTATAAAATGCATGGATAGACAGCTAATCAGATATCCTTTGTTCACCCACAATTTGGCTAGTTACATTAGTGAAAGATACTTAAGCTGATTTATGTCAACAGACAAAGCACAGAAGTATCTTCTCAATAATACTGTATTCAGATAGAACTGCAGAGAAGACAATGGCACCTCACTCCAGTACTCTTGCCTGGAAAATCCCATGGACAGAGGAGCCTGGTGGGCTGCAGTCTATGGGGTCGCTAAGAGTCAGACACAACTGAAGCGACTTAGCAGCAGCAGCAGCAGATAGAACCACAGACATTACTGAAATCTTTAACCAGTCTCTTCAGTCCAGTAAACCCCCAATTTAGCTGCCTTCCAGTTGCTTTACGTTAATTTTTCTCCTCTCACATTGAAATTGTTTTGTAAAAAAGGGGCAATATCGTCAGAATTCCTTTAATACTGCTCTCTCTCCACCCCCATTGGGCTTTGCCTATGGTAGATGTTCAGTAATTATCAGTTAAATTAAACTTTAAAAAGTTGAACAAGACCCAGCCTTCATCCTAAGAGAGATTTCAATTTAACAGAAGTAGGTCAGAAAACAGCTACTGACATGGTCTACAGACAGCCTTGTCACTGGCCCAAACATTTTGTTTTAAAGAGTAATAAATTATTTCATGGATCTAATCCCTTTACCCTTGAGTGCAATTTCTACTGTGGCTTATGACTGGAAATAGGAATGGAGCTCTAGATTATGAGTCATGGGTTCTGAGAGCACAGCTTTTGACGGGGAAAACATTGTTGCATAAAGGGAATTGATGCAGAGAGTAATAATTAGGATAATCATCACTAGTCACGGCGTGCTCACCATGTGCCAAGCATGGTATAGATAATTTTCTACATATTATTTCATTAATTTTTAAAACAGAACAAAAGATGTATAATTATCAGGATTTTATAGTTTTGGGAACCAAGGTTTAGAGAAAATCTAAGTAATATCTCCCTCCACCCACCCACCCCATTCACCATCACCACCAAAAACATTAAAGGCAGAAGTCAAACATTCCTACTCAGTCAATGTGACTCTGGAAGGATTTCAATGACAAGTGCTCCCTCCTGACCACGTGTGTGACCCATTAGATTCCCAGATCCTTGAATCTTATGCCAAATCATACAGGAGACAGTGATGGAGGTGAGTCACCTAACAGTAGCATCTTAAAGAGAGTCCTGTGTTCTCAAATCACATAATCCATACAACTTCATGGGCTCCTTCCTGAGGCCTGGGGGGGCAGCATTAACTTCCTCCACAATTTAACTTGCCAGCCAGGATTCTTCCAAGTGCTTCTTTCTTTATTAGACTGAATTTCTGTAGTGTTTAAGCAAACAACCACAACTTTTAACTTAGTACCAGAGAGCATGACGAAACAAGTGTGATCATCACACTGAGATGGGTGCAAGGAAGTGAGACGCCCATCTGTGAGGGGGGCCCAACAATCAGCTCAGACAAGCACTCATGAATCTGACCAAACCAGTGCCTAAGGTCACCTAGACAGCACACCTAGAGCTGGTGACACCTGAGAACCTGGGAAGTCACTGCCCCAGGGGAGGATCACCAAGACCACAGGCCTACAAGGTTGATTCTGAACATAGGATGAATGAAAGCTACAAAACACATGTTCAAACATGAAATTTCCACATGTGGTATATACATTTCTGAGTGGTATATACATTTACCTATGGCTGATTCATGCTGATATATGGCAGAAACCAACACAATATTGTAAAGCAATTATGTTCCAATTAAAAATAAATAAATTTAAATATTTTTAAAGTGCTTCTCATCATCTTACAGATGAACCAATGGAAAAGCAAACCCAAAAGATTGATACTGCTATTTCCTGAATCCAAATATTAATACCAATTAATTCCACAACTTTGCAGTCTCTTATTTGAATACTTGGGCCTTGATCAGGAAGCAGCAGAATTCTTCCAATTGGAACAGTGATATCTAGAGGAAGTATAGGTTTAAATTTAAATATTTATTTGTTTGTTTATTAAATAGAAGGAATGGAGAATCTGGAGAAGTCCATTTAATTCTCACAAGAGAACAATGAAGTAGATGGCATTTTATAGACAAGAAAATATGTTATAGGAAAAAAAATAACTTGTAGGTTTCACACTGTAAGAGGCAGAACCAGAATTCAAACCAAGGAAGTCTGATTCAAAGCCCACGTTCTAAATCATGGTTCAACAAACTTGCAGTGAAGGACTTTACAGGTCAAATGACAGCCATCTGCCCAAGATTTGGCTCTGCCGATATAGGCAAAAGCAACAGTGTATAATACAGAACAAATAGGTATGGCTGTGATCCGATACACTGAAATGTGAATTTTATACAGTTTTCACAGATTGGTAAATATTATTCTTCTTTTGAGTTTTAAAATAATTTTAAAATGTTAAAAACCATTCTTAGCTCATGAGCCTTACAAAAGTAAGCATTGCTAGAGTCTGCCAACTCCTGCTATTGACTATATGATACTGTGTCAGGGAAATTGAAACTGATCTTTGAAAATGGGCCCATGATTCCATGAAAATGTACTGTTGAAAGGCTCTTTCTAGGTAAATAGAGTGTGCATTTATTCTCTGGCTTATAAGCTACAGGTCATCACACCACCGGTGATGGCAGAGTACATTTTGAAAACATCCCTGTAGACCACATATGTAGCTATGGAGGACAAAGAGTCAGGTATTCATTTCAAAAAAATAAAATAAAAGATCACATGAGCAGGAGGCACTTGAGTGTTTGGGGAAAACAGCCATGCTGATGTGAGGCCAGCTGAAATAGAGTTCTCTGCCAAGGAACTAAAATACAAAGAGACAGACATGTTTTCTTTGCTTCCTATAAATGATTTATGAGAACTTTAATATGGCTACTGAGTATACTTTAGGTTTGTTAGACATTTTCCTTTTTTGACAAGGGAAAAATATGTAAATTGAAGAGCTCAACATGTGAACTTAGGTTCCAGAGTCAAAGACATGTTTGAGCTCTTTGGAAGAAGTTTCCCTCTGACCATTCTGCTCCTTGCTGCTATGTATATGACCAGTGTATATTTCCCTGGGGTCACTAAAACTCAGACATTAATAACATAAAAAAGACACGGTGTCAATTACAAATTCCACATCTGCTTTCAAGAAAGACAGAGAGGGACTTCCTTGGTTGTCCAATGCTTAATGCACTTTCAATACAGGGGCATTGGTTTGATCCCTGGTCAGGAACTAAGATCCCACATACTGCATATGGCTGCTTTCCCACTGCAGAGTTCCACCAGGTCTGTATGACCCTCAAAACCTAACATATTTGCTCTCTGGTCCTTCTACAGAAAGGTTTGCTCACCCCTGAGTGAGGCGGATAATGCGGCAAAGGACTGAGCAGGCAGGGAGAGAAGATGAGGGCTAGTCCAGGTGGTACTGTCCCCTCCATCTATGAGAACATGTAGGTGGGGCACTGGGAGAGCCTCGAAAGAATGCCTTGTGCCTTCAAGGGGATCGGGACAAGATGGAGAGGCTAGAAAACCCACTCATGAATGCACCTATAGATGGCATGGCATTGTTTCAAGTCAAATTAAGGGACAGACCGAACATTCTTTGGCATTCTACTGAAATGTGCTAGAGCAGCGTACAGAAGCCAATGTTCATATAGATTAAACCTTTCAGGAAAAGTGCAGTAAATTTG
Source organism: Antilocapra americana (assembly GCA_007570785.1). Lineage (NCBI taxonomy): Eukaryota > Metazoa > Chordata > Mammalia > Artiodactyla > Antilocapridae > Antilocapra > Antilocapra americana. The sequence continues at coordinate 20,167,707 of ML661897.1, forward strand.
TGTTTTGGATGAAGGGCTGAGTATGTAGAGTGATGCTTGTTACAAATTATTTCAAAGGTCTCTAGTAAGGAGTGGGACGGGTGCAGAAGACTGAGGCTTCGCTCTTTTTTAGATTTTTTTGAAACATTTTTATTTGACTTTAGTTGATTTACAATGTTGTATTCATTTCAGGTATACAGCAAAGTGAATCAGTTATACAGTACACGTGTGTGTCTGTGTGAGTCACTCAGTCCGGTCCAACTCTTTGCAACCCCATAGACTGTAGCTCGCCAGGCTCCTCTGTCCATGGAATTCTCCAGTCAATAATCCTGGCGTGGGTTGCTATTTCCTTCTTCAGGAGATCTCCCCAACCCAGGGATCAAACTCAGGTCTCTCACACTGTAGGCAGATGCTTTCCTATCTGAGTCACTAGGGCACCCCATTCATATACATATATTCATTCTTTTTTTAAAGATTCTTTTCCCATATAGGCCATTGCAGAATATTGAGCAGAATTCCCTGTGCTATACAATAAGGTCTCATTAGTTATCTATTTTATATATGTGTGCTTAGTCACTTCAGTCATGTCCAGCTCTTTGCAACCCTATAAACTATAGCCCACCAGGCTCCTCTGTTCATGGGATTCTCCAAGCAAGAACACTGGAGTGGGTTGCTATGCCCTCTTCCAGCAGATCTTCCCAACCCAGGAATTGAACTTGAGTCTCATGAGTCTCCTGCATGATTCATTACTGACTGAGCCACAGAGGAAGTCCCTATTTTATTACAAATAGTAGTGTGTACATGTCAATCCCAATTTACCCTTCTGCTCCACCATTTTACTCCTGGTAACTGTAAGTTTGCTTTCTATATCAGTGACTCTACTTGTGTCTTGAAAATAAGTTCATTTGTACTCTTTTTCAATGTCACATATAAGTGATATCATACATTTGTCTCTATGTGTCTGACTTACTTCACTCAGTATGACAATCTCTAGTCCATCCATGTTGCTACAAATGGCATTATTTTGTTTTTTTTATGACAGAGTAATATTCCATTGTATATATTTACCACATCTTCTTTATCCATTCATCTGTAGATGAAGATTTAGGTTACTTCCATGTCCTGGGTATTGTAAATAGTGCTGCAATGAATACTGAGGTACATGTACCTTTTTGAATTAAGATTTTTACCAGGTATATGCTCTGGAGTGGGATCACTGGCTCATATTTCAATATTTTTTAATTGAAGAATAGTTCATTTACAATGTTGTGTCAGTGTCTAATGTATAGCAAAGTGATTCAGTTATATATCTATAATGTATATTATATAATATATAAAATATATAATGTACAATTTCAGATTTTTTAATTATTGAGCATAATTCCCTGATTGTACAGTAGGTCCCTATCATTTCTCTATTTTACATATGGTAATGTGTATCTGTTAATATGAGGCTTCATTCTTGACTATGTGTAGCTCTGTAGTACTTAAGTATTACAATAACAATTTTTAGTAATTTAATAAAGTAATAAACATGGAAGATTTTTAAAAGGGAGAAAAAATATGTCCCATTAAAGAATTATAATTGCGAGTTTTATGGGCTCAAAGATGATGGCAATCATTTGACTCTGCAAGGAAAAGGAAGTGGAAGAAGCAAATCGGGAAACGCTTTATGAGGATCCGACATTTGCAATAACCCTTTAAACATCTATAGGATTTGACAGGGTGAAGAGGGCATCGCCTGTCAAAGAAATGAGCAAAGACACAAAGGTGGGGGTGCTCTGGCCGCAATGAAGAAAGTATCTGCCCAGATGGTCTTTGGGCTTATTGATTTGGGAACTTTATTTACAAGGCTGATTCAGCTGTATGTACACAGACAACTTCACAAAACAATCAGCTATATGTTTAGCTACTTATCAGCAGAGATTGCAGCTACAAGAAAAATTATAAGAGAAAATAAAGAATAACACTTCTTTTACATTAAAATAAATGCAGATAATATGGGACCATCTTGAAGAAACATAGCCACACTTAGAATAACTAAAGTGGGTCAATCCAGCAACCTCACTTTTCAAATTAATGAGCAACTATAACTTTTCCTGATACAATTGAACTTGGAAAGCCAGCTCCCAGGTTAAAAGATGGTTACTATGCCTTCTTAGCAGTATAATCTACCAGTGACTCTAAAATGGACCCTGCCTTTCCCAAGACTACTGAACCAATATCTCTGCAGTTGGCAATTGAAAGTCTATTTCTCAGACTTCCAGGTGCTATTTCCAGGACTGTGCTTGAGTGTTGCCTGCAGAGGCACAGGTCAGCAATGGGCTGCTGCAGAGGCAGGGGCTCTGGGTACAGCAGACCGGGGTATGGCATAAGTCTTCTTGGAGGAAGTCACCACTAATCCATCATAGAGCCACCAGAACTAACACAGGACTGGGGAAACAGACTCTTAGCGGACACAAACAAAACCTTGTGCACAGGAGGACTCAGGAGAAAGGAGCAGTGACCCCACAACAGACTGACCAAACTTGCTCATAAGTGTCCAGGAGTCACTGGCAGAGGCGTGGGTCGGTGGTGGCCTGCTGCAGGGTCAGAGACAATGAGTGCAGCAGTGCGTGCATGGGACCTTTTGAAGGAGGTTGCCATTATCCTCATTACCTCCACCGTAGTTTGGTCTCAGGTCAAACAACAGGAAGGGAATACAGGCCTACCCATCAACAGAAAACTGGATTAAAGATTTACTGAGCATGGCCCCGCCCATCAAAACAAGACCAGTTCCCCCCTCAGTCAGTCTCTCCCATCAGGAAACTTCCATAAGCCTCTTATCCTTATCCATCAGAGAGAAGACAGAATGAAAACCACAGTCACAGAAAATTAACCAAACTGATCACATGGAACACAGCTTTGTCTAACTCAATGAAACTATGAGCCATGCCATGTAGGGCCACCTAAGACAGATGGGTATGTTGGAGAGTTCTGACAAAACATGGTCCACTGGAGAAGCAAATGGCAGACCACTTCAGTATTCTTGCCTTGAGAACCCCATGAACAGTATGAAAAGGCAAAAAGATAGGACGCTGAAAGATGAACTCCCCAGGGTGGTAGGTGCCTAATATGCTACTAGGGATCAGTGGAGAAATAACACTAGAAAGAATGAAGAGACAGAGCCAAAGCAAAAACAACACCCAGTTGTGGATGTGACTGGTGATAGAAGTAAAGTCCAATGCTATAAAGAGCAATATTGCATAGGAACATGAAATGTTGCATCCATGAACAAAGGCAAATTAGATGTGGTCAAACAGGAGATGAGAAGAGTGAACATCAACATTTTAGGAATCAGTGAGCTAAATGGACAGGCATGGGTGAATTTAACTCAGATGACCATTATATCTACCCTTAGAAAAAATGGAGTAGTCTCATCATAGTCAACAAAAGAGTCCGAAATGTAGTACTTGGATGCAATCTCAAAAACGACAGAATTATCTCTGTTCATCCCCAAGGCAAACCATTCAATAACACAGTAATCCAAGTCTATGCCCCAACCAGCAAAGCTTAAGAAGCTGAAGGTGAATGGTTCTATGAAGACCTACACAGCCTTCTAGAACTAACACCCAAAAAAGATGTTCTTTTTGTTATAGAGGACTGGAATGCAAAAGTAGGAAGTCAAGAGATACCTAGAGTAACAGCCAAATTTGGTCTTGGAAAACAGAAATAAGTAGGTCAAAGGCTAACAGTTTTGCCATGAGAACATACTGGTCATAGCAAACACCCTCTTCCAACAACACAAGAGAAGACTCTACACATGGACATCATCAGATGGCTAAGACTGACATCAGATTCATCACATTCTTGGCAATCAAATATGGAGAAGCTCTATACAGTCAGAAAAAATAAGATTGGGAGCTGACTGTGGCTCAGATCATGAACTCCTTATTGCAAAATTCAGACTTAAATTGGAGAAAGTAGGGAAAACCACTAGACCATTCACCTATGACCTAAATCAAATACCTTACAATTATACAGTGGAAGTGACAAATAGATTCAAGGGATCAGATCTCATAGACAGTGTGCCTGAAGAACTATGGCCAGAGGTTTGTGACATTGTACAAGAGACAGGGATCAAGACCATCCCCAAGAAAAAGAAATGCAAAAAGGCAAAATCATTGTCTGAGGAGGCCTTACAAATAGGTAAGAAAAGAAGAGAAGCTAAAGACGAAGGAGAAAAGGAAAGATATACCCATTTGAATGAAGAGTTCCAAAGAATAGCAAGGAGAGATAAGAATGCCTTCCTCTGTCATCAATACAAAGAAACAGAGGGAAAAAATAGAATGGGAAAGACTAGCAATCTCTTAAAGAAAATTAGATACCAAGGGAACATTTCACACAAAGTTGGGCACAATAAAGGACAGAAATGGTATGGACCTAATAGAAGCAGAAGATATTAAGAAGAGGTGGCAAAAATACACAGAACTATACAAAAAAGATCTTCACGACCCAGATAACTAGGATGGTGTGATCACTCACCTAGACTCAGACATTCTGGAATGAGAAGTCAAGTGGGCCTTAAGAAACATCATTATGAACAAAGCTAGTAGAGCTGATGGAATTCCAGTTGATCGATTTCAAATCCTGAAAGATGATGCTGATATAGTGCTGCATTCAATATGCCAGCAAATTTGGAAAACTCAGTAGGGGCCACAGGATTAGAAAAGTTTTCATTCCAATCCCAAAGAAAGGCAATGCCAAAGACTGTTCAAACTACTGCACAAGTGCACTCATCTCACAAGCTAGCGAAGTAATCCTCAAAATTCTTCAAGCCAAACTTAAACAATACATGAACCATGAGCTTCCAGATGTTCAAGCTGGTTTTAGAAAAGGCAGAGGAACCAGAGATCAAATTCCCAACATCCGCTGGATCATCAAAAAAGCAAGAGAATAACAGAAAAATATCTACTCCTGCTTTATAGACTACACCAAAGCTTTTGACTGTGTAGATCACAATAAACTGAAAAATTCTTCAAGAGATGGGAATAACAGGCCACCTGACCTGCCTCTTGGGAAGCCTATATGCAGGCCAGGAAGCAACAGTTAGAACTACACTTAAAATAATTGAATGGTTCCAAATCGGGAAAGAAGTACATCAAGGCTGTATTTTGCCCTGCTTATTTAATTTATATGCAGAGTACATCATGTAAAATGCCAGGCTGGATGAAGCACAAGCTGGAATCAAGATTTCTGGGAGAAATATCAATAACCTCAGATATGCAGATGATACCACCCTTATGGCAGAAAGCAAAGAAAAACTAAAGAGCCTCTTGATGAAAGTGGAAGGTGTGAGTGAAATGTTGGCTTAAACTCAATATTCAGAAAACTATGATCTTGGCATCCTGTCCCACACTTCAAGGCAAACAGATGGGAAACAATGGAGACAGTGAGAGACTTTATTTTGGGGGGCTCCAAAATCACTGCAGATGGTGACTGAAGCCATGAAATTAAAGACTCTTACTCCTTGAAAGGAAAGCTATGATCAACCTAAATAGCATATTCAAAAGCAGAGTCATTACTTTGCCAACAAAGTCCATCTAGTCAAAGCCTTGATTTTTCCAGTAGTCATGCATGGATGTAAGAGTTGGACTGTAAAGAAAGCTGAGTGCCAAAGAAGTGATGCTCTTGAACTGTGGTGTTGGAGAAGACTCTTGAGAGTCCCTTGAACTTCAGGAGATCCAACTAGTCTGTCCTAAAGGAAATCAGTCCTAAATATTCATTGAACAGACTGATGTTGAGGCTGAAACTCCAGTATTTGGCCACCCAATGAGAAGAACAGACTCATTGGAAAATACCCTGATGCTGGAAAAGATTGAAGGCAGGAGAAGAAGGGGATCACAGAAGATGAGCTGGTTGAATAGCATCAATGACTAGATGGAGATGAGTTTGAGTAAGTTGGTGATGGACAGGGAAGCCTCTTGTGCTGCAGTCCATGGGGTCTCAAAGATTTGGACATGACTGAGCAACTGATCTGTGGTGCTATTTATGAACTAAAGTTTGAGGACCTCACTTCAAGAATGTGCACAGCATAGTTTCTTGGTGTCTCCTATGAATGATCCTACTAAGGACATGTTAGAGCATTTGGAGCTATCACTTGTAACTTGACTGTTACAATCCAGTGTGCAAATTAAACAAGATGGGGTCACTTTCTTTCGGGCTTATCTGAGCTACATGAGGGACAACCTGGATGTCAGATGAATGCTTCTCTTCTTCCCTAAATCTTCCTATAGTTTTGGAGCAAGGGAAGTGAAGAAACTCACAGAAGGCACAGGGTCTGATAATTAGATAATGTCAATAAGTGCTGGTTGCCTCCCTCCATTTAATTCATCTCTTAACTCCCTGAGGTAATTTGTCTTAAGTGATCACAGGTCCTTACAGTGCATCCACAGTTGCTCCTAGACTCATGAGTACTTTTCTTTTTGATCAGTGACTGCAGACCATGCAGTCCTGTTGCATTCAGCATCTGGTGCTCTCTTAAGCAGTGGTTCTCAAGCTACACTCCACTGTGGAACCCCTGATTCCAATGGGATCTCATGCTGAGGGCAGCACCCAAACAATCCAAGTTACTGTGGTTGAAGCAAGGTGTGAGGGTGGGCAGCCTGCTCTCCTCAGCTCCTCACTCCCCTGCTCAGGGGCCCAGCTGGAAAATCATCCTCTAAGTCTTAAAGTTTTTTGGCATCTGAGAGATGGATGAAATGTGGTGTGAATGTTATAAAAGTGACAAGAATAGATTCTTGATCACTGGAAAGAGAGCAGAGCATTGAAACGAAGGCAAAAACAACTTTGAAATACTGCTGTCATTATAAAATGAGTAGGTGAGATAAAACCGACCTCTCCACAGAAGTGACAGTTTTGAGCAATGTTCTCATTGATTCCACTGCTCTAATGCAATCACCTGGAGAAGGCAATGGCACCCCACTCCAGTACTCTTGCCTGGAAAATCCCATGCACGGAGGAGCCTGGTAGGCTGCCGTCTATGGGGTCACACAGAGTCGGACAAGACTGAAGTGACTTAGCAGCAGCAGCAATGCAATCACCATGAACTACATGAGATATTTAGAAAGTGGTAAATAGAAAGGGAACAGGTGTAAAATCATGTAAAGTTGAATAAAGTTCCAAAGCATAAGAACATATCAAAGCGACACTACAGCAAAGGGGGTTGTCTTTGATGGGCTTGGCTGAAGAACGTTTATGACGTGGGGCTTTCCCCCAAACCACAGGTCCTAAGGGTCTGATGCCTACCCTTCAGGTGGGGCCAGGGCCCTGGGGAAGGACAGAGGGGTAGAAAAAGCTGAGGGGTGGAGAGAAGGGAAAGCGGGAGGGACACAGAGAGTCAGGAGGGAAAAGGGACCTTTGGGATGCCCATCAGAAAGGGACTCTGCATGGGACCAGCCTGTACTCAGTGCCTCTTTGTCATCACCTAATTGCAAGTTTGTTGTTTTTTAACCACTAAGCTGTATCTGGGCCTTTTACGAGCCCATGGACTGTAGCCCACCAGGTTCCTTTGTACCTGCGATTTCCCAGGCAAGAATACTGGAGTGCATTACCATTTCCTTCTCCAGGGGATCTTCCCACTCAAGGATCAAACTTGGAGTCTCCTGCATTGGCAGGTGGATTCTTTACCACTGAGCCACCTGGGAAGCCCAATTGCAAGTTTGCTGTTAAGTAACACAGAGGAACCAAAGATCAAATTGCCAACATCCACTGGATCATCGAAAAAGCAAGAGAGTTCCAGAAAAACATCTATTTCTGCTTTATTGACTATGCCAAAGCCTTTGACTGTGTGGATTGCAATAAGCTGTAGAAAATTCTGAAAGAGATGGGAATACCAGACCACCTGACCGGCCTCTTGAGAAACCTGTATGCAGATCAGGAAGCAACAATTAGAACTGAACATGGAACAACAGACTGGTTCCAAATAGGAAAAAGAGTACCTCAAGGCTGTATATTGTCACCCTACTTACTTAACTACTATGCAGAGGACATCATGACAAATGCTAGGCTGGATGAAGCACAAGTTGGAATCAAGATTGCTGGGAGAAATATCAATAACCTCAGATATGCAGATGACACAACCCTTATGGCAGAAAGTGGAGAGGAACTAAAGAGCCTCTTGACAAAAGTGGAAAAGTTGGCTTAAAACTCAAAATTCAGAAAACTAAGATCACGGCATCTGGTCCCATCACTTCATGGGAAATAGATGGGGAAACAGTGGAAATAGTGGCTGACTTCATTTTGGGGGGCTCCAAAATCACTGCAGATGGTGATTGCAGCCATGAAATTAAAAGATGCTTACTCCTTGGAAGGAAAGTTATGACCAACCTAGATAGACTATTGAAAAGCAGAGACATTACTTTGTCAACAAAGGCCTGTCTAGTCAAGGCTATGGTTTTTCCAGTAGTCATGTATGGATGTGAGAGTTGTACTATAAAGAAAGCTGAGCACCAAAGAATTGATGCTTTTGAACTGTGGTGTTGGAGAAGACTCTTAGAGTCCCTTGGACTGCAAGAAGGTCCAACCAGTTCATCCTAAAGGAGATCAGTCTGGATTGGAAGGACTGATGTTGAAGCTGAAACTCCAATACTTTGGCCACCTGATGCGAAGAGTTGACTCATTGGAAAAGACCCTAATGCTGGGAAGGATTGGGGGCAAGAGGAGAAGGGGACGACAGAGGATGAGGTGGTAGGATGGCATCACCGACTCAATGGACATGGGTTTCGGTGGACTCAGGGAGTTGGTGATGGACAGGGAGGCCTTGCATGCTGCGATTCATGGGGTCACAAAGAGTCGGACATGACTGAGGGACTGAACTGAACTGATTGTCCTTTATACTCCCCGACATCTCCAAGGAGCAGCAGAATCAGCTTCATGATCTTTCAGCAGCTCCCAAGTGCCTTTAGGGTAAAGCCCAGATTGTGGAAGGTGGCCTCTGAGGACCCCCCAGAAATGCCCCAATCCTCTTCTTCAATAATTCATCTAACAAGTATTTTAAACCACCTATTGCAGGGTCATGTAAATACACTAAGTGCTAAATACCGAAGAGTTGCCATGTCCACCCTGAAAAGTAGCCCCTCTGTCTCTCTCCACGCCCTCTGTCAACTCTACCCCCTCCCAGACCCTTCTTCTTACCTCTGGGACCAGCTCTGCTCTTCCTACAGAGGCTTTCTTCTACCATCCTCCCATCCCTGACCCTCCTCTGTGCTTGCCTAGCCCACATTCCCCTCTCCCCCACCTCCCAGATATTTTCACACCCGGTACTCATGCTGGGCTAACTGCCTGCCTTCCTGGTTAGTCTAACGTGGAGGGGTGGGCATCAGGGAAATGACAGCAGTTGTGTATCTAGGGTCAGCCTTGTTCAATGGGTGTTCCCTGAGGGAATTAAGCCCCACAGAAAAGAAAATGGGTTACTGTCCTGTTAATTCTCCCATTGGTGGGGGACATCGCATAGGCATGGGGCCGGATTCACCATGTCCTCAGGAATTTTTAAATCAGCTCCAAATCAATAATACCAGGCTTCTCGGTGGCTCAGTGGTGAAGAATCCTCCTGCCAGTGCAGAAGACCCAGATTCAATCCCTGGGTCAGGAAGATCCCCTAGAGAAGGAAATGGCAACCCACTCCAGTGTTTTTGAGAATATTCATGAGAATCCCCATGGACAAAGGAGCCTGGCGGGCTATAGTCCATGAAGTCGCAAAGAGTCAGATATGGCTGAGCAAGTAAATAACAACAATAAATCAACAACATCACATGGCCAGCTCATAGGAACAGAACTTTCAAGAAAATTCAGCACTAGCGTTCCAGTGCTGAAGAGACAGAAAGCTCTGGGATTCTTTCAGCACCGGAGATGCATTGTTCCTGTAGGCCCAGAGATGCAGAGTGACTTCTCACCTCGCCTTCCTCAGCTGGCAGTGTTTACTTGCTGGACCCTTTATTACTTTCCCTCACAGACGCCTCTGTTTCTCATTAGAGCCAGGGTCCTGAGCCCCTGAGAGCTGATAACAATTTGGCCCTTAGACAGACCTTATTGGTTAACTGGAAAAGGCAGGTTAATGGTGTCTGCACGGAAGGTATATTATTAGATGTGAGTCTGTGAAGCAACTCCCAGTGACTCTAATCTTCGGAATGCTGACTCCCGGGGTCAGTAATTGGGCACTGCAGAATTCACCAGAGCAGCAGGCCTAAGCCTGTCTTCAGACCTCTTTGAAATGTGGTTACTGGGCTCAGGGAAATAATTGCTTCATTTGAAGGGGGTGGAGAGAGATGAGGGGAGAAGAAACAACCTTCATTATTTCTCCAGTTTATCAATGCACCATGTTCTCCATATCCCGGTCTAATTAAAATAACACAGGCTGTTTGAGAAACTCAATCATTTCCACGGTGATTTTTGTCAGTTTGCTCCTCCTGCCAGTTCAGAGATGCCTAATAGCCAGTAAGCCCATGATCTGGGATTCCTTCCCTCAGTCATTAATTCAGCAACACAGTGCCGTGGTGCTTGTTAACTGTTCTTTACCCCTGTTCTATGAAAACCCTTAATTAACAGGGAGGATATTTTAATGTCAGTGCTTTGCAACTTTGCAAAGAAAAATGCCAATGTAATCAACTTGAACTCTTGACCACTGCTCCTGACATGAATCTTCTTCTTCTCAGCCAGCTGGGCTACCTCTGGGCTCACATTCCAAACACACAGGCTGTGATAATTTGGGAGCGTGGTATCAGCACCAGGAAGTGCTGGAACATGCAGTTATTCAGGAGATCCCTCTGAAATGTGTCCGTTGTATTAGGGCCCTGGTCATCTGAGAAAAGCTCTACTTATGATTCTGAGATCCATTTTTCATGTTCCTGGAAAAGATGAGAGAGACTAAAAAGAAAGACAGTATTATTCTTTCAGGGAATGATTCTGCATAACGCTTGTGGCCAAACTTAATTCAGCCTCACATAGAAAAAGAAAAAAATGAGAGAAGAAAAAAAAATGTAAAATGAACTAAAATCCACATACTAGGAAGAAAGAAGTAGAGAGAAAGTCAGGAAAGAGAAAAACATTTGACCCCACCATGACAATGTTGGCACCAAGTTTTCCGGCCTTGTGAGACAGGCATTGCAAGAGTTTCTGGCATGTGGCCAGCCCAGCCTGGACTCCATCATGAGGCAACCACTGCAGACACAAGGGAGCAACCCCTGTGTGGTTACCTTAGAGACCTGGGGCATGGTCCTTTCATCCGCATGGCCTTGGAGCTTTGGGTCTGGCCCTTCAATAACAGCACAAGCCCCTATGTCTGCTGGGCACTTGGCTTAAGACTCTTCCAACTCAGCTTCCCAGGACGTCATTCTCAGAACAAGAGCTGAGAGCCTCTAGGGCCTCAGAGTCATTCCAGTATCTGACCTAGAACCCATCAGCCCTGCCACTGAAATGGCCGTTTGACCTGCCTTGTTGGTGAACCATTGGCCTGGGTTAGCACATATGATCTTGTTGGCTTGTAGAGGCAGTCAGCATGCTTACGCTGGGGAAATAAAGATAATATGAAAGGCAAGAGAGTGGATATAAACCAACTCCACATGAAGTATAAAAAAATATTTTATAGCGAATTACCACTTTTCTCAGTGTATCCTGAGATGCCAACTTTATCAGTCACTTAGTCGTGTCTGACTCTTTGCAACCCCTTGGACTGCAGCACTCTAGGCAGGCCTCTCTGTCCATCACCAACTCCCAGAGCTTGCTTAAACTCCTGCCCAGTGAGTCGGTGATGCCATCCAAGCATTTCATCCTCTGCCAATTTTATAAATGCTATTAAAATAATTTTAAAGAATGTTTTAAATCTCCCTCTTCTGCTAATGTTAATTACAAGGCGGGTGCAGGTGTTCCTTGTGCTTCTCAGGCCACAGCAGAAAAGTATTAGAAAGAAATATATCAAAACCCAGAGTCTGGAATTTTAAAAATGAGATTCAGATGTGTCTATAAATCTGACAGAGAGATGCAAGGAGGCCCTTCAAGCTGGGGTGGGCAAAACATGCCTGGAATTTGGTCTGTGACCTCACCTGGCCACTTACTTCATTAAGTGTGCTGCTTTGGGGCACACACAGGTCTGGGGTCAGCCCCCCGGGTGTTTTCATGCCTCTTCCACCAGCAATACTGTTTGCTCGCCTTAGGGCCTCCTGCTCAAATGTCATGACTCAGCCAAACTCAAGAGGCAGGAAACTGAGCTGGATGGATCACTGGTTTGATCTCAAGTGACAAATCCCTTGTTGTGACTTCTTTGATAGGCAGGAGATTGTTGATGGGAGTGGGGAAGCTTGGGGGAGGCAGAATCAGCAAAAGGTCAGCAGGTGAGTATTCACCAAGATGGCACCCCAATTCACATGCCCATCAGCCCTGCTCCCGATGAAATTATGCCCACAAGGTTAACAGAATCTGGTGACTGACAGAAATTCTTGAGCTGATCTTGAGGCTTGCTAAAAATCCCTTCACTTGTAGCCTGCCTTCATTGAACAAGCTCACCTTAATTATTTTGTGGCATATTGCACACCCTCCAAATTTCACAGACCCTAAACAGTAGATCTTTGCCAGAGTTGTTTTTCAGGAACGTCAAGTCAGCTGTGTCTAATTCAACCTTGAGCTGACTAAGTCTGGTTAAGACCCTGGACCCTAAACCTGGGCCTGCTCAGGGGTCCAGTGAATGATCTTTTGACGTCAGATGGCTTGAAATTCCATTCTCAGATCATGCTAGATGCTTAATTTTTGAACCTACATCCATCTCACAAAGAAGCATGTAACTCAGATAGGCCTGCACAAAACTTCACCTTTTTCATACCCCCAATCACCTTTCCCTACCATGAAGATCATGCTACTTTTTTTATCCCACGTCTCAAGCCCCTTGCCTTTGGGGAAGCAGATCTGAGATGTTCTCCCATCTCTTTGCTTGGCTGCTTCATGAATAAACCCTCTCTTTCCTGCAAACCTTGGCATCTTAAGAGTTCTGGCTTGTTGTGCTTCAGGCAAACAAACCTGATTCAGTGACACTGATGCCACCTTCACAATCACATAACCTATCAAGAGAACATGGAAAAGTGTTCAGGAATCTGGCACATGGAGGTGTCATGAAGCAAACAGCAAGAATTCTGGAGTCAGGTAATTCTAAGTTCAATGCCTGGATGGCCTTTCATTCCCTAGGTGAGGCTAGGCAAGCAACTCAGCCTTCCTTTGCCTAGTCTTCAGTTCTGTAAAATGGAGATAATAATACTCATGTGGCACAATTGCCAAGAGGAATGAAGCAACAACATATGCAAAGTGCTTGCCACAGACAATTGGTTCTTTGTTAAGATATATCAGATCATATTGCTTTCCTTTTCCATGTTATCTACTACAAAACTATCAACTTAATGGAGTAAGTAGAGGAAGACCTGGGAGACATAATTCTGGTCTCTTAACAAGGGAGGTGACATAGATACAATAAAAGATAACAAAGTAAGGCTCTTTAACCTGAGATTCACTGGCAGTAAAAAGATATTTATGGCAAGAAAAGAGATTCACATGGCATGGGACTTTTTACTTTCACAGCTCAATCACCCAGCCAAGTGACTGAGATTATCATGATCTCTTGGTTTCATTTTCCAAAAGCCTGATTAGTCATGGAAATATGGGAAGTAAATTTATAATGGGAAGTAATTTATAATTACCATGTTTTATAGTTAAATTTGCTTAATAGTCGAGCCCACAGGTCCATCCTACTTGGGTCCCCTTTTCTGTTTCCTGGCTTTCCACCATGTCACAAAATCCAGCTCTACTATCTTCTTTCTGAAGTACAGACTTTTACCATGAGGGTCCTGAGAGAGAGGGAGACAGAGGAAGAAAGAGGCCTCCTCCCATAGCCCGCCTCTCCAGCCCAAGACAAACTGGTCTTTCTTCCAGGAGGGTTGACAATGAGGGTCTCCATTGCCTTACTGCTCCCTAGAGGGCCAAGGCCACCTAGTAATTGCTAACAATATTTGTCCAACTTCAGTTTGTTAGGAAATGGTCATTTTTACATATGCCCAAGTGTAGACCAGCTGGCTGTTGTAGATTCTTCCCCACAAAGTGTAGGACATAACACCATAAACTTTCTGAACTCCTCACCACATCAGGCCTGACTCTCTGGGAACACAATCATTCCACAAAGAACATACACAGTTTCATAAGAACAGACAACAGTTCACAGCACACACACACACACACACACACACACACACACACAAATGCTCCCAAAGAAACCCAGCTAAAAAATGCAATACATGTTACCAAAAACAAGCCCAACAAACAAAAATTAAACCTCATTCTGCTTACTCCCCAGTTTTTCCCAACAGTGATTGGGTGAGTATTTATCTATTGATTCATTGCAATTCATTCATTCATTCAACAAATACTCGTTTATTGCAGCTAGTGTTCTGGGAGCCACGGACACTGCCTGTCTTTATGGAATTAGTAATGGCCCATTATAATCCTTTCCCAGAATTAAATACATACATACAGGGGTGTGCTGTGTGTGTAGGAGTCACTCAGTTGTGTCCAACTGAGTGTGTGTGTGTGTGTGTGTGTAGGAGTGTGTGTGTGTGTGTGTGTGTGTGTGTGTGTAGGAGTCACTCAGTTGTGTCCAACTCTTTGAGATCCCATGGACTATAGCCAGCCAGGCTACTCTGTCTATGGAATTCTCTAGGCAACAGCGCTGAAGTGGGTTGTCATTCCCTTCTCCAGGGCATCTTCCTGACCCAGGGTTTGAACCTGGGTCTCCTGAATTGCAGACAAATCCGTTACTGTCTGAGCCACCAGGGAAGCCCACATACACGTATACATACATTTAAAGAAAAGAAAAAGCAAGCTCATCTCAAAGGCTTGAGTTCAAGTTTCCCACTCTGGTAAAATAAAGCATTTCTAACCTTTGAAGTAATTTCCATTTCTGCCCATTTTGGCTTTTTAAAAAAACAAGCATGTAGGACTGCATCCTGTTTATACATGACCTTCATCAGCACTGACTGATTCTCATAATGCTGTTTTCTCCTCTAGATACTCACAGCCCACACATGTATTGATCCACTGCATTCCTATCCAGGATTTACTTCTGCAGGATCTATCTTTTTGTTTAAAAACATCCTCCACTTCTAATCTTCCAGTGCATCTCCTAATCATCACAAAATATGTCTGTGTCTCTATATTAAAAGGGTTACAAGAGCAACAATCATTTCTAGTAGATTTTCTGGTACCCCTGGTTTACAGTCCCCATTTCCTAGTAAATGTTCCTAAGGATGTAGGACCTGACATTGTGTTGAGCCTTCATTTAGTGCTGTTGCTGTGCTGAGACCATTATGCTCACTGTCCTTTTCACTTCCCATAGGAGCCCCAGGAGGTCATCTCTTCACAGAGGAAGGTGCTGAGAATCACTGAGTAAGTCTCCAGCCAGCTAGCCATGGGCAGAGTGTGAAACTGGCCTCAGGAGGGCCAGTGGAGAGTGGTGGAGAGTGAAAAAGGCCCAGGAGAGACTCTGTCCTTAACTAAGGAGCAGGTGCCCAGCAGGAGAACTGACCAGATTCTGAGGTTCATGCCTACCTGTATCCCTGCCAACATCTCCAGCCTGGTGTGTGGGCATGGATTTACTCAGCCAAGTCTTGCTCAAACACTGACTTCTCAAGTTCTGTTGACTGAAATGGAATTGGCAGTTAGGTTGTTTTCCTTTTCTTTTGTTTCAGTTGCAGAGAAAATAGACAGCCTTTTCCACAAAACACTCCATCAGTATAGGCGGGATGCAGTGGGAGGGGAGGCAAGTCTTGATAGCCTGCTTCAAATGTCTCCCATAAACTACTTAATTTCCCATTTGAAGGAGAAAAGTGAAGGGAAATTATTGTCTTCGCTGAAGTCTAAAGTTGTCCTTCTTTGTAAGTTTTATAAAGGAGGTTGAATCAAACTTAAGAAATTTAGGGAACGAAAGCCCCCAAAAAAGTGTCTAGAAGTACCTTCCTGTACTTTTAATGTGTCCTGTGTTCTGGGATATTGAAATTCATGCAAGAACTGCCACTCTCTCCAAGAAGCTGGCCCTCTCTGCCATCTCCCACATATGGAGTCTGTCTTCCTTTAAGGGAATGATGCCATATGTCAGGGAGTCATTTCAAAGTTGAGCAAAAAACCACAAATGGATTTAGGCTTTTCAGGTCTGGACCATTGACCTTCCACCCCCATTTCATGGGCAGGTCTTTACGCTGCAGTCATATCTAGATTTTTAGAGGCTTCTTCAAGATGTGTCAGGATTTGGGGAGGGTTTCCTTTTCAGATAAATGCTCCAGCGTTGACTGCTCTGTGTCTGAGCTGGCTCAAGTAAAAGCATATTCATTTCTGTGGGAATGTTGCAACATTAAGCGGAAGAGGTTCTTTCTGCCCACAGCTGTCTCTGATCTCAGAAGTTCAAGTCTCCGAAGCTGATAGATCATTATTCAAAGTAGTGGATCTGACAGGAGGACGTAAGCCCTCTCATGATGGGCCAGGATTTGGTGCCATCACAAACAACTTTTTAGATGAAAATAAGCTGTAACCAAATCTTTCCGTGGGTTCAAGAGAGAAACTATACTTACATCTTCTTCTTGCCGTGGTTCAGAAGTAGAACTCAGAGGCCTCCTCACCTAAAACAGTTTTCATGATGACTTTTAAGCTAAGTCATCCAGTCCATGCTCAAAACAAACTCTGCAGAGACCTTGCATTAATTTGGAAACCACAACTGATTAAAGATGCATAGCATTACCTTGACTGACTAGCAGATATCTGGTAATGAGATACACCTCTATTTCTGGAAATAAAAATCCTCTCAGAAATACTAATTTTTCTCAGACTTTTTTTCCTGTCTAAAATATCTGAGGGGGGACTTCCCTGGCAGTCCAGTGGTTAAGACTTCACCTTGCAATGGCGGGGGTTTGGGGGAGGGGCAGTGTGCAGATTCAAGATCCCTGATCAGGGAGCTAAGATCACACATGTCTCAAGACCAAAAAGCCAAAGCATGAAACAGAAGCAATATTGTAACATATTCAATAAAAACTTTAAAAATCATCCACATAAAAAAAGACTCTAAGAAGTGAAAATAAAACACCTAAGGAATAAGATGTACTCCCTCAATCAAGCAGCTGACTCTGGGTGTGGTTTGGGGTTGAAGAAGAGGCTACCTCCTAAAGTGATGACAGTATTACAACCTGCCAGAGAGACAGAGAAATTTAGAAAGCTCCACCAGTGACTGGGGTGTGCTCACCCAGCACTCCCAGCATCTCTCTCCTGTCTTTGAGTAAAAAGTGAAAATATTCCTTCCCCATAAGACAACCAAACACCAAAAGGTTATTGAGGCATCTGTAACTTAGAACAGACGCTTTAAGTGACCACTGATTCAACAAGGCTATGTTTACTAAGGAGGGCTGCAGAAAACCCCTAGCATCACTCCACTAAAGAATGTCATATAGCAGACACATCCTAGTACTTTGGGCCAGTGATTATTATGGTCCTACAAGTGCTATCAAGCAAAAATAAACTTACTATTTGTCACTTAGTGATTACAGCTTATATTTATAAAGCTAGTTTAGCTGTCTTTACTGAGAATGGAAACATTTTTTTCTCTTTTTCACTAGCACTTTTTAATGTTTTCCCTTACATGTATTCTCTACCATTTAACCAAATTTGCTTATAAAACTGTTAGACAAGGCAGAGTGAAATATTTCACTCACAGTATTTTCTTAGACAATTCCTAAGTAAAATAAACATAAAGGGCCTAGATTTTTTTAAAATACTCTTGAGTCTGAATGTAAAATAAATCATCCATTGTGTAATAACTTTCATTGGAAGAACCTGCAAATAGATTTATTCTGCCTCAACCATTCCCTCACTCCCATGTGGGAAAAATAAAAGCAAATCATTTTTGTTTGACATAAAGTCTTGACCTTTGTTGCATTCATGGCTGCTGGGAGAACAACATAGTCAGCAGAACCCCCTGTAGTGTGATCCATTGATCTTAAGTTCAGGAAGTCATCAAGTCTGCAGATGTTTTCCCAAACTAGAAGACGATTTACTCCTTTCATTCTGAAGAGACTGACTTCCTGTCTTCATCTTCATTCTTCAGCTGTCACCAGAAGAGAACTTGGAGGAGTCAGCAGGAGAATTTCTATCATAGGCCAAGCAGAGCAGCTTTGGGCTTACCTGTGTCCTTAGAGCTGCACAACCAGGAAGGATGCCCAGGATCCACTCATGTGTTGGTCACTGAGAGCAAAACTGGTTCCATATACACACATACACATACACACACACCTCATTGTGTGTCTGGTCTTCAGACAAGGACCATCATATATTGATGTCAAGGAAACAGGGAAAGTAAAAGTTCAATCTGTTATTGCTTAAACCTATTTACAAGAGAAAATGCATTCAGATGACCTATTCAAAAGATTTTAACTTTATTCCAAGTGGCCAATGTGCATGAAATTAGCCAGTTTTCTACCTGTTTAAAGAATATGAGCTATTAATATTTTTATTAATATAAGATTTACAGGACTGTAGGATTATAACAGGACTTATTTTGGTAAGGGTGCACACCAATCTCTAAAATTTCCCCCTTTTTCCCTAGGTTTAAAAAAAATCATGTATCCAAGAAAGATAAAAGAGTCAAGTTAAAAATCACTATTTTGGGGATGGGAAGTCTTCTGGACACAAGCTCTATTGGTTTTCAAAGCTAGATGCTTTGGAAGCCCATCTCTCAGGTGGAAGTCTTGAAAGTTGAGGTAGGAGATGTGAGGTTCAAGCCCTTTGCTTCTGAGGGAGAAGCTGGGAATCAGGAGTTCCCTCCAGTATGTCACAGAACTGAGTGGGAGGTTGGTGGTGAGTCTGTCTTTCCCATCCATTTCGAGGTGAGTCTTTTCTCATTCTTCTGATGTGTAGGCATATCTCGGTGTTTCTGGATTTCTTTCAGAGGGAATTTTTCTCTTGGAGCTGTAGACTCTGTGTATTCCTCGGAGGTGAGTTCAGGAACCTCTTACTTTGCCACCTTGAACCAGAACTTGAAATCACTTACTGACATTCAGGAATGGGAGGAAATGGGTGGTGAGGGTCTGAAAATGCCATTAGGACAGAAGAGGAAAGGGGTTCTCATATAAGTGGTGGAAGTCACTTAGCAATCTGGAATAAGGGTTTTTACATGCACGCACGCACACACACACACACACACACACACACACACACACACACACGTTGCTTCAACAAAACTGACACAGGATTTCTCCCTGGCATTCTCATTCCCACAGCTCTAAGGTTGGGCCACATTATATTAATTGGCTGATTTCACTTGCCTCAAGTGTATCTGAGTGGCACAAGTTAACAAAGATTTTTGCCAGTATTCCCATGAGAATCATGAGTCAGTTACCCTAGAGTTCCCTGGGCCCACTGAGAGACTCTGCCTTCAGTCTAACCACAGCACCCCAGCCCTGCCATCAGCAAACCTGTGTTCCCACAGTGTCAGCAGGGAACTACTGGGGGAAATTTGAGGATGCCCCATTGTTCAGTGTCACTATCCAGCAGTCCTGAATTTATTTCTCCAGGCTGTCACTTTTTCTAACTTTACTTATGACCAGGAGAAGTACACAGTGATAAAAAAGAGCCAGGCCATGCACACACTGAGGTCACTCTCACATCCCAAATGGCCTATGGCAGGGTCAGCAACAGGCCAAAGCATGTGCAAGAATAAAGATGTTTTCTTTTTCCCCAGACTTCCCTTGTCTGTGATAAAGTTGATTCGGTCAGGAGAGATAGCTGTCCACCTGTGTCCTAAATCTGCTACCCTAGTAATGACCCCATGACATTTCCACCAATGCGGTTTCCCGCCTCTCCAAATTCTCTTTTCCAGTAGATCTTCTGTGGAGGAAGGCTGAAATCTGGAACCAGCCTCTGACTTCAGAAATAAAACCTTCTCTTTCAAACCTTCCAGAACAAGAGAGCAATGCCAGCTATTAATCTCAGAACTTGGATTTAACAATTCTTTTCAAAAAGATAAAATAACAATTTCAGTCCAGCAAGAACAAACAACTTGTTAAATTGATTAATGAAAGTGCATTACTATTACACACAGAATAAACATTATTGTTAAAGACAGAAACAGAGCTACCTGCTAGCAGCTTATTTTCAGTCACCTGTAAAATAATATTTCTATGGATTCACATTACAAAGCTATTGTTAATTAGTTAATTGACATAATATTGCCAATAATTTTAATCATGTTTGAGAGGCTCCAAGTCATGATTCATTTAGCTACTATCTCCACTTATGGCTTCACTAAATCTTAAAGACTGAGATGACAGTGATAAAAGTAAAGCATGCTAACCTAAAAAGTCACAAAATAAATGTGCCACATGGCCATGCACCCATTTTGACTCTTTGTGTATGTAAATAAAATTTAATTTTGGATGTCTGGTTTTAATGGTGTATCTTTCCCTCTAAGTTTTTAATTAATTAATATGATATTGACAGCTCAAGATTCTCAGCTCTAGATTAACTTAATGGAGGGGAGTTGGGGTGCTTCAACTGCCTGGGTCTGGGTTGGGATGAACCATGGCAAAGGTACTGAGGGACAGTGGGATGGCATATCGCTCGCTGTGTGACTTCAGACCAGTTATGAAATGTCTCTGTTACTCAGTTTTCCAATCCATATAGTGGGGAAAATTATAGTGTCTCTTTAATCAATTCTTATGAGGATTTAATGAATCAAATGTATAAAGTTCTTTGAACAGATAATACATACAAAGCACAGAATAAAGAGTAGTTGCTTTTGTTTTCAGTGGAATTTTCAACCAATTACAGGATTTTTTCCCTTGACAGTGCCTCAAAATCAACACATCTAGAAAAAACATTGCTCTTCTCTTTAGAGCAGCTCCCTTCCCCAACTTCCTTGGAAATAGAATCCCAGGGCAGTGGTGCCATTACTCAATAACCAATGTATTTGACTCCTCCTATCTGCCCCCCACCCTGTCCTGCCACCAAAGACTCTTCATTCTTCTTTCAAAATCGGTCGCCTTGTCACATCCTCTATTTTCCAGCTGTAACACTGTAATAGAGTAAGAACTACGAGTTTGATCTTTGCCCCTGGTTCCTAGCACAGAGTTTTTAAAACCCTTGGAATTTCCTGAGAGTTAAGAGTGAGAAGAGCATCCTTTGTTATTCACAATGAGCCCTTCTCAACCTTACCTGAGTTTATGCAAAACCTCATTTGAATAATGGGTTCTGATGCCAGAGGAATTTACCATCAGATTAGCGGGCTGGACATTTCGGTCCCACCATCCTCTACCGCTAGGAAGGAAAAATGGGCATGGAATTGAGTCCATCGCCAGTGGCCAATGATTTAATCAATCATGCTCATGAAAAAGACCCTCCATGAAAACACTAAGTGCAGGGACACGTCCACAGGTTGGGAGGGTGATGCATCCCAGGGACAGAAGCCCCTGTGCCAAGGAGACACCCAAGTCTCACCTTGTGTGTCTCTTCATCTAGCTGTTGATTTATACCCTTTATGATATCCTTCATGATAAATGGGGAACAACAAGTTAAACATTTTCCTGAATTCTGTGAGCTGTTTTAGTAAATTTTGAAACCTAAGAAGGGGTCACAGGAATGCTGATTTTTTGCCAAGTCAGAGGAGTTGGGCTTCCCCCAAGTGGCTCAGTGGTAAAGAATCCACCTGCAATGCAGGAGATTCAGCTTCAATCCTTGGGTTGGGAAGAGCCCCTGAAGAAGGGAATGGCAACCCACTCCAGTAGTCTTGACTGGAGAATCCAATGGACAGAGGAGACTGGCAGGCTATAGTTAATGGGGTCACAAAGAGTTGGACACAACGGAAGCAACTAACATTCAGAGGTGTGGGCAACCTGGGGACCTACTACTTTGGATTGGTATCTAAAGTAGGGACAGTCCTGTGGGACTGAGCCCTTAATCTGTGGGATACATGCTAATTCCAGGTAGTTAGTGTCAGAATTGAATTAAGTTGTAGGACACCCAGTTGGTGTCCATAGAGAAATGGAAAATTGCTTGGTGTGGAAAATCCCTACATTTGGTGTCAGAAGTGTTGTGAATAGAAAATAGATTTCCTTTCCAGCCTCCACATTTCAATGAAGACTCTTGTTACTTCAGACCTCAGTCATGACAGCCTCTGGGTTAGCAGACCTCCTCCCTCAGCCTCTGAGTCCCTGAGTCTAATCACCCTCTGAGACAGTCTGCATGGAATGGTTACTAGCTGACACCTGTGTTGTATGGCACTTCAGTGGCAAGAGACTCACTCAAGGTAGCTTCTGTTGATGGAAGCATGCTTATGGAAAATAGGCCATGTGGCTTTGTCTCATGAATAGGGTTGTCAGAGAAATCTGGGGACACACTTAAAATCATCTGTTGATTATCTGAAATTCAAATTTAACTTGGTGACTGGTTTTAGTTTGTATGGTTGGCATTGTCATTGTTATTGCTTTGTTTTTTGTATTTGTTAAATCCAGCAACCTTATGTCATATACAACCTGGAGGACATCAAGGGCCTTTAGTTTACAATGGCAGCTAGAGTGTCTAAATAAAATAGATCTCATCCATCCAATACCTCTAAGGACCAGTGAGCAGTAGGACTTGTGTAGGATGATGTACGATATTTTCTTTTAAAAAATGCACAATGTGAGAGGTGCAAGTTAAGTTTTATTTGGGGCAAAATGAGGGCTATAGCCCAGGAGACAGCATTTCAGATAGCTCTGAGAAACTGCTTCAAAGAGGTAAAGAGGAAGGTCAGTATATATGTGATATTGGTGAAGGTGGAGTACATGCAACCAAATATGTGGTAAAGAATCCATCTGCCAATGCAGGAGACATAAGAGATACAGGTGCAGTCCCTGGGTTGGGAAGATCTCCTGGAGGAGGGCATGGCAACCCACTCCAGTATTCTTGCCTGGAGAATCCCATGAACAGAGGAGCCTGGCAGGCTATAGTCAGTAGGGTCACTAACAGCTGGACACGGCTGCAGCGACTGAGCACAACACAGCACAGAGGTAGACTGTAAGTGCCCATGGCAAGTGTCAATTTGTAGTTGACAATGGCAACTAACACTAGTCTCACATGTTGGGAAAACATCTCTTACCTCTCTTCAGCAAGCAGTGGGAACTGCTATAAATTGGTGTACCCTGATCATACCCTACCTAAAGCAAGCTGCTCCTATTCACCTCCACCCATTGTTGCCACCAAGGATGTGGCAGAAAGAGTCAATAAAATCCCAATTTTTTTTTCTAAGTAGAAAAGCTTTTGATATTATATTATTCACAACTAATTTAATAAGAAAACATTGCTTTGGCAACTCTGTGTGGTCAGACAGAACAAAACGGTGTACTGACCACACCAACTGGCCTGTAGGCCACCATCTGCTGCCTCTGCTCTACAGAAACACTGGAGATCAGTCCTCAGCTGGAAAGAAACATCCCTTGCCTCAATCCTCCTTGATCATTACAGTAACTCAGCAGTAAAGCGGTTCTTGACCAATGAACTCTCTCGGTACAGCTTGATTTGAATTCTCTGAAAGAGACAACTTGATTGGGCTGGCCAGTCACTTTGCATACAGCACTTTTCTTGGTCATTGGCCAGCTTCTGGAAGGGTACAGTATTCTAGCCTAATCAGCTGTACCCTGGGAAGAGAATCACAAGGTCCAGACCCCTCACACAGCTCTCACTCTGTAACACCAGTGGTACCGGGTTTCTTTCAGTTCCTCTTTCCTCACTCTTCGATCCCATCACAGAGTTCTCTTACCTCTCTTCTCTGAGATCCTATCTCTTCTTTCTTATGACCAAATTAACAGCTTCAGATACTTCAGCTCTCAGCCTGTGTCACTTCCTAAGAGAATCTTTCCCTGGCCTTTGAATAGGTCTGTTACTGCCGCGCACCCACATTCAGAACACTTTCTGGTACTGTGCAAACATTGGCCAACAGCACGTGGGTCTCATCAGAATGGGTTCTGGACGACTCTGGAGGCTTCCTTCTGTGCCAGGAGCCAACTATTTAGGGGTAACTCATGGGGGAGCCATACTGGGGTAGCTAGAGACAGGACTTGTGAGGCCTCTGCCACAGGGGAAGGGGCACTCGGGGGGCCAGGGCAGCTATACTGGTGTTTTAATTATCTACTGCTGTGTAACAAACCTCTACAAAACTTAACAACTTAAAGTGATAATTTATTATGTCTCACAGTTTTGCAGTCTGGGTTGGTTTGGTCTGGGTGGTTTTCTTCTTCAGGTGGTAGAGTAGGAATGTCTGAGATGGCTTCTTCACTTATGTCTGGTGTTTTAGCTTGGATGACTGAAGAGCCAGGACCTAGCTGAGCATCACTCTCCCCATGTGACATCTCCCCATGACTAGCTTGGTTTCCTCATAACACTATGGTCTCAGAATACTGTGCCTATGATAGATTGCTTCCAAAAGAGTAGATTTAAGCAGAAACCATCAATCCTTTCAAGGCCTTAGCTCAGAATTCTTATACCGTCTCCTCAGAGCCTTCTCCTGACCAAAGCAAGTCCCAAGGCCAGCCCTATTCAAGGAAGAGGAAAGACTTCACCTCTTGGAGGGTAGAGCAGCATTTATGTACAGAGGGAAGGGAAGATAGTGGCCACCTGAGGACAACATCTACCACCATCAGTGTGGACACATTCAAGTACCTTAACCCTGATACAGCAGTTCAATGCATTGTGGCTGGAGTTCAGCCAAGTTTGTGCCTCTCTTTTAGTTAATTTTTGCAGTTTTACATTTGTTTATGATTTATTTTACTAGAGTGTACAGGATGGCAGGAATGGTGACTGTGTTTGCTCTAGTGTCAGGTGTGGTGACTGTCACACTGCATCATTTAATAAGTATCTGTTGAATAAATGAATGAATATTCTCTTTTTAAAACCGCAGCCAAAATTATCACAGAACTGCTGCAAGTGACTAAAATCCTTCCATTTTTATGTGGTGAAAATTTGATAAAAGGTTTTTAAATACAGAAAAACAAAATTCAGTGTCAGAGTTCTCTTTGGCAGAAGAACTAGTTTTGCTTAAAGGCACTAGAATGCATATTTTGGTACCAATACCAGGTGTTTGTGGGAGGTAGAGAGGAGAAAATTGAACTGAGAAAGAAAGACAGTACAACAGGTTTATCCTTCCCTCCCCTGTCTTATGGATGTTCTTAGCACTCAGCAGAGATTCCCTACAACTGATAAAATCATCAATAAGAAGAGCCACCCACCACCAGCCACCTCCCAGGAAGGCTCTCCTTAGGCAAGAATGAATGCATTCTTCCAGCATGGAATGCTTAGCGTGAGGTAAAGGTTTTATTTGGGAAGCAGCCTGGGGTAAAGAAAAGAACCAGAGTCAGAAAAACTGGCTTCTCTTCCAGCTTTGCCACACTGTAAGGATTAACCCAAAGTAAGTCACTTTCTACACTAAAACAAACTCTAGTATCTACAGGGGGCCCAGACAGTTTCAGCTCCCACCCCTCCTGACCAGCTTAACTAAGCCCCTGTGTACTGTTACAGGATGTGACAATCCCACCCTTAAACCTCTTTGTGCCTACTCATGATGCCCATCTTCCTGCTGATCCAGGCATTAAAAAGTCCAAGCTCATACTACTTGCTGCATAATAGCCCAATCAATTGAGAGACAAGTTATTAGAGCAAGAAATAGTGACTTTATATGGAAAGCCAGCAGACCAAAAAGATGGTGGACTAATGTCCTAAAGAGCCATCTTCCCTGAGTTAGAATTCAGGCTTCTTTTGTACCAATAGGGTAAAGACCTGGTTCAAATCAGACTCCGGAAGGAATATGCTTATTTCTTCTTTCCCGCAGCCATTCATAGGTAGCCCTGGTCAAGTAGTTTTTTGTGAAATAAATGTATTTTAGCTTAATGCTCATTACACAATCAGCAGAGTTTCCAGAGAAGAGCCATTATTTTTATGGGGGAGTTATACAGTTTTATATATATATATAAAGTCTTTTTCAGATTATTTTCCCGTAGAGATTATTATAGAGTTGGAGAAGGAAATGGAAACCCATTCTGGTATTCTTGCCTGGAAAATTCCTTGAACAGAGAAGCCTGGTGGGCTATAGTGCATGGGGTTGCAAAAGAGTGAGATGTGACTTAGCAACTAGACAACAACAACAAGCAAATTAAAGAGTATTGAGTAGAGTTCCCTGTGCTATACATTAGGTCCCTGTTGATTACCAATTTTATAAATAATAGTGTGTACATGGGACTTCCCAGGTGGCAGTAGTGGTGAAGAACCTGCCTGCCAATGCAAGAGACATAAGAGATACAAGCTTGATCCCTGTGCCCGGAAGATCTCATGGAGATGGGCATGGCAACCCACTCAAGTATTCTTGCCTGGAGAATCTCATAGACAGAGAAGCCTGGTGGGCTATGGTCCACAGGGTTGCAAAGAATTAGACACGACTGAAGCAACTTAGCAGCAGCAGCAGCAGTGTGCATATGTTAATCCCAACCTTCTAAATTATCCCTCCTCACACCTTTCACCATAATGTGTAATTTAAACTTATAGGCAACATCCCTTTAGTGATTAACTTGTAGCAAAAGCAATAGAATACAAAGGTTAAAGTAAAAGAAATAGATCCAATATGGAGTCAGATTTCTTCTTCCCTGTTACTCAGTCTTGAGAATCTGAGATGCATCATTGACGGAGCTCATCTATACATCTGCTTACTTATGAGACATTGTAGTATTTGCCCCCAGAGTCTCCTGCCTCCCATCTCCATTCCACACACTCATGGCCACTTCCAAGTCTAGGTCCTCCTGGAACCCTGCTCTGGCCTGGTTCCTACATCCTTGATTCTAGGCTCCCCTTACTTCACTGCTCCTAAAGATTTCTAACTTTCCTTGCTTAAGGAGTGCGGATCCTGGTGGTTGCCTACCCTAGAGCCCTGAGGTAGACTTACCACTTACTGAGAAGCCATTAAAGCTGAAACTCCCAGGCCACTCACTGTACTAGGCTCCCTTCCAAAGCCTGGGAAAAAGCAAGCATCTCATGTTCAAGGTTACATATGTGTGTAAGATATTTTCACCACAATTGGGTGTGATCACTGTCATTTTCCACCCCAGTTTCCCTGCCTCACACTTCCCCTCCTATTGAATGGTGGCAGGGTGCTTGTAGGTAGTTTATGGTGTACTGATAAGGGGAAGTAAAGCTGGGGAACATTCAACATGGGCTTAGTAGAGTATGTTTATGTGGTTCACTGCAAGGTAAACCCACATTGGTTTAAACAAATAGTGAGGTTTATGAAGCATCTGGATTATAGCCAGAAGCCAGAAGTTTTTTTAAGCAGTAATACATTAAAATGTATATATAAATTGTGAATAAAAGTTACCAATAAACTCTTTGATTATTTTATGATTAGATTAGTAATTCAAATCATGTGAATATATTGGAAACCATGTTAATTTCTTAGCAATTTGGTACAAAATATTGACAACAAATTCAGCACAGAATTCACAATGCACATTATGGTGAGGACATTGGCAACTAACTGTTTTATGAGTGTTGTGAATAAAAGGTGTGTCTGTCAACCACACCAGGCACAGAACAACACAAAAGAGAACTTGAAATACCCTAAGACATTACAGCACACTTACGAAAGAAATTAGGTCTTCAACTTTAGCAACAATCCTAAATCTTTAATGGCATTACTGATAGAAAGTTATCAAACTGAAAAATACTTTTTTATGTTATCAATTTAGAAAAATAATTTGATCTACCACATTGAGAAAAAATTGAACTATCTTTTTATCTTCACTGTAAAAAATTATACACAAATCATTGCCAGGTGAAGAGTGTTTTAAAGAAAATATTTCATAGAAATGTGCCAGGCTGTTACTTTAAGTGTCACTATTTTTGTTTATTTATTTTTAATCTTATACGTCTTTTCTTAAAAAAAAAGAATTCCAGAGTATATAACCATCCAGCAACATAAAACCAAATTTGCTTTGCCAGTAGCTAATTACCCTTCCTCTCTCCTAAGAAAATTCAAATTTTGTTCTGGGACTCACTTTCTTCTATATAATCCTGACTTTCAACAAAGAGGTTCCTGCTCATCTCATGAGGTTCCATTCCTTCTGCCAGCCTTTACCTTAGGCATATACCTGTGATGCAATTCTGGTCAGTGGATAGGAAAAAGTTCTAAGGAGGATTTGGGGAAAGTTTTATTTTCTTTGATTAATGGGGGGGGGGAGGGCCAGTCTTTGATTAAAGGGGGAGGGAAAGGCCATTCTTTGATTAAAGGGGGGGGGAAGGCCATTCAGGGTGGGGCTCCCTATCTTTGTCATCTGGACATCACTGTGTTTGGATGTGACATCTGGAAGTGGAGCAGGTGTCTTATGACCATTTGGAGAGCTAGCCTCAGAGCAAACTATCAGAGAATGACAGAGGGAAAAGAGCTAATCTAGGCTGTACTCACAGACTTCTATGTGAAGTCATAACATATTTTCTCTCTGTTAAAGTCATGTCAGTCAAGTTTTCTGTTACTTGCAGCTCAAAGCATCTCAACTGATACACTTACTGTCATAGTTTCCAGGGCCTCCAACAACTTCTTACAGGTGATTTTCTGGCTCTCTGTAGTCTTGCCCTATCTTACACATCCTACCATATTCCCAGGTCTCCCAAACTCACTCTCTAGTCTTAATAGGATACACACAGTGCACACTCTTTCCCACACTTTCCTAAATGAGAAATTAGTCACATGCCCTGCCTAGTTTGCCCTTCCCTTTGTCCTCAAGGTACCAGACCCAACTCAAGCTGTAAGGTCCACATGAAGACTTCTCTGATTAACTCAGCTTACTGATTTTCTATTTATTTCTCTATCTGTAGTTCTTTATCATATAATATGATATATAATATTGAATTATACAAAATAGTGAAAAATGTCCCATCTTTTTAGACCTCCTCTCATTAATTGTATCTCCATGAAGCTATCTTTTCTATCTGTAACACTTATTCAAATGCTTATCTATATAAAAATTTATCCAAATTCCATAATCTTAGAAATACTTTGGAATTAAAATTACTTACAGTATCAACAGTATTTTTTAATAGCTTGCTTGTCTATTATGTGTACAATACGGCTTGTAAAAAGATTCCAACTTTAAATCAGCCCACTACAAGACCTAAAGATGGCTGATGCTGCATCCCAAGCACATCAAAAACTTTAAAATGAATAAAAACTAAGAGCTATGTTAGGTCTGAAATGCAACTCTTTTCACTTAGGTATAAATGTGTATGGGTTTTTTTATGATGAATAACTCAATACTTGCCTTATAAGCTACTTAAAATGATTTTAAAATAACCACTTACCTCTCCTTGCTGTGAGGTGAGCAACTAGCTAAATTAGCACTGACATCTTTGAAAATGAAGACAGATACATTTGTGTTTTACATAGGCTGAAGCTAAAACAAGACAGGCAGCTGCATTTGCTTTAGCTGGCATCTAGCCTTGAGTTATGGCTAGTATATAACACATATGTTTTATTTTTTGTGCCATTAAAACATACTTTTGCATTTTTCTTTATGGTTGTATATTTGCAAACATTCCTCCTGTCTATGGATTTTAAGTGTACAGGTTTCTCTCTTCTGAGCTTTGAGTCAAGAATCTGCTTGCTGGGGCTTGTGAACCACACAACAATCTCCTTCCACCCTCCACCCCCATGTTCCTCACCTCTTCCTTCCACACATTTTAGCATAGAGTTCACACCTATTGAAACACTCAAGAAACACCCATTGATACACATCTATCAATACATATATTTATTCATTCCTTCTTATTTATTTAGGGATTTGGTGATAAACTGATTAGATCCCTGTAATCGTGAATGTTATAGTCTAGTTTAATGAGTAAAATTATTAAATAATTAGAAAAATAAATAGGTGTAGCTATAATATAATACTGGCTTTTAGTCAAATTCAAAATGTGCCTTCCCACTTTATATGGCTTCTCAGCCCTAGAGCACAATTGCCATTGCATCTAATCCTTATGTTATGCAATGAATATTCATGATATTCAAGACTCTGGAAGTACAGTGGAGTCTTAGGGAGAGAAGAGCAGATCCCAATGTAGAGACTCAATTTTCAGGAAACCCAGTCATCAGCTCTGAGAAGCTTCTCCCTAAACAGATTGTAATCTGAGTAAACCATCTCTTTACGCTACATTGAATTATCTTCTCACTAGTTTTAAAAGTGCATGAATTACAAAAGGTTACATTAAAGTACCACGGGCTGAAAACAACAGAAGCTGATTTCTCACTTATGTTACATGTCCTTCACATAGAACACTTTCCTTTTTATCATTCCCACTCAAGAGCCCAACCTGAGGGAGACTTCATCTCCCAGGAAAGAAAGAAGGTTGGAAGTGAACCCCCAAAATGATTATGCAACATACTTCACTCACAATTCATTGGCCAGAGCTGGTCAGGTGGGTTCACCCAACCATAGAGACAGGAGACTTAGCTTCCCATGTGACTGGAAGGTGAAGAGGTAGTTATTTATGTGTAGTGCTAAGAACTACCGAAATGTGATTCACAGGGGCAAAGTCACCTGAAAGGAAGGCTCATGTCTGTCCAGGAGTAGCCAGATACCTTGGAATCACTGGTTTAATCCCTGGATGCTATCTTCAGTTAGATTAACCTCCTAACTTTATATCACACTGTGATAAGATGCTTCTTGGGAAAGTCGGCACTCATTTAAAAACTTAAATGTACTAGAACGATTCTTCTCAACAGAACACATCCATGAGAATTATATGGTCAGTGTATATTTTCTTGAGTATTCTTG
Organism: Antilocapra americana; assembly: GCA_007570785.1. Lineage (NCBI taxonomy): Eukaryota > Metazoa > Chordata > Mammalia > Artiodactyla > Antilocapridae > Antilocapra > Antilocapra americana. The sequence goes on from ML661897.1 coordinate 20,198,573, forward strand.
AGGGCTAGGACCACTGCAAACATCCACAGATGAATTGATAGAGGAAGCCAGTGCCCACAACCCAACCTTTAAGAGAAGCACACGGGACTCAGTTCCCATCTGTATGAAGGGAAGGGATGGGTGTGGGATCCTGGCCCTGGCTCTTCCAGGCACTGGAGGATGCAACTGCACTGCCTGCATAACGCAGAGAAGGTAGCTGCTGGCTGGTTTGCTTGTTAAAGAATCTATCACAAGCCTAATTCCCGCCCCACCGGCCACATTTTGCTCACCAATGATGCCTTAGGAAACTCTAGAGCTCTGCTGTCCACCATAGCATCCACTAGCCACACGTAGCTCTTTGAAAAGTTATTTTATCTTATTTAAATTTTAAATTGTATTTTAATTATAATTAAATACAATTTTGAAGAAGGAATGACAACCCACTCCAGTATTTCTTTTTTTTTTTTCTATATATACACCACTTCTTTATTCTTCAAGTCTTTGCTGAAGGCTCTCATCCACTGCCAACAAGAATAGAAATTGGCAGAATCTTAAGAACAATATGGAAAATTATATCAAAATTACACAATTTGATATGCATATTGATACCAGAAATTCCAGTTCCAAGAGTGTACCCTACAGATGACTTGCCATGGGCACATGGGTCTTTTTTTTTAACTGGAGGCTAATTACTTCACAATATTGTGGTATTTTTTGCCATATATCGACATGAATGAGCCACGGGTGTACATGTGTCCCCTCATCTTGAACCTCCTCCCATCTCCCTGCCGATCCCATCCCTCTTGGTTGTCCCAGAGCACTGACTTTGAGTGCCCTGCTTCATGCATCAAATTTACACTGGTCATCTATTTATAAATGGTAACATACATGATTCAATACTGTTCTCTCAAATCATCCCACCCTCGCCTTCTCCCACACAGTCCAAAAGTCTGTTCCTTACATCTATGTCTCTTTTGCTGTCTTACATATAGGGTCATCATTATCGTTTTTCTAAATTTCATATATATATGTGTTAATATACTGTATTGGTGTTACTCTTTCTGACTTTACTTCACTCTGTATAATAGGCTATAGTTTCATCCACCTCATTAGAACTGACTCAAATGTGTTCTTTTCTTATAGCTGAGTAATATTCCATTGTGTATATGTACCACAACTTCCTTAGCCATTCGTCTGCTAATAGACATCTAGGTTGCTTCCATGTCCTAGCTATTGTAAACAGTGCTTCAGTGAACATTAGGGTATATGCATCTCTTTCAATTCTGGTTTCCTTAGTGTGTATGCCCAGCCATGGGATTACTGGGATTACTGGATTATTGGCAGTTCTATTTCCAGGGTTTTTTTTTTTCTTTACATTATTGTGTTGGTTTTGCCATACTTTGACATGAATCCACCATGGGTATATACATGTTCCCCTTCCAGAACCCGCCTCCCACCTCCCTCCCAATTCCATCTCTCTGGGTCATCCCAGTGCACCAGTCCTGAGCACCCTGAATCAAGCACCAAACCTGGGCTGGCAATTGATTTCACATATGATAATTTACATGTTTCAATGCCGTTCTCCCATATCATCCCACCCTTGCCCTCTCCCGTAGAGTCCAAAAGACTGTTCTATACATCTGTGTCTCTTTTGCTATCTCACATACAGGGTTATCGTTAAATTACCATCTTTCTAAATTCCATATATATGCGTTAGTATACTGTATTTCCAGTTTTCTAAAGGATATCCACACTGGTCTCCATAGTGACTGTACTAGTTTGCATTTCCACCAACAATATCAGAGGGTTCCCGTTTCTCCACACTCTCTCCAGCATTTACTGTTTGTAGACATTTTGATGACAGATATTCTAACCAGCATGAGATGGTACCTCATTGTGGTTTTGATTTGCCTTTTTCTGCTAATGCCATTCCAGTATTTCTTGCCTGGGAAATCCCATGGACAGAGGAGCCTGGTGGGCTATGGCCCATGGGGTCACAGAAGAGTCAAACATGACTTAGCAACTAAACAACAGCAAATACAATTTTAAAGTTAACTTCTTAGTTGCACTAGCTTCATTTCAAGGGCTCAGAAGCCATATGTGGCTAGTAGCTACCATAACTCAACAACACAAATACAGAATACTCCCATCATCACACAAAGTTCTGTAGGACAGTGCTAATCTAGAAGACCCAGATTTGAGAGCAGGATATCATCAAGGATGTAACTGTCAAAGAACAGAGTTTGAATCTGATAGAGTCTCTGTGATTTATAGGAAATACAGCGAATGGAAGAATATATTCAACTATACCACAGAGACACCACAGGCAGAAAGTAATGTGTGAAAAATTCAGTCTGACTAAGGATGCAGTTTCTTTAAAGGAAAATTTCAAGAATAAAGGAAGACAGGGAAGCCTATAAGTACTTGTGAAATACATCAAACAATGTGTAGATCTTATTGGAATCTATTCAAATTAATTCAAAACTATAAAAGTATGGGACAATTGGAACTTTAACATTGCATCATTGGTGATTTTTAAGGTTTGATATTTTTAGTGAATTTACTCAGGTGTAATAGGTATTGTGATTATGGCACACTAAGAAGCCTTGTCTTTAAGAAAAATGTATTTAAAGACAAAATTATAGAATGTATGGGCCTTGCCTCAGAATAACTCAGGAGGAGGTCGATGAGCAAGTGGATGAAATGAGATTGGCTGTGGGTTGTTGACTGTTGACTCCAAGTGACAGATGTACAGATAATAATAATAATTATATCATTATAATGTATTATGAATAATAATGAAAAGTTAGAAAAGAAAAAAAAAAATAGAGTAAGGCAGGCCCATGGAGAAGAAGGCCATAGAGATACGGGATGGTCTCTCAGTTTCCTCTCCAAGTATTTAATAGGGCCACTGACCTTGGCTTGGGCCCTTCTAGTAAGGCAGTGGAGAGGATCTGTTTCATGTACATCCTTGAATAAAGATGTCTGGAAGCCAGAGCACAGCAAGGAATGGGAAATGAAGCCCGGCAGTGTGGATAAACCCAGGCTACTCTCAACATGTGGACATGAATGTCTCAGACTGCATAGCTATGGCAAGCAGAGAAAAAGGAGATGGAGTTTGGGTAACTCACCTAGATACATGTGTGTGGACACCTACTAAAGGGTAAGCTGGTGCTACGGACTGTTCCCCTGCCCCCAAATTCATAGGTTGAAGCTCTACTCCTCAGAGTGAAGGTGTTTGGAGAAGGGGCCTCTGGGAGGCAGTTAGGGTTTCCTGAGCCACGCAGCCTGTGGTGTCATGTGAGCGCAGCCTGAGCTGGCCAAGACCGGCAGTGAAGAGACGATTTCATCACGTCAGCCTTAATGTCCAATGAATTTGACTCCACAGATCGTTTGCGAGGCCTCTCAGGGAGGAAAGAATGTGACAAAGGTAGGGAAGTAACATTTGTTAAGCATTTACTGAGACTCCTGCTTTGTGAATGTAGCTAGACATCTTATAAGACTTAACATTATCATTTTCTACACGTATTTTTCCTTTCCTTTCTGTGCTCCTTGACTCAAGAGAGGGGGAATGGAGGCCACCTACAGATCTTTATGGTCATCATCCCCCAGAAATTAAGCCACAGGAAGACCTTAGGAGAGTCAAGAACACAGATGGGGACTTCGCCAGAGGCAGTGGCTCCTCCAGGCCCCAGATGGGAGGGGCCTCTAGCTTAGGAGATGGGAGGCAAGAGAGATCTGTGGGCCTCTCCTGGCAACACAAGAAAGGTGGGAGGGCCCAGAGAGGAAGGCGCTATGTCCACCAAGGCAGAGCAGACCCCAGCAGCCTCCCTGGGATCCCTTACCTGAGAGGGACCGGGAAGCACTAAAGATATGCAGTGGGCTACTCAGACATGACTCTTGGCTCTAGGCAAGAATGCCCATACCCTACCTAACCCTGGTATAACACAGATCCCCAGGGAAAGAGCCAGAAGAGGAAGGCTATGCTTAGAATGTTTGTTCATCCAGGTGAAAGCAATCATAGACTTAGAAACTATAGAAAATGATAAATTTATAGAAAGGAAGAGAGTTATTCTTAAATACTTTAATTGGAGACTGATTCACCTAGTAGATAGGTTATCTCATGTACTTTAATCCTTCAACAACCCTATGAGGTCAAAGTGTCTCTACTGTTTGTTCTTTATCCTTTCTTTGTTCCAATGGACACACAGGTGCTGACCCCTTATGGGGTTCCAGGCATTCTGATGGGTGTTGGTGGGAGTAGGGAACTAAACTGGTCAAGAACCTGCCCTCTTATGTCTTACAGCCTAGTGGAAACAGCAAGCCATAAACCATCATGCAAATAAAGAAAGAAATCAGTACAAATTTTGATAAGCTTGCTCAGATAACAAACTGGATGATGTTACTGTAAAAAAAAAAAAAAGCAGAATCTTCTTGGACAAATCCAGAAAAAAACAAAAAACACTAATTTGAAAAGATACACACACCCCAATATTCATAGCAGTGCTTTTTACAGTAGCCGACATATGGAAGCAATCTAAGTGTCCATCAACAAATGAACTGATAAAGATGTGGTGTCTGTACACAGGGGAATATTACTCAACCATAAAATAGAATGGCATCTTGCCATTTGCAGCTACATGAATGGAACTGGAGAGCATTATGCTAGTGAAATAAGTCAGAGAAAGATGAATACTGTATGATATGACTTATGTGAAATGTAAAAAAAAAAAATAGTGAACATAAGAAAAAGGAAGCAGACTCACAAATAGAGGGAACAAGCAAGTGGTTGAAGGTGAGGGGCAGTACAGGAGTTGGGGAGAGGCAGGTACAGACTACTGGGTGTAAGACAGGCCCAAGGATGTATCATACAACACAGGGAATCAAGCCAATTTTTTTTTTTACAAAAACTATAAATAAAAAATAGCCTTTACAAATTATATAAAAATTTTAAGTGCTAAAAATATACATATATAAAAATAAGAAGAATTTGAAGAATGAACAAAATCAACTTGACTGGAAAGGCCTCTCCAAGGTGGTATCCTGTGAGTTAAGACCTAAAGCCTTATTGTACAAAGAGTTGGGAGATAAAAGGGAAGGAGACTGTAAAGATTTGAGAGTGAAGGGACGGCAGGGAGGTTGGGTTGAAAAGAAAGAAGAGTGAAGAGAGGGGGCTGGAGGAGAAGTCAGATCACCCAGACTCTTGCAGAGCAAGACATTGTTGTTGTTCAGTCACTTATGTCTGATTCTTCACAACCCCATGGATTGCAGCACACCAGGCTTCCCTGTTTTTCATCATCTCTCAAGAAAGATATGGAGTTTGAATTTTATTCTTAAAACAATGGGAAGCCATGGGTTAGTTTCAGGTAAGGGATTTGCCCACAACTAGTATATGCCCATAACTTGTGTAACTCAATGGACATAAGTTTGAGCAAACTCCAGGAGATAGTGAAGGACAAGGAAGCCTGGCATGCTGCAGTCCATGGGCCACAAAGAGTCAGATACAACTTAGCAATTGAACAACAAAGTATATGGGTTAAATAAGTTAATATAAGTGCTGAAGACTCTTATTCTTATCCTATTTATTAATGTTGCATTAGACAGTCTTGGGCTTCCCTGGTAGCCTGCAATGCAAGAAAAGCGAGTTCAGTCCCTGGATCAGGAAGATGCCCTGGAGAAGAAAATGGCAACCCACTCCAGTATTCTTGCCTGGAGATTCCCATGGACAGAGGAGTTCACAGTCCTTACTGGAGCCTGAACCAGGGTGGTGGCTGTGAAATTGGAGAGAAGTAGGCTGTATTTAACAAGAAGTAGGCTGTATTTAACAATCATACAATCAATAGTATTTTCTGATGAACAGGAAAGACTGTCTCCTGCTAAGTTTCTGTCCTCATGGACTGCAGCACACCAGGCTTCCCTGTCCTTCACTATCTTCTGGAGTTTGTTCAAATTCATGTCCATTGAGTCAACGGTGCCTTTCAACCATCTCATCCTCTGTCTCCCCCTTCTCCTTCTGCCCTCAATCTTTCCCAGCATCAAGGTCTTTTCCAATGAGTTGGCTCTTTGCATCAGGTGGCCAAAGTATTGGAGTTTCAGCTTCAACATCCTTCGAATGAATATTCAGAATTTATTTCCTTTAGGATTGATTGATTTGATCTCCTTGTTGTCCAAGGAACTCTTAAGAGTCTTGTCCAGAAAACCACAATTCAAAAAGATCAATTCTTTGGTGCTCAGCCTTCTCTATGATCCAACTCTCACATCCATACATGACTACTGGGAAAACCATAGCTTTGACTGATGGATCTTTCATGGCTGCAGTTACTGTCCACAGTGATTTGGAGCCCAAGAAAATAAAATCTGCCACTGTTTCCATTTTTGCCCCATCTATTATGGCCATGAAGTGATAGGATCAGAAGCCATGATCTTAGTTTTTTGAATATTGAGTTTCAAGCCAGCTTTTTCACTCTCCTCTTTCACCATTATTAAGAGGCTCTTTAGTTTCTCTTTGCTTTCTGCCATTAAGGTAGTATCATCTGCATATCTGAGGTTGTTGATATTTCTTACAACAGTCTTGATTCCAGCTTGTGCTTCATCCAGCCTGGCATTTCACATGATGTAGTCTGCATGTAAATTAAATAAACAGGTAACAATATATAGCCAAAAATTATACTGGACCAGGTGTTGGTGGGAGAGAGAAATGGAAAGTAATTGTTTCATGGGTAAAGAGTTTTAGTTTGAGATGTTGAAAAAGTTCTGGAGATAAATGGCTATGATGGTTGTATAAAAAAAGAGAATAACCTTGGTGGCACTGAACTGTACACTTAAAAATGCTTAAAATGATAGATTTTGTAATATAAGAGAAAAGAATCTGAAAAAGTATATACAGATACACACATACATATGTATGTATATATATATATATTCAGTTCAATTCAGTCTCGCAGTTGTGTCCGACTCTTTGTGACCTCATGGATTGCAGCATGCCAGGCCTCCTGTCTGTCACCAACTCCCGGAGCCTACTCACACTCATGTTCATTGAATTGGTGATGTCATCCAACTATCTCATCCTCTGTCATCCCCTTTTCCTTCTGCCTTCAATCTTTCCCAGCATCAGGGTCTTTTCCAGTGAGTCAGTTCTTCACATCAGGTGGCCAAAGTACTGGAGTTTCAGCTTCAGCATCAGTCCTTCCAATGAATGTTCAGGACTGATTTCCTTTAGGATTGACTGGTTTGATCTCTTTGCAGTCCAAGGGACTCTCAAGAGTCTTCTCCAACACCACAGTTAAAAAACATCAATTCATAATATATAGTATATATTTGTATTATGTATATATCATTGAATCACTATGTTATACACTTGAAATTAACACAATATTATAAATTAACTATACTTCAATAACATTTTTTAAAATGAGTTTAAAAAAATAAAATGATATGAAAGGAAAATGGCAATATAGGAGGTAACATATGTTAATTAGCTTGATTATGGTAATCATTTCACAGTGTGCACAAATACCAAAACATTATGCTGCTTTTCTTAAATATATACAAATTTTATTCAACAAGAATAAAACTTAAACCACCTAAAAAAATAATACATAGTAAATTTTATATAATGTATATTTTGCCATAATAACAAAATGAAGCTGGACACTTGCTTATATCATTGACTAGAAATTAGTGAAACTTAGTTGTGCTGTGTTTACCTCACAGGGAGCTAGGTGAGGAGTCAATATCATTCATTCTTTGTCCCCATACACTTTGAATGTGGGGAGGACTGGTTTAAACTTGGATAGGAAGGTGCTGAAACTGAGAGATAAGCTATAAATAAAACCATGACAAGTGTCTTTTTTTTAAAGCTTGAATTAGAGGCTAGATTTCAAATTGCATCTTATTTTATCTGAACAGGATCACGTTCTGTAAGCAAGCATCTGTCTGCATTACTTTATGATCCCCTCAAGGCCAAGATATGCCTTTGCCTGTCTTTTCAAGCACATTCTCAGTGATTCACATGTGAAAATACTATTATTGGGAAAATTAACTAGAGAAGTCTAAGGCCAACAAGAGTGGCCACCACCCAAAACCTTTATGGAACCGCTAGAAAGTAAAATGCTAAGGACTCCTGGCGCCTGTGGTAAAGAACCCACCTGCCAATGCGGGAGACGTAAGAGATGTGGGTTCAGTTCCCGGGTTGAGAAGATCCCCTGGAGGAAGGCACAGCAACCACTCCAGTATTCTTGCCAGGAGACTCCCTGGCCAGCTATGGTTGGTGGGGTCACAAAGACTCGGACATGACTGAAGAGACTTAGCACAAGGATTCTACTCAAATGAAGGTTGATTCAATTAAATGGAGTCCTCTGAGCTTTCAGAACCAGTCAGCTTTCTTCTGCTCCAGAGCTTTCTTTTTTTATTTTCTAAACGTTTTAACTGTGGTAAAATACATAAATAAAACCTACCGTCTAATCATTTGTAAGCATATAATTCAGCAGTGTTTATATATACATTGTTGTGCAACCAATCTCCAGAAATTTTTTCATCTTGCAAATCTGAAATACTATACCCATTAAATAACTCCCCACCTCCTCTTCCCTCAGTCCCTGGAAGCCATCATTCTACTTCCCGTCTCTAAAATTTAACAGCTCCGGATACTTCATATAAGTGAAGTCTTACATGTTTGTCCTTTTGTGAGTGGCTTATTTCACTAAGCATAATGTCCTCATGGTTCATCCATGTAGTAGCATGTGTCAGAATTTCCTCCCTGTTTAAGGCTAAATAGGCTAAGGCTACAATTCCATTGTAGATATAGGATACATTTTGCTTATCTACTCAAGCAGTTGGGTTACTTCCACTGTTGGTCTACTGACTGTGAGTAATGCTGCTATAAACATGGTGTACAAGTATTTCTTTGAGACTTTGCTTTCAGTTCCTTTGGATATGCATCTAGAAGTGGGATTGTTAGAATACTAGTTCTATGTTTAATTTTTTGAGGAACTGCTACACTGTTTTCCATAATGACTTCACCATTTTATATCCCCACCACCAGTGCATAGGAGTTTCAATTTTTCCACATCCTCATCAACACTTGTTATTTTCTAGCTTTTTTGAGGTAGCCATCTTAACAGGTATAAGGTGGTATCTCATTATGGATTTTTTTTCAACTTAATAGGCTTTATGTTTTAAAACAGCTTTAGGTTCACAGAAAAAATGAGCAGAAAGTAGAGAGTTCCCACATTTCTCCTACATATGTGCAACCTCCCATACTGTTAACATTCTGAAGTCCAGGTACATTCATTGCAATCAATAAGCCTGTGTCAATATATCATAATCCCCCAGAGTCCATAGCATAATTTAGGGTACATTCTTAATGTTCTATATTCTGTGGATTTTAACAAATACCATTGGTGGACAGCAAGGAGATCAAATCAGTCAATCCTAAAGGAAATCAACCCTGAATATTCATTAGAAGGTCTGATGCTGAAGCTGAAGCTGAAGCTCCAACACTTTGCCTACCTGATGCGAAGAGCCGATGCAAAGATCCGACTCATTGGGAAAGATTCTGACGGGGGAAAGATTGAGGACAGGAGAAGAGGGAGACAGAGGATGAGACTGTTGAATGGCATCACCAACTGAGTGACATGAGTTTGGGCGAACTCTGGGAGATAGTGAAAGACAGGGAAACCTGGTGTGCTGCAGTCCATTGAGTTGCAAAGAGTTGGACACAACCGAGTGACTGAACAGCAACAGAAAGGGAGGGAGAGAGAGAACAGAAAAAAAAAAATTCCTGTGTTTGTGGAATTTACATGCTACGGGGAGTATTTAGGTGACAAATAAAATACATAGCACATTCAATTGTAATAAACAATTTTTGGAAAGGAAAGAGTTGGACAGAAAAGGAGGACAGAATGTACTGAGGAATGGTGTGGAGCTTTAATTTGGTGGCTCAGATGGTAAAGAATCTGCCTGCAATGCAGGAAACCTGAGTTTAAACCCTGGGTCAGAAAGATCCCCTGGAAGAAGGAATGGCTACCTACTCCAGTATCCTTTCCTGGATAATTCCATGGACAGAGGAGCCTGGCAGGCTACAGTCCATAGCGTCACAAAGAATCAGACACGACTGAGCAATTAACACTTTTACTTTTTTGATTTGGAAAAGAGTGGTTGGGTAAGTCCTCATGGGAAAGGTGACTTTTTGAGCAAAGGTTACTAGGAACTGAGTGAAGAGGCCACGCACCTGTTTTGGAAGTTTGGATGAGAAAAAGAGAGAATTCAATGGGATGACATGTGTAATGTGCTCCACAAAATATGTGGGACATTGAAGGTGTTCAACGAGAGTGAAAGACAGAAAAAAGCACTTAGCAGGGCCTTACCAGACCTAGCAGAATAAATTCTACCCACAATATTGCAAATGCAGGTGGTTTCAGGTATAACTGGGACTTCCCTGGTGGCTCAGATGGTAAAGCTTCTGTCTACAATGCGGGAGACCCGGGTTCAATCTCTGGGTTGGGAAGATCTCCTGGAGAAGGAAATGGCAACCCACTCCAGTATGCTTGCCTGAAAAATCCCATGGATGGTGGATCTCGGTAGGCTACAGTCCATGGGGTCTCAAAGAGTCGGACACGACTGAGCAACTTTACTTTATTTCAGGTATAATAAAAAAAAGACATTGCCAGAACACTCAGCAATCCAAAGCTTTGCCTCAAAGTGTGGCTTGCAATTCAGCAGCACCAGCATGACTGGAAGCTTATTAAGAATGATGATCCTCAGGCCCCACTGAGGCTGGGGTACCCTCACCAGCACCTTATAGCACTCGGATGATATCCAGATTTTGAGAACTGCAGGTCTAGAGGGAACACAACAATTACCATGTGACCTTGAAGATGACTCTCAAAGCACCGCTCTCACATTATCTCAATCCTTAGCCCAAAGTAAATTATCAGAGAATTCAGGCATACCTAGAACTCAGACCCGACTCTGTTAGCCTCTAAATCTCACATTCTTTCCACTGCTCTCACACCTTCACTTGACATCAAAGCAAACACACAACAAAGAGGAGGTAACCCCTTTACCCTGGGGCTCCCTGAACCCTGTGAGTTGTTTCAGGCATGCTCCAGCATCCCCATAGAGACCACTGACTCTGCAGACCCTTCTTGGAGATTATGGAACACATAATGTTAAAAACAGAAAAGATAGTATCCTACTCATCTAAAAGTCAACTTTTTGCATATAATGAGTTTTTTAAAAAAAAAAAAAAACCAAAGAGTATGGCAAAACCAACATGATAATGTAAAGAAAATTAAAATAAATAAATTAAATTAAAAATTAAAAATAAAACAAAGAGAATATGACTTTAAGGAAATCAGTCCTCCATCTGTGCCTTCCCAGGTCTGCGGATTCTCTGCAGATTCTGGCATCTGCATGTCTATGAGTGACATTGGATGATGGCCCACGTGCTTCCTGGATCCTCCTGCACCCGAGGCAGCCCTCGGTCCTGCAAGCCAATTCAGTTTGTGCAGTGGAGGGAACATGGTTCCAGGGGTTAAGAGCTGGCAGCAGGGTAGGCAGAAGCCCAGCCACCCCCACCACGGACCGTCATTCAGAGCACCATGGAGGTCTCTTTTGTGCAGTGGGTGAGGTTTCCCACCATGGGTTCCGGTGACTTGGAATGCCAAGGGCCTAAACTTAATTAACTTCTCCGGGCCAGGACTCTTCCATCTCAGCCCGCATCCTGCTTCGTGGGGCGGCGGGTGAAAGTGCTCCCTTCACAAACAGAGGCCAGGGACCTTAGTGGGAGCGCTGGCAAATACAACAGGGCCAGTGGCATCCTCATTAAACTCTGATTAGCAAGTGGACTTGATCCAGGCCAAATCAGAGCTGAATGAGATTTCTTTCTTTCTTCTTCTTTTTTTGCTGCCAGTTGATCAGATGTAGGCAATTAAGAACCCCCACACCTCCAGCCCTTGTATTTTTTTGAAGCAGGGAGCTCATACCAGTCAAGCCATAAAGACACTATTGTCCTAAGAACAATATTCCCCACTAATCTCACTTCTGGCAATTTACTTTTTCTTCCCAAGCAGATTTAGAAACTTCAAAAAAAAAAAAAAATCCTTGAAAGAGTATGGGGAGGAATACTCCATGGTACCTAATCCCATCGCAAAGTGGGAGTTTTCTTGTTCCATTCAGCTTTTCTTTGAATGAGCATTGGATAAATAAACTTCTACTGCATTGCCACATTGATGCGGAGACCGTGAGGACCCAATTATGCATATGGGGCGTGTGCATTCTAGTTTGCAAATCAAACACAAAGAGGGCAGCACAAGCGCTCCCTTGTAATCAGTTCTCACTACAAATTTACAAACCTGCGAGGTGAGATTGGCCTTTGTTAAGTATTTAAAAGCAATTATTACCTTTCTTTAATTTTCTGGTGGTAATTAGGCTCCTGAATCCAATCCAACCTAGTCTGCCTGGAAGGATTCTTGCTGCTCTCTGTGGTCTGGGAGGGTGAGGTGAAGGGGCTTCTTGAAGCCAGCCTTGCAGGAACTCCTGAGAACTCCATAAGTTTTTCAGCCCGAGGCCAAGAAGTCTGACAGGCAGTCACTCACTGAGAAGCTGTGTCCTTTTGCCTATGAAGAGGGAAGATAAAAGACAACGGGAGAAGTGAGAGGTGCGGAGAGCAAAAGGAGAGACAGAAACTCAGAGTAGCAGGGAAATAAGGCAACAGAACCTTGAGACAGAAAAAAAGACAGTGAGGATTATCTAAAATGAGGTAGAAAGGAGAGTCACCTCACTGCTGTTACTGTTTTCACACTTGTATACTCATGCACAGGACTGCTATTAATGAGCTCTGCACCTTTGGGCACCCAGGCCTCAATGCCTTTGGGCTCTTGCAGTGAATGAAGATGCTAAGTCTCTCTGAAAAGAAAAATCAAAGGGGAAAGAAAGCAAGAGAAAATCCAAAAGCCCTGAAAAATAGCTAACTCAAAAGCTATACCTTTCACCAGGCTCCAAAGGTCAATTAACTTGGCAGGCAGGAGTGACCCAGGAAAGAATTGCCAATCACTCCAGCCTGCCCAGACTCTAGGTGGAGATTGGGCATGAATTCGACTGCTCATCTCATGCCCTGGACAGTGCAGAGCCCCACATGATTCCTGATGGTGAGATCCATCTCCAATCTCCAAGGTTGACATATCCTCTGGGTTTCTTATAAGGACAAACTATTCGACTATTGAGCTACTGAGAATTAGGACAGTTGTACCCATATTGTGGTAAGGACAGGATCCATTGTGTCTAAAGCTGGTGAGGACACTAAATGGAAGGTCAGAGGTAATCTGAGTTACTCTGGAGGGAGCCAGGATAGAAAGGATGCAGGAGGGCAATCTTACTAGTGTCCAGGGAAACCCAAGGCAGAAGGGCAGTTCCAGGGACATGAGCAAACAAGAGGTAGGAGTTGCCATCTGCTCTATGGATGCAAACTGTATCACTTCCCATCAAAACCATCATTCTCTCCCAAGATGGGGGTAAACTCTGCCTTTTAGAATGCAGGATTTTGAGTTATTTAGACCTGAGTTCTAGCTTTCCAGATGGTGCTAGTAGTAAAGAACCCACCTACCACTGCAGGAAATGTAAGAGACGCATGTTTGATCCTTGGGTTAGGAAGATCCCCTGGAAAAGGGCATGGCAACCCACTCCAGTATTCTTTTCTGGAGAATCCCATGGACAGAGGAGCCTGATGGGCTACAGTCCATGGGGTTGCAAAGAGTCGGATAGTACTAAAGCAATTCACCATACACACACACAGACCTGGGTTCATGTCCTTGCTTAATTCTTACCAGCTATGTGATGCTGGTAAAATTCCTTAATCTCTCTGAGCCTTGGGTTTCTTCTGCTTTGTTTTTTGTTTCGCCTATAAAATAAAGAGAATCCCTCTTCAAGAGGATTAAAGTACACAACAACACATGCCTGTGACAGACAATAAATAAGTAAACATGGCAAAATTGTCCTAATAATACTAGATCATTCATGTCTTTTGATTTTGTTTAGGAAACCAGGTTAAAAAGATAAGCAAGTACTACTTCCAATAAAAATAGCAATGAAACTGATGGAGAAAATAGGTAGAGAGATGAAAGCATTGCTATAATTCACAGTCAAGCGTAGCATAGTACACGTACGGAGTAACAGTAACACAGCTTCCCCCCAGCCTCCACTGAGAATCAACTATTTCATAGGCGCTTTAAATATGAACCAGCACCTTATCCAAAAATCTTACCTTTTGGGGTGACTTAAGCAGTGTAACTCCCCTACGAGGCAGAATGCGATAAGAGGCAAAGGAGTTGAACAAAGAAATGCAGGGGCTCATTGAGGAAGGAGAGATTAGTTCCAGATAGGAGGATTAGGAGAGGCTCTAGGTTGAAGCTGGCATTAGACCAAGACTTGGAGACAGGTAGAAATAAGAAGAAAGGGGATTCTGAGAGGCGGGAAGGGAGTGAAAGCAGGAAATGCAAGGTTCGGTTTGCCTCGGAGATAGTGAATGAGAGCCAGGCTATGTCAGTGGGCGAGGTGACAGGAGAGCTCCTTTGTTGTGATGGGTTGAACTTTTATTTCATCTGTGGTGGATAGAATGGAATTGTCTGACCATCGTCAGTTGAGGAGTGTACCTCTGGACTTCATGTGGAGAGACACCAAAGCCCAGGGGCGAGCAGAGTCCTTTACAGTGAATGGGGCATGAGAGAAAGGACAGGGGCCTGAAGCAGGGCAGAGGGAGTACATATAAGGGTGTGCTGCTGCTGCTGCTAAGTTGCTTCAGTTGTATCCGACTCTGTGCGACCCCGTGGACAGCAGCCCACCAAGCTCCCTGTCCCAGGGATTCTCCAGTCAACACTGGAGTGGGTTGTCATTTCCTTTTCCAGTGCATCAAAGTGAAAAGTGAAAGTGAAGTCGCTCAGTCGTGTCCGACTCTTAACGACCCCATGGACTGCAGCCGACCAGGCTCCTCTGTCATGGGATTTCCCAGGCAAGAGTACCAGAGTGAGGTGCCATTGCCTTCTCTGATATAAGGGTGTGGATATGCACAAATTGGGGAACTGTCCACAAGAGGACTGGCAACGTGCTGAGTGTGAGGGGTGAGGTAGAGGAAAGAGTTGTAGAGAATGTTGAAATCTGACCCTAAATACCCCAAACACTGAAAGAGGAAAGGAAATGGAAAAGTCGACATACTGCACTTAGGACCCCCTAAGTAGGAGATGACAGTATTTCAGCCAGTCACTTGTCAGGTACAGCTATTGTATACATGGCTCTGAATCTCAACACAGAAATTAAGCCTGGGGACCTACCTTGAGAGCCAAGTTAATCAGGGGTCAAGTACAGAAAATAGAAAACGTGTCCAGGTCTCCTACACAAAGGGATTTAATGCAGGGAATTAACACAGAGATGATGGAAGCATTGAGAAGCCAGACAGGAGATGTGAAGGCAACACAGAAATTAGAACAGCGAGAAGCTGATACCTCCCCTAAGGCTGCAGAGTCAATGAGTGAAGGAGGGGGCCAGTCCCCAAAAGCCTGAGCCATCTCTCGGGAGCTGCTGGACATCTGGCCACAGAGTAGGAGTTTGTTCAGCAGAGAATGAGGCACCGCAAAGGCCGTGTGTACAACAGTAAAGAGGGCTCCCCTACCTCCCTGATGAGGGTCAGGCTCCAGAGCAGAATGGGCGTCTTGGGCTGGAGGAAAGAGCAAGTGTGATGGAGCCTGGGAAGAGATGGGAAAAGAGCAAGAGCTCCAGGCAGCAACCTCCTGAGGCTGGGGAGACTAGGAAGGGGGCAGACGGCAGTGCAAGGAGAGAAAATGTGCCTGCAGCCCACCTCCCACTTCAGGCCTCCAGAAGGCAGGGCCCAGTGGCCTCCAGGGCCCCGAATTGAGTTGATTCCCCCACCATCACCCCGCGGAGTTCTCTTCCCTCGGGCCCTGACACAACAGAGTGGCCTCTTCCTACTGCACCGTTTATTCCTGAGGGAATCCGCACCCATGACGTCACTGTTGCCCCATTCAGTGATCGTCAGTGAGCTGCAGCGCATCCATGATTATGAAATATTCATGTATGACATTTTCCTCATACTTCTCTTTCTCTTGTTTAAAAAGTCTACTGATTATCGGTGCTCTTATTAAATCTTTTCCTGAGATATTCATTGAAAAAAACTAAGGAGAGCCATAGAGATTTTCTGCCTGGAAGGGACATTTTGCCTCTGAAGATCCTGAATCCACAGTGATAAGGATTTCTTTTGTAAAAACCTGAATGGTTCTTTTACAGGCAGCATCTCAGAGAGTGTGGAAGTGTGAGGAGAGATCCCCAAAGTTAATTAACCACCACCCCCACTCCCCTCCCTCCTGTTTGCCCAGCTCATTCAAACACATAAATGCCACTACAAACAACCACTAAATCTACAGAGGCTTGTTCTGGCTGTCAAACACAGCAGTAAAAATAATATGCCCTCCAGCAGGGGAGGGGAGAGCCCGGATGGCAGAGCACTCACTAATTTTCAACAATCCCTCCTTAGAGACGTAATCTTCAAATAAATATTTAACTTGCTCTGTCTTTGGTCTTAGATTATTTACAAATCAGGCTTAAAAGGCGATTTAAAATGATCCTTCCCTGAGCTATTTGCACACCTAGCACTGCCCCGGGGTGGGAACGAGCCTTCCCTGGAGGCCAAAGCCGGCCCTCCTGTGACCATACAAGGCCTGCCAGCTGGCTGAGTGGGAGGGCTGGCACGAGTTGGGCAGCCCACCTGCCCTCTGTCAGGTCTCGGCACCCTCCTGCCCTTGTGAAGCGAGGGCACAAGCAGGCCTGACTTTAGAGAAAAATGGGACAGAATTTCCATCCCAAAGCCATTCGGGACACCAGGATTCAGAGGAGAATGAGGCAAACCCTAACTCCTGGGCCTGAGGATTTGGAAAAGAAACTCACTGTGAAAGAAATTGGGATATGGGCTCCTGAACACCTAGAAACAATTCTGTGTTTGGACCTGGAGGTAGAGAGGAAGGGTTATATGGAGGCTTTCAGACCTTCAGCTGACATTCTCCAAGAATACTGAACACTCAAGAGGTTAACAGGTGGTCCAAGGAAAACAGGGATCTGTGGTGGACCTGTAAGCACAAACCTATGTTGCTCTTATTACAGACACACAAGCAGAGGTCAACACATTTTTTTTTTTTCTCTAAAGGCCAAATAGTAAATATTTTCTGTTTTGCGGGCCTTCTGGCCTCTGTCATAACTCTGCCTGTCAGAGTAAAGCAGGCATGGAGTATATGTGAATGAATGGACATGGCCAGGAGCCAATAAAACTTCATTTACAAAAGCAGGTGGCAGGTGAGACCTGCCCTACAGACTGAAGTTTGCTGACCCCTCACCAGAATGGTAAAAGCTCTGCCTACTCCTGAATTTTAAAAAATACTGATTTTCATCTCATCTGTTTTCTCCAACCATCTTTGAGGAAATCTTCTTCCCCAACCCTTTTTATCCCCACATATCTATTGACATCTTGTGTGAAACTAAAACTAGTGATTCATGGAACAATTTGGGAAATAATATCCTGGGGAATGTACTGAGAAGGGAAAACCTCTCTGTAAAAACTTGCAACTCTCTGGTTATCTAAATATCTAATGCTGGAGCAAAAGCTCTGGTCGCCTGAGGAAAAAGCCATCCTCCACTTCTAGTTTGGCAGAAAATAAGCAGCAGCAGAAACCAGACAGTAATCGGAGACCAAGGGAAGCTTCAGCGACAGAACCAGAAATCAGTCCTCAGGAGGCCGGTGGCAAGAGCTAGGACACCAAGGAAAGAAGGGCTCAGCAGCCTGGAGCTCATGGCCCACATGACTCTGATTTTCTATCAAGCTCCAGAAACTTCTCAAGGCTGCTCAGAAAACAGTGGAAAGTATAGTAATCTGATAAGCCAACTGCTTTAATAAACAAGCACAACAGAAGTTTCTCTTTCATTTGTATAAAGTTGAAACCAACCAGTGTTCCTGGTGAGGGGGCAGTTCTCGTCAGTGCAGTAAGTCAGGGACCTGGACCCTTCCTTTTTAGTGGCTCTGACATTCCTGAGGGCCTCGGAGTCCTCTGCTGGATCCTATGCAACTGACCATCAGTCAGAGAAGAGGACGGGCGGGAAGCTGTGGACCAAAGAGTCCTGTGAGCACCTTGGGCCATGCAAGGATACAATACAACAAGAAGCCCAAGGTGAAGAGCCTGATGCCTCCCTAGAGAACCAAAGATAACTCCCAGCCAACAGTACAGACTCTGAAATCTGCATATTGAGTCTTTTTTTTTTAATGTGCATAGTCTTTACTATATGTTTACTATAAATCATGAATATATTAGAAACTAATATGGATCTCTTTAAGAATAAGACATCTAGGTTCCCACTGGCATCTGCTTTCCACTCATTGTTAGAAAATATACAATTTATTTGAGATTTTTTTTTTTAAAGGCCAAGTAATATCTCAGTGTCACTATGACAAGTGTCCACCTCCTGGGAAAACTGAAAGGGTCTCTGGGCCTCCCAGGTGAAGAAATGAAACTGTCCTAATAGAACTGCCCAGGCTCAAGTGTCTTCTGGAATTCCTTGTAAATTTCAGTGGGCACCAGCCAACGGAACATCTTACTACTCTGATGGTTTTTAAGGTGCGGTTCCAAGGTTAAAATAAACATTGTGTTCAAACTTAACATTTTCAAACTGTCCAGGCTTATCTTCCAAAAATAGTGTATTAGTCACTTTACAAACTATTCCTGCCAAATAAAGGACTTCAAAGCATTAAGTATTAATGCTTACAAAGAAGTTAGCTGAGGCTCCTCTTCTCCCCCCAAAGCCCAGTTGTTTGGAAACCTGAGCGAATGCAAACATCACAAACACAGAGCAAGAGTCTTTCCCCAAAAGTGCACATTGATTCTTAACTTGATCTTCATTCTCCTTCCCATTCACGACCAGTTCTCCTTCTGTTTATTCACTTTATTCTCTTTTAATGTCTCAATAAACTACACCAACTCTCTCTCTCTCTTTTTTTTTTTTTTTTGGCTTGGGAGGAAATTATTAAATCAAATGTAATATTAAGTCATATTCAAATGGGGAAAGAAAAGGAAGAGATGCCCACTGAGGTGAATATTATTCTACACCAACAAAACAACCACCACAAAGCAGAGCAGAGCTTACAGAAACTCCTGTGAGCTTTTCCCTTTTGTGAGACACTCCTGCAGCTCAGCTGGCCCTCTCCAAGCCAGGCTGCCCAGTGTCCTCCATCAACAGGAAATCCATATCAGCTCTGCATTTGTTCCAGTGCCTGATCAGGAGAGAGGAGCCCAGAACTCTGACCTGTCTTCCAGGAATCTCAATGCAGGCACCAACCTCATTCAGGAATATCTGTGTCCTCCTTCTGTGAGTCTGGGTGGATTCTGAAGCCCAGTCAAAGCCGGACAGAGATCAGGTTAAGGTGATCAGACCAGCCCCTCCCCAGCATGGGCGCCCCCTAGTGGTTTCTGATCCCCAGCTGCTCACAAGCCACCTTGCCCACAAACAA
>ML661897.1:20218209-20417298 GCA_007570785.1 Antilocapra americana
AAAAAAATAAGTACTTCTTTGGATAGTTCTGGAATACTAGCTGCTGTCTTTCTAAGGGGTGAGAAGCAGAAGAGGACAACAGGCCTCTGGAAGCATGTTGGAGACATAGGCTCAGGTACATCTTTTGAGATTTCTACCCAACTTTTTACAATCGTTTTTTTCACTGGGGAGACTTGCCATCTTTTAAAAACTAGATGTCAAGGAATGTAATTTTGGAAAAACACTAGAGACAACTTGCAAGCCACACATTCTCAACCCTCTAAGTCCTCATGTCATGCACTTACTATGCCTCCTCCACTCCACTGATGTAGAATCTTCCTGGACCTTAAATCAAAAACTCAGATTCTTAATTTTTCATTATCGTCACATGAGATAATGACTAAGAGATAAGAAAAAATCCTACATACACATTTTATTCATACATTAACTCTTTGTGCATATAAGTATCCACACATATATACACATGCAATACACATATATTACATGGCTCCTGAATTACAAATACATTTTTAAAAGACTATTACTTTTATTACTATTATTGTTTTGGTTGCAGAGGCTTTGTTGTGGTGTGTGGGCTTCTCACTGCATTGACTTCTCTTGTTGCAGAGCACAGGCTCTAAGCCCGCAGACGTCAGTAGTTGCAGCACGCAGGCTCAGTAGTTTCAACAGTGGGCTCCAGAGCTCAGGCTCAGTGCTTGTGGCCCATGGGTTTAGTTGCTCTGCAGCGTTTGGGATCTTCCTGGGCCAGGAACTTAACCTGTGTCCCTTGTTTTGACTGGTGGGTTCTTAACCACTGGGGTACCAAAGACATCCACAAATACCTTTAGTCTTCATGACAACCTTGTGAGACGGGCATGCAAAGATGTCTCCCATTTCAAAGCTAAGGGCAGTGAAGACAGCTGGGTGAACGAGGTCCCTGGGGAGCCTGTGAGATGCAAAGCAGGACCTGGACACACGGCAGCAGAATCAGGTCCCCTCCCTCTCCCCCAGTGTCTCTGAAGCAAGAGTGGGGAGTACGGGCCAATCTGCGTTTTCCCACAACCCCTTATGTCTTGGATCTGTCCACACATATACACATCCATGTCCACACTGCGAGGCGCAGCTATTCTTACCTCCTCCAAGTCACTGCTTTATGAGAAGAGGGAGAAAGGGGCCAGAACCCAGAGGTGGTGAGCCGTGGGTGGGCCAGGATGTCAGGCCAGAAACGGAAAGCACAGGAGGCCCCCAGGGCAGAGGGTGGCCATCCCGCCACCCTCTGAGCTGTCTAGTGCTCTAGCGGTGTTTGCTGACATCAGATCTAACCACCCAAAGCTCTGAAGTCGAGGAGCTCAGGCTTTATCTTGAAATAAAAATCAACTTCATACACACAGATACACAGACATGTTTTGAAAACTAAGAGAGGCACTGATTTCCTTACTCTGACCAAACATTTTTAGCTTCAAGAGACTCTGGATAGCCCCAGAGTCTACAATGTCGTCCCCTGAACCTATTAGGACAGCCAGCTGCTCATTCCTTGCCTTCTACACACTTGGCAAGAGAGGGTCTGGTGGCTGGATGCAGAGGGTGCTAGGTGCTCCATGGACCCACCACCTCAGTGGCCCAGGGACCAAGGCTGGTATTCATTTATGACAAAGCAGCCTGATGCCATGCTTCTGTCACTGCCGTTGTCAAGTGAGCTAGCTCATCCTGGTAGAACACTGCATCCTAGGACTCACAAAGTGGAAAGATCAGTGTTGGACAGAAATCTGGAAGTGTCTGTACCATCAGAGGCAGCTGATCTTATTTTCTCTGAAAGTATTGCTGCTTCTCCCTTTCTCCTGCAAGCATTTCTCTTCCTGAAGAAAACTTATTTCACTCTCTGCACCTCGAGCACAATTGCCCAGTGACAGCCGAGACGTAACACTAAAATCTAAGATTCCCCTCCAGCTATAAACCTAAATCACGCTTGTAGACAGAACTTCTCTGGCTTTTGTAACTACTTTGTTTCTTGGAGGTGTATGATTTATATTGTAAATACAGAAGGGGCAAATGATAGTGTTCATAATATCAAGGAAAGAACATTACTAAAAAAAAAAAGTTATATGACGCAAAGCAAATTTATACAAAGTGAATTCCTGAGGGAAAGAAATCAAGAATGTGCAAAATACAGAGAAATTAAGATTGGAAATCAGGATTCCTCTCTGGAGCACCCCAGTGAATTTAGATTCTCAGGCTAGATCTCCACCAGGTATTTCTGCCATCAGTAGCTGACACTGAGAGCCAAGATCATCCCCCTGGTAGACTCTGGGTAGCCTCAAATGGTCAAGCTGGTGCTAAGTCGCTTCAGTCTTATCCGACTCTTTGAGACCCTATGGACTGTAGCCCGCCAGGCTGTACTGTCCATGGAATTCTCCAGCCAAGAATCCTGGAATGTGTTGCCATTCCCGTCTCCAGGAGATCTTCCTGACCCAGGGATCCAACACACATTTCTTTAAGTTTTCTACATTGGCAGGCAAGTTCTTTACCACTAGTGCCACCTGGGAAGCCCTCAAATGGTCCATGACAGAGAAATAAGTTCATCTCCAAGACAAAAGAAAATGAAATAAGACAGGAGATACAGACTGAAATATGTGTATGTGCTGAATCAGTGACTTCTTGGAAGCCACAAAAGGACAGGCTGAGATCTCCCTGCCGTGGTCTTGACAGGCCTTGTCACATTCTGTTATGAGCCGAACTATGTCCCCTCAAAATACAGATATTGAAACCGTAACCTCACAATGTGACTGCATTTGGAAGCAGGACCTTTAAAGAGGTGATTAAGTGAAAATGTGGCCATTACAGTGAGCCCTAATCCATCCTGACTGCTATCCTTACATGAAAAGGAAACTGAACACATTGATACCACAGGTATGCACACTCAAAGGAGAGACTGCATGAGGACACAGTAAGCAGGCGGCCATGGGCAAGCCAAGGAGAAAGGCCTCGGGAGAAACCGAGCCTGCCCACACCTTGATCTTGGACTTTCAGCCTCCAAAGCTGTGAAACAACAAATGTCTGTAGTTTTAGACACCCCATCTGCTAGTATTATATTTATGTGTTATGGAAGCCCAGGTAGACTCATAAACATCCCAGGAAGCCTTACATAAGGACCAGGGAAAGCACAGCCTTGGAATTGGGAGGTTTAAGGCTCACATTGGGCTCACTGTTGGTTACGTTCCTAAAAAAGTCAGAGTCTCTAGGCATCACTTTCTTCCCATGCAAAATGTGAATGTTGATTGGCATGGACTCTTGAGGTCCCTTCTACCCCCACACTTTATTTTTTTAATATAAAGTTTTTATTGAATTTGTTACAATATTGTTTCTGTTTTACATTTTGGGTTTTTAGTCAAGAGGCACGTGGGATCTTAACTCCCTGTGCGTGTGCTTAGTCACTCAGTCATGTCTAACTCTTTGTGACTCCATTGGACTGTACCCCATCAGGCTCCTCTGCCCAAGGGGATTCTCCAGGTAAGAATACTGCAGTGGGTTGCCATGCCCTCGTCATTAGCTCCCTAATCAGGGATCAAACCCGCAATCCCCCACCCTCACCCCGTATTGTAAAGCAAAGTCTCAACCACTGGACCACCAGGGAAGTCCCTACCCCACACTTCACTGATGTTCCACTTTTGCATTACAAGGATGCCTCACCCAGATCTCTAGTTCCCCAGCAGTGGCTCCACAACCTACAAGCACAATGTTGCCTGGGACTTGAGATAGAAAAAAGAAACTGCATTTTCCAGTGGCAGGAATTAATGAGTTGGGAAACAGTGATATGGGTTTTGTCATTCTCTCTAATTGGCTCTTGTTGAAAGCAGGGGTGCCTTTGCCTGGAGACCTCTATGATCCCCACTGCTCAGGTATTCAGCCCAACCCCCTCACACCTTCTTCTCACACACACCTCTCCCCCAGGGCTCACTCTGGCTGGCTTTCCTACCAAACTCCCACCCAAGTCCCAATTAAATATACCTGGCAATGTCTGTGCCTGAAGGAGGAAGCCCTTACTTGCTAAGGGCTTAAATCACTTGACATGTGCGTGCCAAGTTTCCCCTCTATATCAGTTTTACTGATGAGTCTTTTCTTTTTCCTTTTTTAAGAAAATCACTGCAACTCATTATTTTTAAAGAAGTCTTGATGGGATTTGGCTCGGGTACAGAACAACATTTCAACCAACAGCAAAGAACACAGATGATTCCAAAGAATAAAAAGCAAAGCTAAGACCACCTAAGTAAAGGTTAACTGATAATGTTCAATGTGGCTGATGCGACACCACATGCGTGTCCTAGCTCATCTCCAGCAACCTTAGAAGTAGGGCATTTGAATCCCAATGACCCTACTTGTCAGAGAAGCTTCTGCCTTCCACTTTTCTTTTCTCTTCTTTTCTTGTCTCCTAATTAAATCCAAAACTTGAGTTCTGTATGTAGAGAGGGAAAAAATAAATGACATGCAAATTGAAAATGGTGTACCATCACATCACTTTAAACTTCGTTTCTTCAACCACAAGGCCCTTGAATTATAAAAAATGACCAGAGGAAAACAAGAGGTTTTGAAACATAAGAAATTCTCCAAGAGCATTTAGTTTACATTACTCTCTTTCAGGGACTTCCCAGATGGTGCTAACGGTAAAGAACCCACCTGCCAATGCAGGAGCATAAAAGACTCGGGTTCAATCCCTGCGTCAAGAAGATCCCCTGGAGGGGGGCATGGCAACCCACGCTAGTATTCTTGCCTGGAGAATCTCATGGATAGAGGAGCCTAGTGGGCTACAGTCCATAGGGTCACAAAGAGTCTGACACAACTGAAGTGACTTAGCACACACACACTTCTGTTTCAACCTGACACTAGATAATTGAGTTTAAACCTCTCCCAGGGCTTTTAAAGGTCATACCTAACCAGAAAACATTTTCATTTGGATGAGTGGCTCAAAAAATGAACAAAAAAAGTTTCATAAATTCATAAAATAGCAAATAAGAAGAAGAGAAATAGATAGATGTTAGTTACATAATAATGCATCCTAAAAGCAGAAAATCTCTGTTTTAAAAAACTAAACTTTGTGCAGTTTGAGGCAGAGACTGCTGACTCTAACGTTATTAACAGCTCTGATGCCAGTCATATGTGGACCTCAGACCAAATGGCGAGGGCCAGGAAATGCATGGTAGATGCATACAGAATCAGAACACAGAGGACAGGGCTACGGCCAGACTAAGACAGACACTACGTTGGCCACTCCTAGAGCAGATGCCACTGTCCTGGAGAGAGTGCCACCCATGAATCAGAAGCACATGTGATGAGTCATTTCTCAGGTTTAGTGCATCAGCTGGAGCTTTCTGGACAGCTCTGATGTGATCCACACTAACTGAGAGTCATGTGTAAAAGTGGCTGCCTAATGCTTTATAAACATGGTATTAAAGGCAGACTTAAGATTATTCTGTTATTTTTTATATTATTGTTAACGGGACTGTTTTCCTAATTTCCTTTTCAGAGAGTTTGTTGTTAGTACACAGAGACACAAATAATTTCTGTATGTTAATTTTGAATCCTATCCTGTAACTTTTAGA
This sequence comes from Antilocapra americana, assembly GCA_007570785.1. Classification (NCBI taxonomy): domain Eukaryota; kingdom Metazoa; phylum Chordata; class Mammalia; order Artiodactyla; family Antilocapridae; genus Antilocapra; species Antilocapra americana. The sequence goes on from ML661897.1 coordinate 20,223,783, forward strand.
ATCTGTTTATTACCTCTAACAGGTCTGGTGGAAATCTTTAGGGATTTCTAAATAAAGATCTTGTCATCTAAAAGCAAAGAACAACTTTATTTCTTCATTTCTGATTTGAATGCCTTTTATTTCTTTTTCTTGCCTAACTGCTCGGGCTAGGACTTCCACTACTATGTTGAATAGGAATGCTGAGAAGGAGTACATATATCTTATTCCTGTAGAGGTTTCAATTTTTCAGTGCTGAGCATGGCATTAGTGTAGGTTTTTCATATACAGTATTTATTATTTTAAGTTAAATTCCTTCTAACATTCTGCACTCAGTTACAGTGTGTGTGTTTTCCCCCCATACAAACAAGCAACTAACTATAGGATGCCAGGTTCGTGCTCTAAAATATACCTCAATTCTGACACTATCTACCTGAAGATATTGTAGGAAGGGGGGCCCCCTCCAGGGCCCAAGAGTGGGCTCTTGTCTAATACTCAGAAAAGAATTGTCCAAGGTGACACGTGCTGGCAAAGCTAGATAATTTATTGGGAAAGGGCACCTGGGTGGAGAGCAGCAGGGTAAGGGAACACAGGAGAACTGCTCTGCCACATGGCTCACAGTCTCGGGTTTTAGGTTGATGGGATTAGTTTCCGGGTTGTCTTTGGCCAGTTGTTCTGACTCAGAGTCCCTCCTGGTGGAACATGCATTGCTCAACCAAAATGGATGCTAGCAAGAGGGATTCTGGGAAGCGGATGGACACATGCTGTCTCCTTTTGACCTTTCCCAAACTCTTCCAGTTGGTGGTGGCTTATTAGCTCTGTGTTCCTTACCAGGACTTCCTGTCAAAAAACAACTCATGCAAATGGTTACTAGGGAGACTGGCCAGGGTGGGAGGTTTCTGTCAGTTCTTCCCCTAACAACACCCCCTTAGAGACTTCATATTCAAGATACCTTTTGGGAATTGGAGCAAAGGTCTCTTTCTTCCATAACTTCTTCCTGCTGAGCATGGGCATAGTCCTGACTAGCAGAGCAGAAGTCTCTTTCTACCTCATCTAAGTTGAGGTGTTCCATACCTGAAACGAGCTTCCACCCTTGTAGTAACATCAGTTTGGCTTGGAACTGCTGGAGTCTGCTGGAGATAAACTTTGTAAGGAGTTGGAGCATACAGGGGCCAAATAGAAGGCCTAATAAGATAGCTACCACTGGAACCAGAAATCTCAGGAGTCAAGAAGGAAAAGAAGGAGAAGTCCATACACCAGTTGAACTCAAATCCCAGATCAAAGCCCATTGATATCTTCTTGGACCTGTTCAGACTGGTTATAATAAAAAACAGCTTTCTTCCTTTAGATAGAGGCAAGTGCCCCCCTGCCCTGTAGTCAGTAAATCTAGGGCCCAATAATTTTGTAGGAACATTGCGGCTAGGAAGTCTAACTAGGATTGTAGGCATTGTAGGGTCCTCGCAGTTTTTTCTTATGGATACAGCAGTGTCAGTAGTAAGCTGCTGAAATTTATGTAAAGAAGTTCCCTCAGTGGCAGCTCAAACCTGCAGTCAGTCTTAATGTCAGGAAGAAATGGTTAAGTACTGTTGCTTGAAGTACCGTCTGGTGGGTATATATTGGTAAAGGAAAGGAGGTATTACTCCAGGCCAGATCTATGTGAGGTGTGACATACCCTAGAGAGAAAGTTCCTGACCTAAAAGGTGGCAGGGATAAATAACCTTCTTCCCCACATATGAAGTAGACACAGTGACTGGGTTCAAGCTGGGTAACAAAATGCATTTGCCAAAGGGCAACAGGATTTCCATCTGTCTTACAACTGTAACATGGCATAACGGAACAGGGGCAGTCCTTTAGCAGCTGTCACTCCATTTACTGCAAAGCCGACAGCAGTTGAGGGCATTTAGGAAGGGATTCAAGTATTGTGAGGCATTCTGGGTTTTGTCCTCAAGGTAGAGAGTATTTCATTTAGGCTCCCACCATAGGGTCAGGTATTCAGGGGTGGGGAAACCTACAAGGGAGTAACAGGGGTCAGAGTTGTCTGACTGATTTAGAAACCAGGATGAACGAGTGTGGCTTTTTGGTTGTCCAGAAAAGAATATGGATTTTCAAGACTGGTTAATAGCATCCAAGGTTAATAGCATGAGGTTAATAGCCTCATGCTCAGGGATAGGTATAGTGTGTCAGTTCTACTAGAACTTCTAGTTTCTAGACTTTGGGCTAAATCGCAATATCCTAGAGAAATTTCTAGATCCTGGTTTTCTCCATCAGTTCTGACAGTGAAGGTTACCCCACATCGTGAGTTGCCCAGATTTCCCACTGACACCCCTATAAGGGAATCACTTTTTAGACAGATAGGGAAGGTCACTTGGGGAATGGTTAGTCAAGAGAAAAATAAGGGCTTGGGTGGGATTGCAGATGTTATTGTGGGAGTAAATACAGATAACTGTTGCTGATACCAAGGCATGAAGTTTTTCTCTCCTTTTTCCCAAAAGGCCATACCATGACCAGACGGGGTGCACTGGGTGACAGCATGTAGCTGGGCTGGAAGGGTGGGCCATTGATACCCTGATATAGGTTGGACATATCCCCAACTTCTGCATTAATGCAGATCCAGCAAGGGCTGGTCAGGTTGAGTCGAGAAGCAGAGTGGTTTGCAAGTGTAAATGCATCATTTAGGGAGAGATTAATAGCTGTACAGGGAGACATGATCAGGAAGAGGAGGAACATCATAGGATGCATTTTACTTATCTGAGGGAGATTTAATGGGGTTCCGCTTGAACAAGAGTCTGAGGTCTTCGACAGGTTCACAGGAATAGTTGTCCTCTGATTTTGGAATCTCAGTCCCCATCTCCCCCTACTGTAGGCCATAGGGTTTTATTCTAGAATTGTGGACCCAGGCAGATAAATTCTTCTTCACTTTTACCACAGTTGAGGTTACTAGGACAACCTGATATGACCCTGTCCATCTCTCAGACAGCTGGCTTGGACTCAATTTTTCTTGCCAGGGCTTTACTAATACTTACTCCCCTGGCTCTACTTGGGGACGTTTCAAGTCCTTCTCTGGTCTAGAGAGGATCTGTTCTGCATGTCATCGGAGTTCTTGTTGAAACCTTCCCAGGTCAATTATATGTTTTAGGAGTGTATTGGTGTCCTCATCAAAAAACAAATCGGAAGTCAAGAATGGAATCCATACATCATTTCATAAGGGCTTAATAATAGTGGCCACTTGGGGGCTGCCTGTACCCTCATGAGAGCTATGGGATCCATTTATTATGTATTTCTCGACATAGTTTGGCCAAAGCCCTTTTAAGAGTCTGCTTGGCTCTCTCCACCTTTTCTGAGGCTTGAGGCTGCCAGAATGAGTGGAGGTGGAATTTGATTCCTAAGCATGCAGCCAGGTTCTGCGATACTGTGGCTGTAAATGAGGACCCACTATTACTCTGAAGTGATGGAGGCAGCCCAAACCTAGGCACTATCTCCTTCAGCAGAGCTTTACAAACTTCTGTAGCTCTCTCTGCTTCCTGTAAAATGTCAGACAGAGAAACCACAGATCAAATTGCCAGCATCTGTTGGATCATCAAAAAAGCAACAGAGTTCCAGAAAAACATCTACTTCTGCTTTACTGACTATGACAAAGCCTTTGACTGTGTGGATCACAATAAACTGTGGAAAATTCTTAAAGAGATGGGAATACCAGACCATCTGACCTGCCTCTTGAGAAATATGTATGCAGGTCAGGAAGCAACAGTTAGAACTGGACATGGAACAACAGACTGGTTGCAAATAGGAAAAAGAGTACCTCAAGGCTGTATATTGTCACCCTACTTACTTAACTACTATGCAGAGTACATCATGACAAATGCTAGGCTGGATGAAGCACAAGCTGGAATCAAGATTGCCGGGAGAAATATCAATAACCTCAGATATGCAGATGACACCACCCTTATGGCAGAAAGTGAAGAAGAACTAAAGAGCCTCTTGATGAAAGTGAAAGAGGAGAGTGAAAAAGTTGGCTTAAAACTCAACATTCATAAAACTAAGATCATGGCATCTGGTCCCATCACTTCATGGCAAATAGATGGGAAACAGTGGAAACAGTGGCTGACTTTACTTTTGGAGACTCCAAAATCACTGCAGATGGTGACTGCAGCCATGAAATTAAAAGAAGCTTACTCCTTGGAAGGAAAGTTATGACCAATCTAGAAAGCATTTTAAAAAGCAGAGACATTACTTTGCCAACAAAGGTCCATCTAGTCAAGGCTTTGATTTTTCCAGTAGTCATGTGTGTATGTGAAAGTTGACTATAAAGAAAGCTGAGTGCCGAAGAATTGATGCTTTTGAACTGTGGTGTTGAAGAAAACTCTTGAGAGTCCCTTGGACTGCAAGGAGATTCAACCAGTCCATCCTAAAGGAAATCAGTCCTGGATATTCATTGGAAGGACTGATGTTGAAGCTGAAACTCCAATACTTTGGCCACCTGATGCGAAGAACTGACTCATTAGAAAATACCCTTATGCTGGGAATGATTGAAGGCAGGAGGAGAAGGAGATGATAGAGGATAAGATGATTGGATGGCATCACCAATTCAATGGACAAGAGTTTGAGTAAATTCTGGGAGTTGGTGATGGACGGGGAGGCCTGGCAAGCTGTGGTCCATGGGGTCGCAAAGAGTCGGACACAACTGAGCAACTGAACTGAACTGAAAGAGATGCTGACTTCGTATAGAGAAGAAAATTTTTTACCTTTTTTACAGGTATACTGAACCCTAGCCTATCTCATATTTGTGGAGACAGAACCTCAATTTCTTAAATTCACAAATACTTTTATCATAACTAATCAGTGACAGCCTAGAGATCACTTTTTCAATGGCTTATTTCTTTACCTATTAAAGAGTTCTGTGAATGGCCGAAGAAAATTTCCTGTACTTGAGGTGAACTTCTAGGAGAGATGGAGAAATAAAATTTATTGAGCACTTACTCTACAGCATGTACTGTGGAAGGAGTTTTGCATTTGTTATATAATTGAATCCTCCCAAATGTGTGAGGCAGCTATTAATATCCAACTATATTTTACATGTTAGAAAACAGAAACTAAAAGAGGCAAGTATTAACCAAGTCTGACCATAACGGGAGGATCTGAGTCAATGCAGAGCAGCATGTGGCTTCACCTGGGGCTTCCTGAAACACCAAGAGTTTCCAAAGCTAAGAATGTCTTAAAAATTTTTTTTAAAAAAGAGAGAGAGAGAAAGAAATGCCTTGGGATCTCCTAGTGTGATAAATTGAGACTTATATGATGGAGTCACTCTACCAGGCCATCAACATCTTTCCCTCCAGCCCCAGTTCACCCCTCTGGGCCCCTCTGAGAATGTAGCTCTTTTAGGAATTCTTCCTGATTAACTCCATCCCTGCCACCCCAGAGAGGGCTTTGCAAAAGGCCCTGCTAAGTCATCCCTTAGCAGCACTCTGTACTTATTCATAATGTAGCACTGAACTTCTAGTTTATAAGTTACTTTGAGCATCCGTGTCAAACTATAGACTAAGCTTTTGAGGGCAGGGACTGTATCTTACTCAGCATTCACTCCAGTATGTGGCATGAGAAACCATCATAGAAGTTTCAGACGCTTGTCATAGAGAATCAGATGCTTGACAATATCAATTAGTTGTTAAGGATCCCCCAGCTATCACTGGTGCCAAAGTCTCTTCCATGATTTCATAAAGCATGACATCACATTTCCAAATCATAAACAGCTGAATGACTATATATAAATTTAGAACTTTTCTTTGTCAAGAGACATATAAATGAAATTTTGAATTGAAGCGATTGATTAGAAGAAAATATTTGGAAACAAACAACAAAAAAAAGATTTTATATATAAAAAACATTTAAAATATAAAGAATCTCTCCAAATCCATTTTAAAAAATACATAGCATAATAGGGGAGGGGAGATTATAAACCGGCAATTCAGAGAAGAACAAATGCAAAGGACTAAAATACAGAAAGATGTTTGATAATTAAAGAAATTCAAACTGCAATGTCTATAAATAAAGAAAAGCTTATAAAAGTGGAGTTTATTCAGTGATAGCACTGGTGTAAAGAAGTGGGCACTCTTGTACAGTACTGATATAACCTTCCTGAAGGGTAGTTTGTCAATATTCATCAAAATTTTAACTGTTCACTCCCTTAATTTCCACGATTTCACTTTTAAGAACATATCCTACAGAAATATCTCTATCGTGTATACATAAAGATGTATGTACAAATATATCCTCTGCCAACATTATAGCAAATTATAGAAAAAAAATAAATATTATAATAAAAATTGCATTTGCTCATAAAACTACAACAGATGAGTGTTCACTCAGATGTTCCCAACTCTTTGTGACACCATAGCAAATAACTAAATATTAATCAATAGCAGAATGGTAAAACAAATTTTCTAAAATTTCAAACCATGCATCTATTAAATTTAATGTGGTCCTTCTAGATGTGTTAATATGTCTGTGTCAAAAGTTGAAAAAGTAGACTGCTGAACAATATAATAGTTACTTCATTTTTTTTAATGTGTATTTGTTTGTAGAGATTTGTGTAAGTACTCCAAAACGATTCTAGAATGATATACCCAGAGCTGTTAAAAATGTTTATTTCTCGGACTGGAAATGGAGTGAACAAGTAAAAAAAAAACAGTTTTTTTTTGGTACTGTTTAAATTTTTTTTTAATTTTTTAATTTTAATTGGAGGCTAATTACTTTACAATAATGTAGTGGTTTTCCCATACATTGACATGAATCAGCTATGGGTGTACATGTGTTCCCCATCCTGAACACCCCCCCACCTCCCTCCCCATCCCATCCCTCAGAGTCATCCCAGTGTGATCTACTTCACATATGATAACACACATGTTTCAATGCTATTTCCTCATATCATCCCACCCTCACCTTCTCCCGCAGAGTCCAAAAGCCTGTTTTTTACATCTGTGTCTCCTTTGCTGTCTCACATATAGGGTCATAGTTACCATCTTCCTAAATTCCATATATATACTTTCATATACTATATTGGGTTGGAGGAAGCACAAGCTAGAATTAAGATTGCCAGGAGAAATATCAATAACCTCAGATATGCAGATGACACCACCCTTATGGCAGAAAGTGAAGGGGAACTAAAAAGCCTCTTGCTGAAAGTGAAAGAGGAGAGTGAAAAAGTTGGCTTAAAGCTCAACATTCATAAAACTAAGATCATGGCATCCAGTCCCATCACTTCATGGCAAATAGATGGGGAAACAATGGAAACAGTGGCTGACTTTATTTGGGGGGGCTCCAAAATCACTGCAGATGGTGAATGCAGCCATGAAATTAAAAGACGCTTACTCCTTGGAAGGAAGGTGATGACCAACCTAGATAGCATATTGAAAAGTAGAGACATTACTTTGTCAACAAAGGTCCGTCTAGTCAAGGCTATGGTTTTCCAGTAGTCATGTATGGATGTGAGAGTTGGACAGTGAAGAAGGCTGAGAGCTGACGCTTTTGGACTGTGGTGTTGGAGAAGACTCTTGAGAGTCCCTTGGACTGCAAGGAGATCCAACCAGTCCATCCTAAAGGAGATCAGTCCTGGGTGTTCATTGGAAGGACTGATGTTGAAGCTGAAACTCCAATATTTTGGCCACCTCATGCAAAAGAGTTGACTCATTGGAAAAGACCCTAATGCTGGGAAGGATTGGGGGCAGGAGGAGAAGGGGACGACAGAGGATGAGATGGCTGCATGGCATCACTGACTCAATGAACATGGGTTTGGGTAGACTCTGGGAGTTAGTGATGGACAGGGAGGCCTGGCGTGCTGTGATTCATGGGGTTGCAAAGAGTAGGAAACGACTGAGGGACTGAAATGAACTGAACTGAACTGATACTATATTGGTGTTTTTATTTCTGCCTTACTTCATTCCCTATAATAGACTCCAGTTTCATCCCTTCATTAGAACTGATTCAAATATTTTTTAATAGCTGAGTAATATTCTATTGTGTATATGTATCACAGCTTTCTTATCCATTCATCTGACATCTAGGTTGCTTTCTTGTACTGGCTATTGTAAACAGTGCTGCGATGAACATTGGGGTGCACGTGACTCTTTCAATTCTGATTTCCTCAGTGTGTATGCCCAGCAGTGGGATTGCTGGGTCGTATTCCAGTTTTTTAAGGAATCTCCACACTGTTCGCCATAGCGGCTGTACTAGTTTGCATTCTTACCAACAGTATAAGAAGGTTCCCTTTTTTCTGCACCCTCTCCAGCATTTATTGTTTGTAGAGTTTTTAATAGCAGCTGTTGTGATCGGCATGAGATGGTACCTCATTGTAGTTTTTATTTGCATTTCTCTGATAATGAGTAATGTTGAACATCTTTTCATGTGTTTGCTAGCCATCTGTATGTCTTCTTCGGAGAAATGTCCGTTTAGTTCTTTGGCCCATTTTTTGATTGGGTCATTTATGTTTCTGGAGTTAAACTGAAGGAGCTGCTTGTATATTTTTGAGATTAATTTTTCATCAGTTGCTTCATTTGCCATTATTTTCTCCCATTCTGAAGGCTGTCTTTTCATCTTGTTTATAGTTTCCTTCATTGTGTAAAAGCTTTTAAGTTTAATTAGGTCCCATTTTTTTAATTTTTGCTTTTATTTCCATTACTCTGGGAGGTGGGTCTTAGAGGATCCTGCTGTGATTTATGTCAGAGAGTGTTTTGCCTATATTTTCCTCTAGGAGTTTTATAGTTTCTGGTCTTATGTTTAGGTCTTTAATCCATTTTGAGTTTATTTTTGTGTATAGTGTTAGGAAGTGTTCTAGTTTCATTCTTTCACAAGTGGTTGACCAGTTTTCCCAGCACCACTTGTTAAAGAGATTGTCTTTTCTCCATTGTATATTCTTGCCTCCTTTGTCAAAGATAAGGTGTCCATAGGTGCATAGATTTATCTCTGGGCTTTCTATTTTGTTCCATTGATCTATATTTCTGTCTTTGTGCCAGTACCATACTGACTTGATGACTGTAGCTTGGTAGTATAGCCTGAAGTCAGGCAGGTTGATTTCCTCCAGTTCCATTCTTCTTTCTCAAGATTGCTTTGGCTGTTTGAGGTTTTTTGTATTTCCATACAAATTGTGAAGTTATTTGTTCTAGTTCTCTAAAAAATACCATTGGTAGCTTGATAGGGATTGCACTGAATCTATAGATTGCTTTGGGTAGTATACTCATTTTCACTATATTGATTCTTCCTATCCATGAACATGGTAAAATTCTCCATCTATTTGTCATCTTTAATTTCTTTCATCAGTGTTTTATAGTTTTCTATACATAGGTCTTTTGTTTCTTTAGGTAGAAATACTCCTAAGTATTTTATTCTTTTTGTTTTGATGGTGAATGGAATTGTTTCCTTAATTTCTCTTTCTGTTTTCTCATTGTTAGTGTATAAGAATACAAGGGATTTCCGTTTGTTAATTTTATATCCTGCAACATTACTATATTCATTGATTAGCTCTAGTAATTTTCTGGTGATTTCTTTAGGATTTTCTATGTAGAGGATCATGTCATCTGCAAACAGTGAGAGTTTTACTTCTTTTCCAATCTGGATTTCTTTTATTTCTTTTTCTTCTCTGATTGCTGTAGCTAAAACTTCCAAAACAACGTTGAATAGTAGTGGTGAGAGTGGGCATCCTCGTCTTGCTCCTGACTTTGCCGGAAATGCTTTCAATTTTTCACCATTGAGGATAATGTTTGCTGTGAATTTATCATATATGGCTTTAATTATGTTGAGATATGTTCCTTCTTTGCCTGCTTTCTGGAGAGTTTTTGTCATAAATGGATGCTGAATTTTGTCAGAGGCTTTCTCTGAATTTATTGAGATAATCACAGTTTTTATTTTTCAATTTGTTAATGTGGTGTATTACATTGATTGATTTGTGAATACTGAAGAATCCTTGCATCCCTGGGATAAAGCCCACTTGGTCATGATGCATGATCTTTTTAGTATGTTGTTGGATTCTGTTTGCTAGAATTTTGTTAAGGATTTTTGTATCTATGTTCATCAGTGATATTGGCCTGTAGTTTTCTTTTTTTGTGGCATCTTTGTCTGGTTTTGGTATAAGGGTGATGGTGGCCTCATAGAATGAGTTTGGAAGTTTATCTTCCTCTGCAATTTTCTGGAAGAGTTTGGGTAAGATAGGTGTTAGCTCTTCTCTAATGTTTGGTAGAATTCAGCTTGAAGCTGTCTGGTCCTGGGCTTTTGTTTTTTGGAAGATTTCTGATTACAGTTTCAATTTCTGTGCTTATGATGGGTCTGTTAAGATTTTCTATTTCTCCCTGGTTCAGTTATACTTTATGGAAAGTATATGCTTATATATAAAGTTATACTTTGGGAAAGTTATACTTTTCCAAGAATTTGTCCATTTCATCCAAGTTGTCCATTTTATTGGCATATAGTCTCTTACAATCCTTTGTATTTCTGTGTTGTCTATTGTGATTTCTCCATTTTCATTTCTAATTTTGTTGATTTGAGTCTTCTTCCTTTGTTTCTTAATGAGTCTGGCTAATGGTTTGTATATTTTATTTATCTTCTCAAATAACCAGCTTTTAGCTTTGTTGATTTTTGCTGTGATCTCCTTTATTTCTTTTTCATTTATTTATGCCCTTATTTTCATGATTTCTTTCCTTCTACTAACCCTGGGGTTCTTCATTTCTTCTTTTTCTAGTTGCTTTAGGTGTAGAGTTGGGTTATTTATTTGATTTTTCTCTTATTTCTTGAGGTAAGCTTGTATTGCTATGAACCTTCTCCTTAGCACTGCTTTTACTGAATCCCAAAGGTTTTGGGTTGTTGTGTTTTCATTTTCATTCATTTCTACGCATATTTTAATTTATTTTTTAATTTATTCTGTGATTTGTTGGTTATTCAGCAGCGTGTTGTTTAGCCTCCATATGTTCGTATTTTTAATAGTTTTTATCCTGTAGTTGACATCTAATCTTACCACATTGTGATCAGAAAAGAGGCTTGAAATGATTTTGATTTTTTTTTAATTTACCAAGGCTAGATTTATGACCTAGAATGTGATCTATCCTGGAGAAGATTCCGTGTGCACTTGAGAAAAAGGTGAAATTCATTGTTTAGGGGTATCAGTTAGGTCTAACTGGTCCATTGCATCATTTAAAGTTTGTGTTTCCTTGCTAATTTTCTGTTTAGTTGATCTCTCCACAGGTGTGAGTGGGGTATCAAAGTCTCCCACTATTATTATGTTACTGTTAATTTCCCCTTTCATACTTGTTAGGATTTGCCTTATATATTGCAGTGCTCTTATGTTGGGTGCATATATATTTATAATTGCTATATCTTCTTGGATTGATCCTTTGATCATTATTAGGGTCCTTCTATGTCTCTTTTCATAGCCTTTATTTCAAAGTCTATTTTATATGATATGAGTATTGCTACTCCTGCTTTCTTTTGGTCTTCATTTGTGTGAAATCTCTTTTTCCAGCCCTTCCCTTTCAGTCTGTATGTGTCCCTTGTTTTGAGGTGGGTCTCTCGTAGACAGCATATATAGGGGTCTTGTTTTTGTATCCATTCAGCCAGTCTTTGTCTTTTGGTTGGGGCATTCACCAATTTACATTTAAGATAATTATTGATAAGTATGATCCCATTGCCATTTCCTTTGTTGCTTTCAGTTTGCATTTGTACACCTTTTCTGTGTTTCCTGTCTAGAGAAGATCCTTTAGCATTTGTTGAAGAGCTGGTTTGGTGGTGCTGAATTCTCTCATCTTTTGTTTATCTGTAAAGCGTTTGATTTCTCCTTCATATTTGAATGAGATCCTTGCTGGGTACAGTAATCTGAGTTGTAGGTTTTTCTCTCATCACTTTAAGTATGTCCTGCCATCCCTTCTGGCCTGAAGAGTTTCTATTGAGAGCTCAGCTATTATCCTTAGGGGGATCCCCTTGTGTATTATTTGTTGTTTTTCTCTTGCTGCTTTTAATATTTGTTCTTTGTGTTTGATCTTCTTTAATTTGATTAATATGTGTCTTGGGGTGTTCCACCTTGGGTTTATCCTGTTAGGACTCTCTGGGTTTCTTGAACTTGGGTGACTATTCCCTTCCCCATTTTAGGGAAGTTTTCAACTATTATCTCCCCAAGTATTTTCTCATGGCCTTTCTTTTTGTCTTCTTCTTCTGGGACTCCTATGATTTGAATGTTGGGGCATTTAATATTGTCCAGAGGTCTCTGAGGTTGTCCTCACTCTTTTTCCCTCTCTGCTTCATTTATTTTCACCATTTTATCTTCCACCTCACTTATCCTATCTTCTGCCTCAGTTATTCTACTGTTGGTTCCCTCCAGAGTGCTTTTGATCTCAGTTATTGCATTATTCATTATTGATTGACTCTTTTTTATTTCTTCTGGTTCCTCGTTAAACATTTCTTGCATCTTCTCAATCCTTGTCTCCATACTATTTATCTGTAATGCCATCTTGTTTTCAAGATTTTGGATCATTTTTACTACCATTATTCTGAATTCTTTTTCAGGTAGACTCCCTATCTCTTCCTCTTTTGATTGGTTTGGTTGGCATTTATCATGCTCCTTTACCTGCTGAATATTTTTCTCTGCCTTTTCGTCTTGTTTAGATTTCTGTGTTTGTGGTGGGCTTTCTGTATGCTGGACATTTGTGGTTCCTCTTTATTGTGGAGGTTCCTTTCTGTGGGTGGGGTTGGACGAGTGGCTTGTCAAGGTTTCCTGGTTAGGGAAGCTTACATCACTGTTCTGGTGGGTGGAGCTGGATCTCTTCTCTCTCCTTTTGAAGAGAATGAGCTGCTTTTCTGGGTGCCTGGTGTCCTCTTCCAGTGTTCAGAAGTTGTTTTGAGGAATTTACTCAGCATTCAGTTGTTCTTTTGATGAATTTTGGGGGGAGAAAGTGATCTCCCCATCCTATTCCTCTGCCATCTTAGTGGTACCGTTTAAATTTGTTACAGTTAGTTTATATTGTTTCTGTAGTATGAAAAAAAGAAAGTTTTTTTTTTTAATTCTGTCATCTCTTTCATTAGCTTATTAACTATATTGCTACTCTATGTAGAGATTGGCACAATGTGCAAAAAGGAGAAACTGAAGCTGGGTAGAGAGAACTCTGGTTTGAGGATGCAGTCCCCCAAAATTCCATCACCAACACCCCGCTTTCCTACTACATCTAATTCAGAGACAAGGTTCTTTGATAATTTCTTGACAACTGTTTTATTGTAAGTGTCAGTGTTTGGCTTGAAAATTCAATGGCATGATGACTTCCTTAAGGACTTTATGATGTCTACTGAGGAGACCAAAAATTAACATATAAAATTATATAACCAGTAAGGAGAAACAATATATGTATAATGGAAGCCTGGAAAGACAAGCTAAAGAATCAACCAGGAAAAGTCAGTGACAGCTTCACCAAGGGGGATGTTAGTAAAGTGAGACCTAGACACTGAGAAGAGTTTATTGTGATTAAAAATGTAATTTAAAATAAATTTTTGTGTAATTAAAATTAAACACAATTGGGTTTTGCATAAAACCATAAAAGAATTTGAGACAAAAGTAAATAAAGAAATTAAATACCAAGTGAGAGAGTGGTAGGTGATTTCTAAGCTCTTTTTTAGCTTTAAAGCATTTGTCTTCATCACTTTTTTGTTTCATCAAAATGTTCATTGAGCATTTATAATATATTTGGCTCTAAATTGGGTATTGGTGAGGGCAGATGATAAAATGATGTGTGATAGTTTCATTCCTTAAGAAGTTGACCATCTTGGAAAGAAAATCAAACTAATGCATGAAAAATGTGTATCTGGCAGTGCCCAGCCCACTAGGCCATTCAGAGTTTTAAGCTATGAATATTACATAACTAGGCACTAAATTGTATGGTGTAGATTCCAAAGATAATGGCTGTGAACAACACAAGTCAGATTCATAAACTTATATACAAAATGTAAATATTCCTATATATTAGTAACACTTTTAATGAATCTAGTTTTTTTAAATAGTTCAGTTCAGACGAGATCGGGCGCGTTCAGGGTGGTATGGCCGTAGACAAATGAGAACCCAACATGGGAGACAACAAAAGGAACGCAGATGTATAGAATAGACTTGTGGACTTTGTGGATGAGGGTAAGGGTGGGATGAGATGGGAGAAGGGCATTGAAGCATGTTAATTGTCATGTGTCTAATCAATCGCCAGCCCAGGATTGATGCTCGGGACTGGTGCAGCGAGATTTCCCGGGGGGGAGGGAGGAGGGAGGGGGGACCCGGAGGGGAAGCATATGTAAACCCATGGTGATATCATAACAATGTATGGCTAAAACAATAATTAAAAAAAATAAAAAATAAATAAATAAATAAATAAATAGTTCAGTTCAGTTGCTCAGTCATGTCTGACTCTTTGTGACCCCATGAACTGCAGCAGGTTAGGCCTCCCTGTCCATCACCAACTCCCAGAGTTTACCTAAACTCAGGTCCATTGAGTTGGTGATGCCATCCAACCATCTCATCCTCTTTTGTCCCCTTCTCCTCCTGCCCTCAATCTTTCCCAGCATCAGGGTCTTTTCAAGTGAGTCAGCTCTTCACATCAGGTGGCCAAAGTATTGGAGTTTCAGCTTCAGCATCAGTCTTATGAAAGCCAAATTCTCACTAAAACATACATTAAAAAATATGTGAGTATGTAATTATTACAGGCACTACAAATATTGGTCATAATATAAAACTCTCAGTGTCAACTAAAGAAGTCAGAAAAAGTATGAGTTGGGCCTAATAAGACCCAAAATATTTGGATAATAGAAGAGATTAGGAAAACATTCCAAATAGGAAGAATACCATGAGGGTTCCAAGATTTCTCCATTCTGAATGTCTGAATGATCCTACACTCTTCTTATTACCCTTGCTACCTATCCATAATATGCCCAGGGATGAATGAAATTTGCTTTTGATAATCACCAAGAAGGAAGCTGGTGTTTGATAGCTTACAAATGCAGAGTATCAGGGAAGCTCCTCCAGAGTAACAAGGACATCCATAAACTGGATATTTAAATGTTCAAGACTTGTGCTTTACTGCCTCAATTAGTCTGAATTGTACACTATTTGCTTCTAAGAAAAAAGTATTAGGATAAAATAGCATTTCCAAGTCTTAGACGCTATTGAGGTGACTTTGCAAAAGTACATGGAAGTGTTGCGTAAGAAACTAGAAATTTGGAACAGGCAGGGGGGAATTGAGCTGGGGGAGGTTGAAGGAAGGGAGGAAAACCAGCTCTTGTTAAGTTTACGGCCAATTAACATTTGCCATACTTCAGACTCCAATGCTTAGCAAGGGCTTTTCAATATTAAAGGCAGCTCTTTGAACAATGGGGTCCTTTTTTTTCTGCAGTTCACAGCTGTCAGAGATCATTTAACTCCCTATATATTTCCAAAATGTGATGCCTTTAATAGGCAGCATAAACACCGGGGTTAGAGCACACTGAAGCCTGCAGTAGATGCAGGGTGTTAGGGCATCGCTCGCATCTGTTAGGGTCTGGAAGGGAGGCCTAAGTAAATAATGCCATAAACTGCATTGAGAGAAAGAATGGAAGACAGAAAAGGTGGGGGCAGAATGAAAAGAGGGAAGATGAGGAAGACAGTTGGAGAGAAACAGAAGGAAAGAAGAAAAGCAATACAAGGAGGACAAAAAGAGAGAGAGAAAACTTCTGCCACAAAAGCTGAATGTGCATTAATTAAAACTTCCATTCCCTTTCTAAAATAATCTGTTTCCATTCAAATGTAAACCTAGTCATAAAGTAACATATTAAATCTCACATGTCTGGCCTAAACAAATTTCCCAGTTATTAGAAATTCAACCAGAGCTATTATCTCAACACAGTTTATATTTAATTTCCAATTTGCTTTCTTTCTTTTACTACAGATACAGGTATCACATATAACATGCACTGATTTTTCTCTTTCTCTGAGTACTTTCAATGGCTTTACTGTTTTCCAAGACCAATAAAACCAGTGGTGTGATGTTCCTCCATTTGGGCTGGGATTCTGTATTAGAAATATAAATCCAATACAGTTATTAAAGACAGACTATGAAACTTAAGAAAAGGTTCACACTTCTAATTAGACAAGTGTAATCTGTAAGATTAAATGTTTTGTGAGTTCAGCAACATTTGTAAAAATTTAAGAATCTTAAAAATCTTCCTTTCAAATGAATAGTGGGAAGTAGTAAACCGATCTTCATTATATGATGAAGATAATATCCTAATTATATTCAAGAACTTTTTGGTTTTTCCAGTAGTCAGGTATGGATGTGAGAGTTGGACTATAAAGAAAGCTGAGCACCAAAGAATTGATACTTTTGAACTGTAATGTTAGAGAAGACACTTGAGAGTCCCTTGGACTGCAAGGAGATCAAGCCAGTCAATCCTAAAGGAGATCAGTCCTGAATATTCATTGGAAAGACTGATGCTGAAGTTGAAACTCCAATACTTTGGCCACTTGATGCTGAGAACTGACTCACTGGAAAGACCCTGATGGTGGGAAAGATTGAAGGCAGGAGGAGAAGGGGACAACAGAGGATGAGATGGTTGGATGGCATCACCGACTCAATGAACATGAGGTTGAGAAAGTTCCAGGAGCTGGTAATGGACAGGGAGCCTGGTGTTCTGCAGTCCAAGGGGTTGCAAAGAGTGGGACATGACTGAGCAACTGAAATGATTCAAGAACTTTAAATATAATCTTAAAAATAGCTAACTTTTAAAAACTGAATTCATGTAAGAGTGTCATCTACCTTTATCTTCTTAAGTAATACTTACATTTGTAGTAAAAGCAAAAAATGTTTAGCAATATAGAAAAGTTAAAAGAAGGAAACAAATTCTACAAACCAGAAATAAGCAATGTTAAAAGTCTAGAAATATTACTGTTACAGAATCTCTCTGAAAAATATACAGATAAAAGAATGGGTGTTATGTAATTGTATCTCTATAAGGCTGGAAAAAATAAAGAATAAAAGTTTTATAGATAAATAAGTAGACATAGATATAAAGATAAATGATTTTACTAGAATGAACTCATATGATGTGTACAAATAAATAAATAAAATAATATTTAAGAAAATGGTCAATCTAATATTTTAATATTAAACAAAGGAAAAAGAAAATGACATAGATGAAATTGCAGAGTATTAGATAAATGATTCTTTTCTGTCTAAGATTAAGAAAAAAAATTGTCAAGTCATTAGCAGCCTAGAGTCACCATTGGTTGCTGACTGTTTAAAATACATATTTTATTTTTAAACAGTTTGAGTTTGGATGGGGGCCCTCTTTCACTTCCTCTTGCCTCCGCATCCCTTCAAGTTTTTTGTTGCTTTATAGAATTTTCATATTTTCAGGATTTGAAGCATTTACATAAACCATAATTTCCCCATTAGTTTCTTCTTAGATCAATATTGGCATGAATTTCATGCTAATAGTTATTAGACTAGTTAGTCTTCCCACCACTCCTTCTTCATTCTTGAGCTCTTTATTTTGATATAACCCTTGCCCCCACATTATTTTTTTAATGCAAAAAATAATTTGTAAAGAACATTAAAAGTTTTTCAGAATAATGCAAATCATGGAAATTAAGTAAACATAATCATGCATTTAGTGAGAATTAGTGAACACATAATCTGCTTAGGTACTTCAAACTTGAAAACACAACAGGTCACTGGAAATGCAATTTGTGGGCGGGCTGGATATGCCTCCAAAGGGAAACCATGCAGAAAACTCTGGGGGCTGACAGAAGAGGCCCCAGGAGACAGGATTAAGGTTCCAAGTCAGGGGGAGGGGAATGTCAGCTGCATCCAAACTCTTTAGAAGCGGTTCCAATTAGGAAGCAAATACCTCTCGAGGTAAGTGGGATCTGAGAGTCTGCCTTGGTATATTAATTATTTAGAGGCAAAGAGGGCCACTTTTTAGAGGTGATATGTTTCCTCTTCATGCCTTCTCTGTTTAGACATTCAAAGTCTACCTCAAACTCAGCCGACTAAAAATTGAACAAACCATTTTCCCCTACACATCTGGACTTCCCCACATCTTCCCTAGTTAAGTGAGAAGGGATCCTTATCTTCCACCCTCCTACCCCTAGTTGCACAACTCTCAGAAACTTTCTCCCTCTCCAATTTGCTTCAGTCTTCTCTACTATCAAAAATACCCAGAATGATTTCTTACGATGATAAGTTATGACTCTTTCTCATTTTATTCTCCAAAACATAGAAACATACCTGTTAAACAGTACATGATTAAATGGCCTAGTGAATTTTTAAAGTTATAAAGAATATTTTACTTCAAAAAGGTAAATTTCTCAGTTTTCCATAAAAGCAAAATCCTATTAGCAGGAAACAAGATTGATATTCTAAACTACGGGTCAGCAAAATTATTTGAAGAGAAATAGATAGTAATTATTTTTGGCTTACAGGTCATACAGTTCTGTTGGAATTATTCAACCCTGCCCCAGATAGTCATAAAAAAGCAACCAGAAATGATATGAAAACAAATGAATGCAGCTCTGTTATAATAAAACTTTATTTATAAAAACAAATATCGACATGTAAAGAAGAATTATTAATACCAATCCTTCTCAAACACTTCCAAAAATAGAAAGGAAGGGAACATTTTCTAGCTCACTCTATGAGGCCAGTAAGGGCCTAAAGATATATTTTATATATCCAGAATATAAAATAAACTCTGTTAACTCAATAACAAAAAGACAATTCAATTTTAAAATGGACAAAGGACTTGAATACACATCTCTTCAAAGAAAATACACAAATGACAAACATGTACATGAAAAGATGCTCAGCATCATTAGCTATTAAGGAAATGCAAAATCAAAACCACAATGAGACTCCACTTCATACCAGTAGGATGTTTACAATCAAAATAAGTGGGATTTAGATGAGATAAAGAGTCTTAAAAGCAGCAAGAGAAAAGAAACTAGTTATGTACAAAGGAACTCCCATAAGGCTACGTGACTTTTCATCAGAAACTCTACAGGCTGGAGGAGAGTAGCACAAAATATTTGAAGTGATGAGAAGGAAAAACATACAGTCAAGGATACTCTACCCAGCAAGATTTTTGTTCAGGTTTGATGGGGAGGTCAAAAGTTTCACAGACAGGCAAAAGCTGAAAGAGTTCAGCATCACCAAGTATGAATCATCAATAAGAAATACTAAATATCTACATAGAAAAGACCAAAACAAGAAATAAGAAAATCATGAAGAGAAAAATCTCATTGGTAAAGGCAAACATACAATATAGGCAGTGGATCAGGCACTTATAAAGATGGTAGGACAGTTAAAAGACAATAATAGTAGAAACATCTATATTCACTATAAGTAACTCATGGAAACATATCTATGAAAGAGGGCATATCAGTCCAAGCTAACTGGTAATTTAAAAAATAACATTATTCAGGTGTTGCGGGACTACACGGCTCCTTTACTAGGATAGCTTGTGCGTGCTTAGTCACTCAGTTGTGTCCAACTCTTTGCCACCCCATGAACTATAGCCCACCAGGCTCCTCTGTCCATGGGGATTCTCCAGGCAATACTGGAGTGGATTGTCTTGCCCTCCTCCAGGGTATCTTCCCAACCCAGGGATCTAACCCAGGTCTCCCGCATTGCAGGTGGATTCTTTACCAGCTGGGCTACCAGGGAAGCCCATGAATCCTGGAGTGGGTAACCTATCCCTTCTCTGGGGGATTTTCCCAACTCAGGAATCAGATCAGAGTCTCCTGCATTGCAGGTGGATTCTTTACCAGCTGAGCTACCAGGGAAGCCCCCTAGGAGAACTTGGCCAGCATTATTTGAAGAAATGATTAAGTGTAGCTTGAACTCCCAAAGGCTGGTGTGTGTTGCCAAGATAACCAAAGAAAGGATGGCCAGTGTCCCCTGGGCTAGAGGGTGAGGGGCACGGAGGGTGCACCTTGGGGTGGGGAGAGAGCACACCTCATCATCAGCAGAGAGATGGGCCTCTAAGTGAAAGGCAGTTGTTGCTCTCAGGCACATTCTTAGCATTTCATTTGAGAGAGATGTCTGACAGCCAAAATGTCAGGAACATGCTTGTAAATAACGAATTCCTTAGAGTTACTGAACACATCTTATCATCTTTGTCAAAAAAAGCTTGCAGTCACCACTTTGAAACTTACATAGACATACTGTTTGAACAACAAGGTTTCTCCTGTCGAATATAACACATTTTCCCCCCTCTGGCAGTGATTCTGAAACATGTAGTTATCCACTGGAGGCTTAGTCTTGAATTCTGGCACCTGGGCATGCATCACCATGCTTTGTCAAGCTCTTACTAAATGTGGTAGGAGAGAGCAGGCAAGGCTGCCACGGAAAACACAGCTAAAGATCGGGGTCAGAATTATCCATTCGTTTGCTCATTCATTTGTTCTTTCCAACAAATATTTGAAAAGTTAGTTCATGGTACAAGTCAAGATCTGTGCCAGAGATCAAATAGTAAATCAAACACAGTCCTCAAGGAATACAGAGTCTATATGGAAAGTTGAATAGGACATGAATAATCATTATATAGGATGATATATGATATAATAAAATTAAAGATGGAATGCTGCAGAGATAAATGTGGCAGACACCTATTTCATCAAAGGGCAGAAGTGAGCAGTGAAAGATCTCATGAGGAGATGATATCTAAGCTAAACAGTTGCTCTGAAGATAGGAGCAACTGAATTGTCAATATTTAGCAAAGTGGCAGTGGGCATAGGCCTGGGTTCTAAAGCTGAACTTCCTGGGTAACTTGTCCCTCACCAGGTATGTGAACTTGGGGTAGTTGATAACAATTCTCTGCTTCAGTTTCCTCATCTGTAAAATGGGAACAGTAGATGGGTTAATAATAGAATGTAGGCACAAATATAAATATATAAATAGAACTATATGTAAAAATAAATATGTTTTGACAGTACCAGGCACAAAGTATTTACTATATCAGAACTTGATACATGGTTATTAATAAATATGAGTTGCTTCAAACATCTTTGGGAAGCAATTTGATTTGAAACTGTAAATCTATGGTTATTTTAATAAACTATTGCTGCTCTAGTAATGAATAGTCTATAATTTTCCTTTTTGAGAAAGCACAGGTCTGAATAAATTTGACCCAGGATGTCATAGTACAAACAAATACACACTCAAAGCTATATTTTCCTTGAAAGCAAAATTATAATAGTCTCATCTTAAACATGAATTTCTTCTATTTTAAATGCTGTAATTTGCTCTGTGGCAAAATCTATGTTTACACCAGATAAGCTATCAACTCTCAAATTTCAGTATGTTTTAATGATTTGGGTCTCAAGGGTACTTGAACAATTTGTGACTGAACAAGCCACATAAAAGGAATAATGTGTCTCAATCTTCACACTGTTGGAGGGGTAGCACCTTATGCTAAACACGGGCCCAGACATCAGACCAAACTGATACAAAGCCATGGATCCTGACTTCCTTTTCAAAAAATGCTTCCCACAACTGGCTGACTGGCAACAAAAATATCAAAAACCATTTAATGGGTAAATAAAAACTCTTTCTGGTGGGTTGAAGCTTCTTTCCTCTGAAAATGTTTAATTCATGATTCAAAATTCATGTAATCACCGGTTCTGTAGATCTTATCTGGGGAACCAATGGTGAGCATGATAGACCCAGATTCTGCCCACAGAACTAAGCCAATCAGAACAACTCAGCAAGTAAATGGGCAATTGCCATGTTGCCTGGAGTCCCACCTGCCTGGGCTGGAAGAAGTCATAAAAGATGTGTGAGCTCAGGAATGCCACTTCACCTCAAGCCACAAAGCACATTACCAGCATCAGTCACTCACATTTGGTGCTACATCTACCAATCACAGAAACCTAGGTGAGAAGCAAAACAAACTTTTTAGCCACTTTTAAATGGCTGAGTTCATATTTTCACTGAAAACACCTGGAATTTTCTATGACCACTAAATCATTGACTGCTCCACTTTTTTCCTCCTTTCAAAATATTTTTAGAATCTTGGAGCTTACATCTCTGTTTAGATTGTTTTCATTGCAGCTATTTATCAAGTAAGGGGTATTTTTTGGCTCAAACTCTTTGTGTAGAAATTATAGCATATCCAGAAATAAAGCCACATCAAGCTTTGCCTTTTCAAGCCTACTACTAAATATTGGCTTCTCTGGTGGCTCTGATGGTAAAGAATCCACCTGCCATGCAGAAGACCTAGGTTCAATCCCTGGGTTGGGAAAATCCCCTGGAGGAGGGTATGATAACCTACTCCAGTATTCTTGCCTGGAGAATTCCCATGGAAAAAGGAGCCCTACAGTCCATGGGGTCACATGGAGTCAGACACAACTGAAGGAACTAAGCAGCGCTTTTTAAAAAGCAAGGATGATACAATTTGAAATTCTCAATTCCATGACTTACCCAGTATGCACTGGGAAGGAGGTAAGGTTTGAAATGCATCTTGAAGGACAGATAATACAGGCATGTGTAAGAGATGGAAAATATTGCCTCGAGATTTAGTGGGGGAAGAAAGGGGTTGATGGAGCTTCCCTGGTGGCTTAAACTGTAAAGAATCTGCCTAAAATGCATAGACCCAGGTTCATTCCCTGGAGAAACAAATGGCAACCCACTCAGATATTCTTTCGTGGAGGATTACATAGACAGAAGAGTCTGGCAGGCAACAGTCCATGGGGTCACAAAGAGGTGGACATGACAGAGTGACTAACATCACTACCACCGAAGGGGTTGATAGTCTGAAACAGATCAAGAAGCAAAGATCTGAAGTTGGGAATGAGATTGGCACTTTTTGCGAGAAAGTAGGGAAATCAAACAGGAGTCAAAGGCCTATGCTAAGAAAGTTAAAGTGAAGTCACTCGGTCATGTCCGATTCTTTGTGACCCCAGGGACTGCAGCCTACCAGGCTCCTCCGTCCACAGGATTTTCCAGGCAAGAGTTCTGGAGTGAGTTGCCATTTCCTTCTCCAGGAGATCTTCCCGACCCAGGGATTGAACCCAGGTCTCCTGCATTGTAGGCAGACGCTTTACCGTCTGAGCCACCAGGGAAGTCTTATGCTAAGAAAGGGGTCAGATAAAGCGAAACCCGTAACTTTCTTTGATGTGTCTGTGGTTGTACACATAGTGAAATATTTTCTCCACAATGCAGCACATAACTCAATTAACCAAAGCCCTCAAATAATGAAAATCCTTTTTCTACCTCAATGGCTAGGAAGTCATTTTCTTAATTATAATCCTATGTTGCTGCTTCTGTATCATGAAATAGGAATAAATGTTTCAGTGTTTATACCCTGCCATTTTCCAAAGTATAGTTAAGATAGTTTGTGAAGATAATATGAAGTACAACGAAACCATGAAATAAGACTGGATAAGAGAAAGAATAACGAGAAAACGAAAGTATGTATTAAATGAAGCCAGAAATAAGCTTAGTACTAATTACGTGTCACATGGGACCATGAATTTGTCTTCTGGCAGTTTGAAGAGAGAAACCTGATGGTTACCAGAGAGTGGTGATTTAATCCGTCATAGTCACACATATCGTTAAAGCCATTAGGAGCATTAGGAATCATCCATGTCCAACCCTGTCATTTCACCATGTGGCAGGTGGGGCACTGGACCCTGTAAGTATGATCACAGAGCTAGTTAGGGCAGAATAGAAGTCAACTTTCAACAGAGTGGAAATTACTACAAGAGAGGAGATTAAGAATTAAAAGTGAACCAATGAATAGAGATCGCCTTTCGATGGACTTGGAACCTCTTTTGAGAGAAGTCAGATTTCTTCTGCAAAAGCCACCACTGAGATGTGAATTAAGGAGTATTATAAGTTCCTAAGTAGATTACTTCAAGTGTTGCTATGAAATGAAAGTGTTCATCGCTCAGTCATGTCTGACTCTTTGCAACCCCATGGACTGCAGCCCGCCAGGCTCCTCTGTCCACGGGGATTCTCCAGGCAAGAATACTAGAGTGGGTTGCCATGCCCTCCTCCAGGAAATCTTCCCAACCCAGGGATCTAACCCTGGTCTCCCACATTGCAGGCAGATTCTTTACCAGCTGGGCTACCAGGGAAGCCCAATTGTTATACTTAACTACAAAACTTGAAAGAATGTTTGAAATCTGAAGTCTTTATAAAATAATGTAAGTGTTTCTTACATATCGTTCAGCTGCAGCAATAAACTACATCTGCCAATTTCCTCATCTCACAGGAGATCCATTTTCTGGTACTTTGGCACAGGCAATTTCTGTTTGGGCTTTTATTCATTCTAGAGAGTGTTGCAATCATGTATCCTAACTCTGGTGGAAAAATATGTTTTTGCTAAAACTATGATTTACTACTTAGAGGTCTCTCCCACTCATAACAAAATGGGGACTCTACAGGAAAGACTTCATTACACAACTTTGTTGTTGTAATGAGATAATAAAGAAATAATATTTAATACTTGCTGGAGACAGAAATACAGCTGTAATGTCTAATTGAAATAATAACAAGAAAGAAATGTGACATCACACCCACATGACAAAGACTAAGCAGAATCAACAAAGATGGACCACGAAGGACATTTTGAATTTTGGAAGATGGAAGTGAAGCAACAACCATATAATTACTACACTTACATGTCAATCGAGGAGTCCCAACTTACTGAAGCTCACATCATTGACACCAGGCAGCAGCCAGGCCTCCGCTGTTCCACCATCCCAAGATTTTCCTCAACGTTCTCCAATTCCTTGCTTTGCTCAAGATCACCCCATCATTGAAGTTGGAAGTGATGAGAAATTGATAAAGGTTCTAGCCCATTCTTAAGGTTTCTAGCTCCCACTCATGTCCCTGCTGCTGCTAGGTCACTTCAGTCATGTCCGACTCTGTGCGACCCCATAGACGGCAGCCCACCAGGCTCCCCCGTCCCTGGGATCCTCCAGGCAAGAACACTGGAGCGGGTTGCCATTTCCTTCTCCAGTGCATGAAAGTGAAAAGTGAAAGGGAAGTCCCTTAGTCTTGTCTGACTCCTAGCGACCCCATGGACTGCAGCCTACCAGGCTCCTCTGTCCATGGGATTTTCCAGGCAAGAGTACTGGGGTGGGTTGCCATTGCCTTCTCCAATGCATGAAAGTGAAAAGTGAAAGCAAGGACGCTCAGTTATGTCCGACTCTTAGCAACCCCTTGGACTGCAGCCTACCAGGCTCCTCCGTCCAAGGGATTTTCCAGGCAAGAGTACTGGGGTGGGTTGCCATTGCCTTCTCCACTCATGTCCCTAGCTGGTTTTTATTCTCCCCTCTCTTTCATCTTCCTTTCCTCCCAGCTTCTTCAAGATCAGACAGAAAGATCAGTTAGTCAACAACCAGAACTGCACAGAGTCAAATCCTTTTTAAAAATCTCTAGTCTATTCGCCTTTCTTGGCACAAGATGACACTGTTCTTAATGGAATCAACAGCTCTCATTCTTCTAACACTTGAGAGTCTTCTCTTACACTTTCTATAATTGTGTGATTTTTTAACTGAAAAATCAAACCTTTATACTATCAGTAAGAAATATTTTGAAAAGATGGAAAAAAGATCACTAATCCATAAGTCCTACTTTCCATCAGGCCACTTTGTATATTATCTCATAATCTACAATGGCACATGAGGTCATTTAGGGCTTGCTTAAGTCTGTTTGGGTTGCTATAGCAAAATGCCACAAACTGGGTGGCTTATGAACAGAAATATATTTCTCACAGTTCGGGAGGCCTGAATTCCAAGATTAGGGTGCCAGTACAGTCAAGTTCTGGTTAAGTCCTCTTCCAGCTTGCAGACTGCTTACTTCTCACAGTGTCCCCCATGATGGAAGGAGTGAGCTAGCTCTCTGGGGTCTCTCTCATAAAGGCACTGATGACATTTCTGAGGGCTCCACTTCACAACCTAATCACCTCCCAAAGATCCCACTTCCCAATACCATCACCTTGGGCATTAGGTTTTCAACATATAAATTTTAGGGGTATAGGGAGGTGGACACAAACATTCAAATCATAGCAGGGCTCATAAGTTTTAATAAAGATTATTTTGTAGAAGATCATTCATCACTGCTACCCATGAGAAAAGTTTCCCAACACGCACAAGGTAGTCACAAATTAATAAGACATTTTTATGTGCGCTTTATGACAAACTTTATAGTCATATTGCATTAGCTTTATTGGACAATCTGCAAAGGAAGTGCACTATGCCAAAGTACTATTTGGTTTATAAGATTATATATACAAAATTTCTTTAAAGATATTTTTTTTGTTTGCCCTGATCTAAATTGTCCAAATGATGGAATTGCATTCAATTACATATATTTGCTGTGCCCAGATTTTGGTTTCCAAATACCATGTGCCTCTAATAGGAACCAGTGATCCTTGGAAAAGTGACTCATCCTGGGTTTGACACAAGGAGTAGATGAGAGGAACCTAGAACCTCTGTTAAGCCAGAGGAACCTCAGCGAGCTATTAAGACTACCAGGTTGTTTCAAAAGAGACAAGAACAAACTCCTATTAGCCAAAGATGAAATAATTTGAGCATCCAAAGGAACAGAGATGTAAAGGAGTTCAGTATATGGCACCCCCAATACATGCCACTTTAGCATGAGAATTATTTTGAGCTGAAGGCAATTGAGAAATAGCAGATATAGAAAAAAGTTCTTTGCTCTCTCCCATCTGCCTTAAGTGAGGACTGAAGTTTCCCTTTGTGATGGCATCCCCTTCTCTTATACCAGGAAGGGAAAAATAACATTTATCACTGGAGGTGGATATGGTACCAAGATGAGACAGCACATACAAGCCCTACTAAAATGACCCTTATCTTCCATTAATTTTTCTCATATATTTGCCTTTGCTCAATTTACCACCCTTATGAGCCCAAGGCTCTTTTCCTTTGTCTTGTCACTTCCCCACAAATTAATTGCCCTTTGTTAAACCAGTTGTAAGCATAAAGGTCTAACTTCCTCTTTGCATCTTCACTACCCTTTCTTTAAGGCCCCAATGTGCATACAAAAGAAACTTTTATTCTGTTAATCTTTTATCTGTTTGATTCATGGTCCCCAGACGCTGCATCTAAATAAAAGGATAGAAGGAAAAGTTTATCTTCCCATACTCTGCAACAGATTGAAACATACCAATTATGTTAAAAATAGAGAAATTCAACGTGACCCTAAAAATACTAAACAGGAAATATTGCTCAATTCTGGATGATGCTAGGGAGTGAAAGTCAGTTGTGTCTAACTCTTTCCACCCCATGGACTGTAGCCCACCAGGCTCCTCTGTCCATGGGATTCTCCAGGCAAGAATACTGGAGTGGGTTGTGATTTCCTTATTTTCCTTGATGCTAGGGAACCAATTCCTTATTCTAAAAACTGATAAATAAAGAAAAATGATCAAGCATTCATTCTATCCTTCTTGCTCCATCTCTTTTTCAGGACAACCAAATAGTTGATGAGGGTAATAAACACACAAAGAATCAGAGAATCAGAAAATCACCATTTGATAGCTCTTTTGAAAATTTTATTTGTTTATTTT
Organism: Antilocapra americana; assembly: GCA_007570785.1. Taxonomy (NCBI): domain Eukaryota; kingdom Metazoa; phylum Chordata; class Mammalia; order Artiodactyla; family Antilocapridae; genus Antilocapra; species Antilocapra americana. The sequence goes on from ML661897.1 coordinate 20,251,329, forward strand.
TGGCTGTGCTGGGTCTTGGTTGCTGCGTGGGCTTTTCTCTAATTACAGTGAGCAAGAGTTACTATCTAGTTGTGGTGCGCAGCCTTCTCATGGCAGTGGCTTCTCTTGTTGCCAAGCTCGGGCTCTTTGGCACCCAAGCTTCAGTAGTCGCAGCTCCCAGGCTCTGGAGCACAGGTTTAATTGTGGCGCACAGGCTTACTTGCTCCTCAGCATATGGGAACTTCCCAGATCAGGGATCAAATCTGTGTCTCCTGCATTGGCAGGCAGATTCTTCACCATTGAGCCACCAAGGAAGCCCCATTTGATAGCCCTCAATGATCATTAGGGATTGCTAAAACCATTAGATTAAAGATCAATAAGGAGACCGGCTGACAACACCTAAGGACACCGATCAACATTAACATCACCAAAAAGAATGGCCATCAAAGAGCAGTGACCTTCTGAGGGGAGGAGACGGGAATGACAGGGTCTCACCTAAGACATATTCTAGCTGAAAAACTGAAACTGAATCTAATCAGTCCTCCATATTAAACTGACAGTTCACAAGAAATACTGGGGCTAGAAGAGTGTGGCAAAGGACATCAGACAATACAGTATCAAAATCCATAATGTGAGGAGTGTGGCTGAACAGTTTCCTCCATGCTAGATACTTTGGGGTCATCTTTGACTTTTCCAGTACACGTCAATCTTCCTTCTTATTCTGCCTCCAAACCACATTATTATTTCTTTGCTGTCTCTGTTAAATGTACTGTTTCTCTTCCTATGAATCATAACAAATTTATCCTTATTGTTATGAGCAATCTTTTCATGTTTATAGTGTTTATCACACTTTTAAATTAAATATTAATATCAATTTTTTTTTAGTTTGCATTTCCTCAACAGATTCTAAAAGCTTTATGAACACAAAGACCATGAGTCTTTGGCGCTTACTACCCTGACATATATTAAACAGGCCACAATCATATGATCAGTGACTGAAATCTTGATTGACTAAATCCATAAATGAATATATGTACCAGCCTTCCAGGTATATTGGAGTGGGGTGCTATACCCTTCTCCAGGGTATCTTCCCAACCCAGGGATCAAATCTACATCTCTTTTGTCTCCTGCATGAGTGGACAGGCTCTTTACCACTAGCACCATCTGGGAAGGCCCTAACTATCTGAATCCCACCAATTTCCAAAATCTCCTCTACAGTATCCCCAGACTTCAGTCATATTTCTCAGCTTCCAGAAACTCAGGGAAAATAAAGTAAATTCAACCCTTTTTATGTTTATTTGACAAAATGGAATACAAAAGAACTCAAGTGGCAGCTCTGAACTGCTTAGAAAGACAAATCAAAACCCCAATCAAAAAGTGGGCCAAAGAGCTAAACAGACATTTCTCCAAAGAAGACATAAAAATGGCTAACAAACACATGAAAAGATGCTCAACATCACTCATTATCAGAGAAATGCAAATCAAAACCACAATGAGGTACCATTTCACACCAGTCAGAATGGCTGCCATCCAAAAGTCTACAAGCAATAAATGCTGGAGAGGATGTGGAGAAAAGGGAACCCTCTTACACTGTTGGTGGGAATGCAAATGAGTACAGCTACTATGGAGAACAGTGTGGAGATTCCTTAAAAAACTGGAAATAGACCTGCCATATGACCCAGCAATCCCACTGCTGGGCATACACACTGAGGAAACCAGAATTGAAAGAGACACGTGTACCCCAATGTTCATCGCTGCATTGTTTACAATAGCCAGGACATGGAAGCAACCTAGATGTCCATCAGCAGATGAATGGATAAGGAAGCGGGGGTACATATACACAATGGACTATTACTCAGCCATTAAAAAGAATACATTTGAATCAGTTCTAATGAGATGGACGAAACTGGAGCCTATTATACAGAGTAAAGTAAGCCAGAAGGAAAAACAACAATATAGTATATTAACCCATATATATGGAATTTAGAAATATGGTAATGATAACCCTGTATGCGAGACAGTAAAAGAGATGCAGATGTATAGAACAGTCTTTTGGACTGTATGGGAGAGGGCAAGGGTGGGATGATATGGGAGAATGACGTTGAAACATGTAAATTATTATATGTGAAATGAATCGCCAGCCCAGGTTTGATGCATGATACAGGGTGTTCAGGGCTGGTGCACCGGGATGACCCAGAGGGATGGAATCGGGAGGGAGGTGGGAAGGGGATTCTGGAAGGGGAACACATGTACACCCATGGCAGATTCATGTCAATGTGTGGCAAAACCAATACAATAATGTAAAGAAAAAAATCTTTCTTGAATTTGTTACAACAACAAAAAAAACCTTTGTGTACCAGCTCCCAGTTCAATGTCCCCTTCACTCTACAAACAAGGGTCCCTGTTGTTCAAGGGCTGTGCATTTCGCTGTGCATATGTTTTAATGTACAGCATATAGAGGTAGAAAAGATAATCAAACAAATTATAAATACATGCAATGCATATAGAGAGGTACATGCTTTTGCATATATAAGATGTTTTTAACTGGTAATAGGGTTGTATCACACACACACACACAATTAGTAGCATCTGCTCTAGATTGCCTAGCCATCTTCTGAGCATCAGTAACCCAAAATAAAGATCTATCATATTTTGTTAACTAAGAAATTGAGGATCCAATTCGAAGGAGGCCTCCCTCCTCTGTTCCCTCCTCTGCTCTTTGAAATGTCAATTTTTTAAAGCCCTTCAGTAAACCCCATGGCTTCAGGCAGTTTCAATCTGTTCAAATTCCTAAGGACACTTAAAGACAATCGCTTCATTTAGAGAAGTCTTTCTCGAGGCTAAAAGATCGTGACCCCTGCTTACCAGAGCACCTGGGCAATATTTTCCTATGAGCTCACTAATAGTGAGTTTATTTTGGTAACTTTCAGGAGATAAATCAAGGTCTAATTGAAAAGCCAGAATTCATATTTTGGGAGAAAACAAAGACAACAAATGCTAGGAGAAGCCACATTGCAACGTCATAGCTGATGAATCCTCTGCTAAAACCAAAATTCAAGTATTTGTACAGCTCTGGATATAGAATTCAAATCACACATTTATAATCCCTTACTAGGTCAAGAAACTGCAACATAAAACTTTTGTGGAAAAGGGTTCAAATAAGGTCTGCTCATTCTGGAAACAAGGATGAAAGAAAACTGACTACCCAAATGAAAATGATTTTTCTTTCTGTTCTGTATGGAAGCATATTTTACTTACAACATCTTAGCAAAGAGTTCTTTCTAAACAAGAAAAAGAGGTTAGAGCAAAACATAGTTCATTGATTTGCTGGTTGTTCCTGCCTTCAAATTTGTGTCCCCAGTGACACTGACTATAAATCATGTCCTACTTTCTATGTACAGTCTTTAGGGAAAATGCAATGCTCTTTTCCAATGTTTTGGTCACGTAGAGAATTCACAGGATAAACTTTGCTTCCTTAAGCTTCAGCAAGGATTTTTGAAAGTACATTTATTTTTTTTCCATGAAACTAACCCCCAAAAGAGATGATTTGCAAATTGCTAATTTCATTAAGTACGTCTCAAGGAAAAAGATTTCTGACTACAGAATTAACCAAAGGCAATAAGTTGCATTCAGTAATTTATTCCTTGGATCTAGCAGTTCTCTTCCATCAACATAGTCAAATCCATTGGAAGCAGAATTAATAATGTTTATAAAACACTATTCAGAACCGTGCTGCTGGATAGCTACAGATGTTCCCACACCTGTTGACTGCATCCCAAATTCACCACCACCATAGGAAATTATTATTCATTCTCTCTGGCTTCCTTCCTGTAATCAGAAATATGTTGAATGGTGACATAAAGTGTGTAATAGCTTTTGCTCATCTAGCATTACAATACGTGAGGAATTCGTTCCCAGAGGCTGTGAGCTCACAGACATCTGCGAGGTGAGTGAGGGACCAGGATAGCCAAATACCTCCCCCAGGGAAGGTGAGTCATACTCCTGCCTGTGACACCCTTGGACTTCAAGGCCAAAATGAAAGAACTGAACACAGGTTAACATGCGATAATAATCATCAATCACTGCCTGTAGAAAGTCACTGGGATGACTAGAATATGGGTAATTTTATCCTCTTGAGATTAAAGTTAACTAATCTTCAAGTCTAGAAATATGTGTTCGACAAAAATCAATCCTGTATTTTACTGATGAGCTGCATATCTAAAATTCTAAAAACCTACAGGTAAAACTGAAAAATCCATCAATTATCAATTTGTCTCTCTCAGAGAGTGTGCACCAGAGACAGATGCAAAGAAACTAGCTTTGGTAGCATCTTAGAAGTCAGCTGAACAGAACTGCTCAGTTAAAAGGGTCTCTGCCCAGAATGAGGAGGTGGGAGGGAATTCGGAGAATCCACTCTAATCAAGGAAAAATGTTTTCTGAGCCCTTGAGCCGTGAAACGAGAAATTGTATCTGGCTGACGAAACCCACACTAGGTGGAGGTGAAGATTGTTTTCCTTTTTGCAAATATATGACTCTTCACTAGTCAGTTAATTCAGCTGTTTGGAGCTTAGTATTTAACAAGGCTCAAGAATTCAAACCCCACATGGTACAACCAAGCAATAAACATGCAATAAAAAAGTTTTCTTTCACAACCAAGGACTCATCTACTATCCCCTAAACAGTCTCCTTCTAAAAGTAAGATCCTTCCTGCCAAAGTCTATGATTAATTTAGGGTAAACTGCTAAGCAAAATTGGTTAAGGGAAGCATTCCATATCACCTTGGGCTAATCATTTAACCTCTCTGAGTCTTAGCATCGTCACATGAAAATTGCCATTTACAATACTGTTGACCATGCAGGGTTGTTGCAAAGATTAAAGGAGTTACTACATGGAAAACTCTTTGAAGAATATGAGAAATGGTATAAAAGCTCAATAAATGTTACTTATAATTAATAGGATTATTTCCTTATGAAATGTTAACGATGGGTTAGTAGAACTGTCTTCTTTCGTGAAGACAAGAATCAAGAGACCTGACATTAAAAACTGAGGAAGAAATGGTTAAGAGCAAAGAACTAAAATGATAGTTAAGCAATTAGATTCAGTGGTTCAAAGTTAAAAATGTCCTCTAAGAAGTTTATGTAAGGGCACACTGTGAGAATCAAAGGAAATGGGAAGAGAAGCCTTGCTGAAAGCTCCCTTGATCAATATTAAAGAGCTGAGCAGGATTTGGAATCTAATTTCTGATGTGTCAGTGTTTCTTGAGGCAAAGCTGGCAGAAAGAAGGCAGACATGCAGTTGGAGTGCTTTCCCTGGAAGACAAGGATGACCTTGCAAGAAGAGGCATTTTGCTGTAACCTCAGCTGAAACAGTTTCCCTTTGTGTGATAACTGAGGTTGCAGGGGAAGGACGTAATCCATAAGCCTGCAGAAAAAAAGATCTGCCTAAAAACTTGAATGTGCACCAAGCAGACTGACCCTTTCCTCACACCCCTTCCCAGGAGCTCCGTCTGCAGAGGTGCTGCGTGGGGCAGGGGTGCTGGGGTAGCAGCTGAATCAGTCCAGTGGGATCAGAAGCTAAGTAAACTTCCTCCGCAACAATAAAGACCTGCTAAACAAAGGATTATCCCCAAGTGGGGAAAAAAGGATGTCTTTGCTGTCACTCATCGCTCCCTTCAGGGAACAACCTCGTGAAAGCCAGCCTCAGCCGCTTACAAATAGAGCAGCTTTCCCAAATCTGATTATGAGCCCTTTGGGCTTTGAAAATTATGGCAGCTTATGAAAAGTAACCACAGAGCCCTCTGTGGGCGTGGAGTAGGTCCCCGGGGGGCGTCCTGGGAAGGGGATAAATTCTAGTCGGGCCCTCCAGGTCTAGTTGCCAAAGAAAAATACAGAGCCTTCTATCAACAGGGAGCCTTTTGCAGCCCTGGCTTAAAAAACAAACAGTAAGTTCTTTCTGTTGTTTTGTTTTGCTTTGTTTTACTCCTGCCCATATGTGTGGTTAATACAAAACAAGATCTCTCCTAAAATTACAAAGATTGCAAACACCATATAAAATAGTACAAACCAAAGACAATTTACATGCCTCCTTTCATAATTTAAAGAAATTTGTGAAGTGTGTGATTTTTTTTTTTAATTCTCAAATTATCCAGAGATCCAGAGGCTAAGATAGGGCTGATGCTGATGGCTGCACTGTCCCTGCTCTGCTGGGACAGACCTTGCTAATCAATCATGGTACTGTTCCTATTAAACAAAACAGTTCAGGCATTCGTTCAACCATCAGAAGTGGTGTGGAAGTAGAGACCAAGTTGGGAAGGGATCTAGGAATCTAGGAATCTCTCAATGAACTCTGAACAAAAATATTTGTAAAAGGGGAGTTAAAAGGAAACACCACAGTGCTGAGAAAAGAATACCATATTAGAACAATCAATCTGCAGTGTACATCAGAATCCTCTGGCAGGGGTGGGGGGTGGGGGTTGGCAACATCTCCCTTGGATAATAACTTCACTACAACTAACAAAAGATACTAGGTTGGAATCACCATGCCAAGCTGCCCCCAAATTCCTGCCTCACAGAAAATGTGAGATGATAAATGTTTGTCCTTTTAAGCTTCTAAATTTCAGGGTAATTTGTTACACAGCTACAGATAGCTATTACATAACTCAGTTAAACTAATAGTGGCCCTTTGCAGCAAGGTAGCCTTTCGACCCTAGAGCATGTGGAACTATCTTAGATGATGGGGATGTATGTCAATTCACTTCTACAGATCATCAGGTGTCAGAAATTGTGGAAGAGATGAATTAAAATAAAGTCCTTGTTTTCTATGTGCTCACAGTCACAAGACATGGAAAACTTTATCAGGGAAAAATTCTAAAGATTTATCAAATCTTTCCTGTAATATGACACTACATGTATAAATATGCATGTGTACATAAAACAAGGAATATTATCTGAGTATAAAGTGTAAGGGAAATATCTGGCAATCACCAAAACCCTATGAGCATCCATCTTGTTAAAAAAAAAATGCCCCTCAGTTTCACCCATAGTGAAATTTCCCTTTTGCCTTCAGAATGCCTAAATCACATTAACAATTTGAGGGCCACACAATGACTGGCAGTGAGAATTCTTCCAGTGTTGACCATGATCATCACTGGGTATTTCAGTTTAGCTCAGTTCAGTCACTCAGTCGTGTCCAACTCTTTGCAACCCCATGAATCACAGCACGCCAGGCCTCCCTGTCCACCACCAACTCCCAGAGTCTACCCAAACCCATGGTCATTGAGTCAGTGATGCCATCCAGACATCTCACTCTCTGTCGTCCCCTTCTCCTCCTGCCCCCAATCCTTCCCAGCATTAGGGTCTTTTCCAATGAGTTAACTCTTCGCATGAGGTGGCCAAAGTATTGGAGTTTGAATTACTGTTAATTTAATCTCCATTGAAACAGCTGGCTTAAAACTCAACATTCAAAAAACTAAGATCATGGCATCTGGTCTCATTACTTCATGGCAAATAGATGGAGAAACAATGGAAACAGTAACAGACTTTATTTTCTTGGTCTCCAAAATCACTGCGGCAGCCATGAAATTAAAAGACACTTGCTCCTTGGAAGAAAAGCTATGACCAACCTAAACATCATATGAAAAAGCAGAGACATTACTTTGCCAACAAAGGTCCAAATAGTTAAAGCTATGATTTTTCCACTCGTGTATGGATGTGAGAGTTGGACTATAAAGAAAGCTGAGTACCAAAGAATTGATACTTTTGAACTGTGATGTTGGAGAAGACTCTTGAGAGTCCCTTGGACTGCAAGGAGATCAAACCAGTCAAACCTAAATGAAATCAGTCATAAATATTCATTGGAAGGACTGATGCTGAAGCTGAAGCTCCAATACTTTGGCCACCTGATGTGAAGAACTGACTCACTGGAAAGACCCTGAGGGTGGGAAAGACTGAAGGCAGGAGGAAATGGGGACAACAGAGGGTGAGATGGTTGGATGACATCACTGACTCAGTGGACATGAGTTTGAGCAAGCTCTGGGAGTTGGTGATGGACAGGGAGGCCTGGTGTGCTGCAGTCCGTGGAGTTGCAAAGAGTCAGACACAGCTAAGCAACTAAACTGAACTAAACTGAACTGAATCTTCATTGTGATTGCCTTTTTCATATTTTCTGAATAAATATGTATTAATTTGGCAGGAAATAAACAAAATAAATGCTAATTCTTTTTAAAAGTTACCACACATCAACCAATTAACAAATATGTGTTGTTTCTTTGAACTTTTCAAAAACTGTTTCTACTGAGCCCTTAATTCATCAACACAACATACTTAGCTATAGTCAATATGGCCCAAATCCTTCTCACAGATAAGAGAAACCCTGTGATTTGTTCTCATCCTAGAAGGAAAAATGTAAAAGCTTATTGCCTGATTGAAAAACATCCTTTATTTTCAGGTCTTTCTAGGACTGATGTCTGTGTCTTGTTTCTAAGGGTCAGAACTGGAAAGAGAAGGTGGGTTTTCCATGAAGTCTCAGACCTCTTGTAGTTCACCTGGTTCTGACTTCTCCCTACATTGTAGAAGCAAGGTTCCAGGCAACCCAGAGAATCCAGTCCACCCTGAGCCTGGTCTCCAGCTTTTATTTCCGGTCTTACTTTGGTTCTTGTATTCTGATTCTTAGTTTGATTAATAGCAAGGAACACTTTGAGTCTTCTCTTGAATCATCAGCTTTCTCTTGAACCCATTTCTCCACATGAATCTTCTTGTCCCTTCCCATTGCCAACCTCATCACTTGAAGCCTGTACTATTTCAGGAACCTCATCACTTTTCTCAAGGCCCCTACTCGCCTTCCTTCTAATCCACCCAGAAGAACATCTAGGACTGAAAACCCCATGCTCATCACATTGCTTATTCACAACAACCTGAAGTTTTGGATCCCAACATGACATACCACATCTCCAGGCTCTATCCCTTCTCTGCAGGTATCTCTGAACTTTTCTCCACAGCTCACTCACTATTCCATCCAACCCACACAAATTTAATGAGTACCTGCTATGCCCAGGTACTATATTTAGTGAGGTGAATAGACATAGAAAGCTTGTAGGCTAGTAAGGGAAATAGATAATTACATAGAGTGGACTAAGAGTTCTTATAGGACCATCAAGTAGGACCATGGAGGAAAACCTAATTCAGACTGAAGACTATGGTGGATGATCTAGGAAGGATTGCTAGAGGAAGTGATGCTTGAGCTAGAATTAGATGTAAAGTGGAAGCAACAAAGCTAAACAAGTAGATGAAGGGCTTTCCAGGTAGAGGGAACAACATAGGCAAATACTAGAGCCTGAGGAACTATCAACGGTAGGAGGAATTTATGAGCTATTCCCTGTACCACTGAACTAGAACAAGGGGGTGGAGTGGAGGTGGGGGTCGGGGTAGCTCCCTCTGCCAGATCAGAATGGTAATAACAGGCTGATCCTGGGCTTTGAGGCATAACAGAGCTCAGATCACACATGAATCGACTTTACTTAACCTCACTAGAACCCCAGATTCCCCATACCTAAAGTGGGTTAAAAATTCCAACAATGTAGTGTTACTTGAAGATTATAAAACAAAATGTACATATATCACCAGGTTGATTGCCTGCCCCATTATGGAATTCTGAAAAATATTTACTTCTCTTTCCATTCCTTAATAAAAACAATAGCAAACAATTATGTAGCATTTGCCCTGCATCCAGGCATTTTACTAGCATTTTTCTACTCATGGAATCTTAAACACAGCCATGTGAGATGGTATTGTTTTCATATTCAGTTTTACAGCTGAGGAAACTAAAACACAAAGAGATTGAGTAACATCTCAAGGTCACACAGCTAATGAGTGGCAGAGTTTGAATTGGACCCAGGCTGTCCATCTTCAGAGTTTTCACTATTAACCACTATACTATAGAATAGCCCTTCAGACTATTAATAGTTTGCCTGGGAAAATCCTGGCTGATGCCTGGTTAAGAGTAATTAATAATACGCCCCCCCCACCTTTATTCTCAAAAGTGCCAAATTTTAGAAAGTCAATCGGATGATTATCTAACTGTGCTAGGAACATTCTCAAGTCCCTATTGCTTAGCCAAGATTTTCTCTAAGCTCCGCACTGTCACTGACACTCAGGCTTCAGGTAGTAACTGGGATCAGGTCCCTGCCTCTCCCAGAGGGCTACAGGGAAACTTCTGATTGCAGTATTCATGATTTAGGGTTTGGTGCTAATTCCCCTGAAGCTGAGGTCAGTGCAGTTGGGAATGCTGCAAGCTCTAAAGATGGATCCTCTGCTCTGGGCTGAGTCCGATATCCCCTGGTAAGAGCCAGGTGGGGGCGGTGTGTCCTCCTTCCGCCGGCAAGAATGCCCTTGAGTAAACATCCTGCAAGTCCTTGCCATGAGTTGAGTTCACATAGCTACACAGTGTGTAAGGAGACTATGGTGCTCTTTTCTGAGTATCTTCAAAATAGACCCAGCCCCTCCCCTCCTGGAGCTCACAGAGCATAGAAACTAGTGAGAGAGCAAGACACCAATCCTTACAGGAGTGGAAGTATTTTTAAACGTGCAATATTAGAAAGACACAGGCTGCCAGAAGTGTGAAACAGGGTTATCTGACCTGGTATAGAGTGGGATCTTAGAAGACTGGTTATATTTGCCCCCAGCTATCTTATAAGCAAGTTCCTGAAGGCACAACCTCATCATGTTTATCTTTGCCTCCCCTATAGCCCTAGTCTGCAGCATATAGTAGCCCCTCAATAAAGGAGTTATCAGACCAATTCAGTACAAAGTCTTCCTCCCACCAGAGTTAATAAAAAGCTCTGATTACATGCTTCTAAAGACATGGGCTGTAATGTTTGCTTTCCCTCATTTTCAAGGCAGAAGTTCTAGAGTTCCCAGCATTTCAGAGAAGGCTCAAGGGAGAAAGTTTGTGTAGCTAGTTAGTGATCCAGCTTGGGATGGTTTATCTCAAAGCAGGGGAGTTTTTGCTGCCTTTATCCTGTCAGCAGGGAACTGGCTCTGAAGATGTGGGAGATTACAGGAGCTTTCCAGACAAAGGAACATAAATCAAAAAGAATGAAAAGAAAACAAGATTCTTGATCCTCCTCCTGTTAACGTTCTTTTACAAATATTCTGCAAGAGACTAGAGTGGGGGTAGGGTACACAAAGTTGATAAAAGGGAATTAAGCCAGAAGGTAAATGACTAAAGCCAGTGTAGACCCCAAGTTTGCCCCCACCCCTGCGATACACACATTTTCACCTTTTTCTGATGTAATCTTTAACAATCCAAAATGATTAACCAACAATTGGAAAAAAGCATAAGCCATTTCCTCCCCCACTTCCCCCCTCTTGTTAACATTTTTGTTTGGTTCAGAAACTCTGAGCTATAGATCTTCTTTAATGATGCACTGAATAAATCAAGATCAGGATACATTTTGGACAGAGAGATGTTCCACTCTGAAGGATCCAAAGTGGATCTGATCTGGATTTGAATACTCACTCTTCAACAAAGCTGCCCAAGAACTAGGGAAGCCCCATGCCCTCTACAAATCAGAGAGCACGCCAGACCCTCTTACCAGAACCCAGGTAGAAAGCATCCCAGTCCAGCATCTCCTCTGTCTTCTGGGCTTCTCCAAGATGCCTTATTAGGACTTCAGACAGGATGATTAATTCCCACCCCAGGGCCTTCCACAGTTAGGCTACTCTCAAACAGTAAACCTTCTCCTAGGGATTAGAGTCACCATGCAAAATTTAGAATATTTACTTTATTTTGAATTTGAGGTAAACAGCACATAGTTTTTTAGTATAAGTATGACCAAATTAGCACATATTTGGGTGTCCTGTACTTTTATTTGCTAAATCTGGCAACCCTTCCAGTTATCAAACTCAACAGATCCTAAACTTGTAGGGTTGACAGGTTAAAATAAAAAGGGTGGCCAGTTAAATTTGAATTACAGATATTGAATCACTTTTCAGCATTAAGTGTGTCCCACACTGCATATTTGGGACACCCATATGACAAAAAAGTGATTTATGTCTATCTGAAATTCAAAGTTAATTGGGCATCCCATGTTTTTCATTTGCTACATCTGACAACATTACTTACATGTCTTGTTCCCTTCAACAATTTCATGGATGAAATTATTCAGATGAAACTGAGGGTGTTCATGGCTGGGAGGAGAAACATGGAAATAGCAAGTGGTTGAAGAGTGTATGGAGAGAGAGGTGGAGTGAGCCAGAGTCACAAAGCTTTCCTTTAGTACCTAAATTTTCATTTATGGCTTAGAGATATTCCTCTTATTTTTTTTTAATCCTTGTGTCTGAATTATTTCACCTTTTCTATTTCTAATGTTTATCCTCTTTTCTCTTTTTGTCTTGCTCAAGCACACATGCACATACACATACATACACATAATCTCATCAGAGATAATCTTGTTAAAGAGTCAAGTTTCTGTTCTAAAGATTTTGCCTATTTCATTAATTGATGTTTCATATTTTCTTTGGATTTATTTTGAATTTTTGTTTGGTTGTTTTTTTACTTTCTCGAGTTAAGATACTTTATACATGTATCTTGTCATTGTCATTAAGATTTTTTTTTAAAATACATGTATTTGAAAATGGGTATTTTACCCTATAATTATAAGAACTCCTTCTTTGGCTATCTGTTTTTCAAATCTGAGAACACTCTCATATGGTGGTGCTTTTACTCCCTTGCTTCAGAATTTGAAAGTATGAGCTTCTTTGCTACAAAAGCAATTTCTCATCTGTGTCCTCCTTGCGTCAGTTTCTGGAGGTCCCTCTAGTGGTTTTGAGTTTACTCTGCTGAGTCTAGAGTCCTCACCAGCTCAGGACTTCACTTTGAAGTCCTGTCAAGGTTATTGCGTCACCTGCACACTGCCCCAGTGTGGGCTTGAGGTTCTGATGTCTCACCAGCACTCTATCTCTACCCAGAAACTAAAGTCACATTGGTACTTCCAGTTAACAGGCCTGGGTTAACACTTTGTACAATATTCAATAAGAGCAAATTGAGTAGGAGCCTCTAGGTTGAGGGGGCAGGGTGAAGGGTAATAACAATACCATCCTTCTAGGATTTGTATGAGATAAAGAGTCTTGGCACAGAGAAAATGGTCAATAAATGTTAGATAAATAAATGTTCAGTAAAAAAAAAAAGTCTGAGCACCGAAGAACTGATGCTTGTGAACTGTGGTGCTGGAGAAGACTCTTGAGAATCTTGTGGACAGCAAGGAGATCAAACCTGTCAACCCTAAAGAAAAGCGACCCTGAATATTCACTGGAAGGACTGATGCTAAACTGAAGCTCCAATACTTTGACCACTTCATGCAAAGAGCCAACTCATTGGAAAAGATCCTGATGCTGGGAAAGATTGAAGGCAGGAGGAGGAGACGATGAGAGAGGATGAGATGGCTCGGCCCGAGTTTGAGTAAACTCCAGGGGATGGTGACGGACAGGGAGGCCTGGCATGCTGCAATCCATGGGGTTGCAAAAGTAGGACACAACTGAGCGACTGAATAACAATAACAAATGTTAGATATCATCATTGTTATTATTATATTGTTATGATTAATAATAAAAAGATTAACAAGGCATGAAAATTGGCATACAGGCTATACATAACAAATATCTCTTACTAGACTATTTCTGATCATTGCAAATAACAAAGATGTTTCTATTAGACATGTTAATTTATTCTCTGAGTTTGTGTATCTGCTATGTACAAGGCATCAGGCTAAAGCCCCATAGAGGCTGTGTATACCTTTTGTGAGGATGCCCTGATAAATATGAAGACTGCACCACATGACTAGGGACACCTGTGTGTGTGTGTGTGTGTGTGTGTGTGTGTGTGTATAGACAAGGGTGACATATCACATATCATTTGTAGGGGGATGATGTTGACAATTACAATGACATTCAAGTTATTGTTTTTGCTGGCTTTAGGCAGAAGAGATAAATTCCAAGAACATAAATATAAATCATAAATGAGGAGGGGCATCTCTTCTGAGAGAAAAGAGGAGCAAAAGGAGTGGTTAATGAGTCTTGAGGATAAATGAAGAAGCATGTCAAATGGCCTTGATTTATCAGAATAAGAGACAGAAACATCTTCTATATGCATCAACTGGAAGCTTATGAAAGATACATTTAATTCAAAACCAATTAAGAGCCTAGTATTATGTCTAGGTGCTTTTGTGATTGCCTGTTTTCCTGCTTGGGTAACTTTATTCTTTATTATTGAGTTTTTTCCACTCTGTTTCACATTCTATCAGAATATATAGCTAAAATGGGCCTTTTGTCTTTAGTTTACCCTCTAACATGGAACCTGTATGGAAACATCAGAAAATACTCAAATATATTTTCTGAATATAATTCTGTTTCAAAAACTAGAAGACAATATCACAGAGACTGATCAAATATTTCCAATCTTTCCTAACATGTATTTAAGAAGGATAACACTGATCATTCTAAATAGTACTGACTGATAGAAACACAATGTGGTCCACATCTGTGTTTTAAATTTAATTTTAATTTTAAATTTTAAATTTGGTCCACTGATTTTAAATTTCTAGCAGTCATGTTAAAAAAAAGAAGCAGATGAAACTAATATGAATACTATATTTTACTTTAGCTCAATATATCCACATTTTATTATCATTAAATATTTAATTCATATAAATTATGATTCAGATTTTTACATTTTTCTCATACTAAGGTTTTGGAATCTGGCATGTCTTAATTTAGTTGCTAAATTTTCATCAGAATACTTTATATGTATCTAGATTAAATGAAATTTGCAGTTGAAAAAGAAGACACATGTGCCTAATTTGTTCTAAACATATTTAATAACTTCTCAATAATTGAAACATTTTAAAATTTAAACTTCAATAAAATTTAAAATTCAGTGTTCAGTTGCAATAGCCACATGTCAAATGATAAATATCTGACAGCACAGATCAAAAGTATAGTTACAAACTTCCAGCCCCCAGTTTTCAGCTCTTAAGTAGCATAATCCTTTTCTAGTTTTAGTGCCGTATTTCTTTTTTGTTGTTATTGTTTTGTTTATTTAAGTATAGTTGATTTACAATGTTTCAGGTATACAGCATATGGATTCAGCTATACATATATATATATATATATATATATATATACATGTATATTCTTTTCCAGATTATTTTCCATTATAGTTTACTACAAGATATTGAGTATAGTTCCCTGTGCTGTACAGAAGATCTTAGTTTATTTTATATATAGTAACATGTTTCTGTTAATCTCAAACTCCTAATTTATCTCTCTCCTCACTTTTCCCTTTGATAACCATTAGTTTGTCTCCTGTCTATGAGTCTGTTTCTGTTTTGTAAACAAGTTCATTTATACTATGTTTTAGATTCCACATATAAGTGATATCATAAAATATTTGTCTTTGTGGGGCACATACAGTTGTGAGAGCCAGACCATAAAGAAGGCAGAGCACCAAATAATTGATGCCTTCAAACTATGTTGCTGGAGAAGGCTCCTGAGAGTCCCTTGGAAAGCAAGATCAAACTAGTCAATATTAAAGGAAATCAACCCTGAATACTCACTGGAAGAACTGAAGCTGAAGCTGAAGCTCCAGTATTTTGGTCACCTGATAGGAAGAGAAGACTCACTGGAAAAGTCCTGATGCTGTGAAAGATTGAGGGCAGACAGAGTAGAGGGCATCAGGTGATGGCTGGATTGCATTACTGATGCAATGGACGTGAATTTTGGCAAATTTCAGGAGATGGTAAAGGACAGGGAGGCCTGGCATGCTGCAATTCATAGAGTCACAAAGAGTCGCACATGACAGGGTGACTGAACAACGACTTAGCTTTACTTAGTATGACCATTTCTAGGTCCATCTATGTTGTTGCAAATGGCATTATTTCATTCTTTTTGACAGCTGGGTAATATTCCATTGTACTTCTATACCACAGTTTCTTTTAAGATTCCACATGTAAGCGATATCATATGAAATTGATATGAAGAAGAAGTGGCAAGAGTACACAGATGAACTATACAAAAAAGATTTTCATGACCCAGATAACCATGATGGTATGATCACTCACCTAGAGCCAGATATCCTGGAATGTGAAGTCAAGTGGGCCATAGGAAGCATCACAACGAACAAAGCTAGTGAAGGTGATGGAATTCCAGCTGAGCTATTTCAAATCCCAAATGACGATGCTGTTATAGTGCTGCACTCAATATGTCAGCAAATTTGGAAGACTCAGCAGTGGCCAAGGGACTGGAAAAGGTCAGTTTTCATTCCAATCTCAAAGAAAGGCAAAACCAAAGAATGTTCACACTACCACACAATTGCACTCATCTCACAGGCTAGCAAAGTAATGCTCAAAATTCTCCAGGCCAGGCTTCAACAGTATATGAACCGAGAACTTGCAGATGCTCAAGCTGGTTTTAGAAAAGGCAGAGGAACCAAAGATCAAATTGCCAACATCTGCTGAATCATCAAAAAAATAACAGCATTCCAGAAAAACATCCTCTTTATTGACTATGCCAAAGCCTTTGACAGTGTGGATCACAACAAACTGTGGAAACTTCTTAAAGAGATGGGAACACCAGATCACCTGACCTGCCTCTTGAGAAATCTGTATGCAGATCAAGAAGCAATAGTCAGAACTGGACATTGAACAATGGACTGGTTCCAAATTGGGAAAGGAGTATGTCAAGGCTGTATATTGTCACCCTGCTTATTTAACTTATATGCAGAGTACATCATGCAAAATGCTGGGCTGGATGAAGCACAAACTGGAATCAAGATTGCCCGGAAAAACATCAATAACCTCAGAAACGCAGATGACACCATCCTTATGACAGAAAGCAGAGAAGAACTAAAGAACCTCTTGATAAAAGTGAAAGAGAAGAGTGAAAAAGTTGGCTTATAACTCAAAATTCAGAAAACTAAGATCATGGCATCCGGTCCCATCACTTCACGGCAAAGAGATGGGAAAACAATGGCAACAGTGAGAGACTATTTTAGGGGGCTCCAAAATTACTATAGATGATGACTACAACCATGAAATTAACTGATATTTGCTCCTTGGAAGAAAAGCTATGACCAACCTAGACAGCATCTTTAAAAGCAGAGACATTACTTTGCCAACAAAGATCCACCTAGTCAAAGCTATGGTTTTTCCAGTAGTCATGTACGGATGTTAGAGTTCGACTGTAAAGAAAGCTAAGCACTGAAGAATTGATGCTTTTGAACTGTGGTGTTGGAGAAGACTCTTGAGAGTCCCTTGGACTGAAAGGAGATCAAACCAGTCAATCCTAAAGGAAATCAGTCCTGAATATTTTTTGGAAGGACTGATGCTGAAGCTCAAATTCTAATACTTTGGCCACCTGATGCAAAGAACTGACTCATTGGAAAATATCCTGATGTTGGGAAAAATTGAAGGTGGGAGAAGGGGATGACAGAGGATGAGATGGTTGGATGGCATCACTGACTCAATGGACATGAGTGTGAGCAAGCTCTGGGAGTTGGTAATGGACAGGGAAGCCTGGCGTGCTGCAGTCCATTGGGTGGCAGAATTGGACACGACTGAACGACTGACTGCACTGAACTAAAATGAAATGTATATCACTTCCTGTTTCCTTGGCTTGTGTCCCATCATGGTTCCATCCTCTGCTTGCAGGGTCACTTCTCTCTCTGTGATCCTCCTGTCTGCCTCATAAGAACATTCATGATTACATTCAGCCATCCAGATAAGCCAAGATAATTCCTCCTCATAAGATCACCAGTTTAATCACATCTGTGAATCAGTTCATGAACAGTTTTGGGGACCATTATTTAGCCTACCACAAATAAACAACTATTTTCAAGGGAAAATAAATATTTTTGGAGGCTAAGTAATTACAAAAAAAAGAATCTCCTTAATTCCCTGATGGCATCCAAAGTTCTCTGATAGGAAGATTGATCCCTGGGTTGATAAATTTGGGACTCATGACTCCTTCCCCAACCCCTATACGCCAATACATCACTACTTCCCCCAGGTCTCCAATACTTATGCCATATTCCTCCACTATAGCATTTAATTACTCAACAAATATTCATTGAGCACCTAATATCTAGAAGCAGTAATCTATTCATCCAGGATACATCAGTGAACAAAGAAATTAAAGTTCTTACCCTGAAAGAAACACCCTGCCAAAGGGGAAGGCATACAATAAAATACAGAAGAAAATTATACCGAGTATTTGAAAGTGAGTAACTGCTATAAAGAAAAATAAAGCAGAGGAGAGGCATGGAGGTGCCATATAATTTAGCTGCAGTGCTAAATCAGGGGATAAGTTCTGGCTTAAAAGTTGGCACTTAAGCAAAGACCTGAAGGATGCGAGGGAGGGAGCCACACCATTTCTTAGATTCCCTTAAGAAAAGAAACAACAAATAATGCAAAGGCCCCTTGGAGGAGCAGCCTGGGCATTTGGGGCAGCTGAAGGCTAGCTGCACTACAGGAGAATCAGCAGGGGAGTGGTTGCAGGGGACAGCTCCTACTGGGACGGCCAGGGAGAAGACAGCTTTGTCACGTTGTGGTGTGCAGGACCGGGAGCTCCAGAGAGCAGGACACTGTCTCATTCTCTCTGGTGTCCTGGCACCTTGCACCGGGTGAGCATGCATCATTAGCACTTGAGAAACACAACTGGAGGGAAGAACCTCCACGCGGGGCATGGTTTTCTCTCTCCATCTTCACTGCACACTTCCCTTCCCTTTGGCATTCAGGGCAGAGGCCCATGACACCTGTCACTAGACTGTGAAGAAACCACCCTTGAGGCCAAGAAGTAGGAGTTACAAAGGCCAGAATCCTGTGTGCTCAGCTCACAGCCTCTGTCTCTGGCTCTGCCACTCACCCAAGGCCCCTCCTTCAGTCTTGGGATCCCCGGGCAATGCCATCTCACCTGAGCTCAAAGCCCTGGTCCTTCCATCACCTGTGGGAAGCCCAGGGTCAGCCACATCTGGAGAGAATGGGAAAACATCGGGTGGGGAAGGGAGGTGTAAGAAGTTGGGTGGGGTGGAGAGGAGAGATGAGAAGCAGACAAAGCTGGTCTGGGCATAGGGACAGGAGGGAAGGGGACATTCGGAGTCATTTGTCCTGGTGCTGTGGAGTAATAAAGGGTTAAGTGATTTGCATTACTGTATTCGTGTGCAGCCTCCGAGGCGGCTGGGGCTGCGCCTGGGTGGTCTGGTACAGTCTCAGGCAGCGACCTATTAGTGGTATCGCCACGTGATTTATGCAGCTGTCAAGCTGCCTTCACCAGGACAAGTGAACTGTGGGCACCGGCCAGTGGCCGTGCTCCTTCCAAGAGGAAAAGTAAATGGGGGGGTGGGTGGCAAAGAGAAAGGAAAACAGCTCAAGGTGCCTCCCCTCATCCTCCGGGGCCTCTAATGACGAGTCCCCTCAATAGAAAAACAACCAGCTGCCCACAGGAGACCAGCTCACAGAGCCCCACTGTCTGCGACGGCTGGCCGGGCGGGCTTGGCAGGGAGCCACTACTGATGAACCGGGAGAGGCCAGGCCAACAAACAGACCCATGGCCCCCACCCCGCCGGTCAGCATGGTTTGGACCCAGGACCCGCCGTATCAGGCTCTGGGGTGATGGTGACAACGAGAGGATACGGACTATCATCTTGTGGCCAGGGAAGCACTGTCACCCTGACTTGCCATCCACGAGGTCCCCTGCTGCTCCAGTACCCCAGTGGGAAATGCACCTCCTCACTGCGCAGGCCCAGGCACTGAGGGGTGGGGGTTAGTAGGGATAGATGCCCAGGCCACCAAGCATCCGGCTTAGAAGTGTGACCCCTCTTTTACTCGTGCCCCTCCCAGACTGCTCTGCTGGTAACCACCACCCCAGAACCCATCGCCACCCCCCCACACACCTACACACATCTACACACACCTGTACACATAGTCCTATACACCTATTATCCACAGAGGCCATGGCCCCAGAGAAGGGGGCTATCTCTCTTATTTAGTGTTTGATTGACAGTGAAGGAGCCCCAGACATGTGCAAAACTAAATTTACAGTCCTGGGAGTGTGTGTGTGTGTGTGTGCAAGAGAGAGGTCACACAGCAGCAGGACTGCCCTTCTTAATACTGTCAGGGGTTTTTCTTTAATGGGCCTCTTTTCTCTCTGCTGCCAACCAGCATGTGGGGCATTGTGTCTGTGGGGCAGCAGTGGAAGGCAGGTGTTCCTTGTTGGATCTGGTTTCCAGCCAGAGCATTTGGGAGGTTGGGGCCGGGGGTGAGACCAGTTCCTGATCAGGACTGAAACAGAGGCAGCGCTGCGTGCTTTCGGTCAGGGACCCGGGAATGAGGCGTCAACTGCTTCTTCCCTCCCTTCTCCCATGAGTTCTCTGCCTGCGCTGGACTCCAGGGACCCCTCCAGGCTCCGGCTGGCGTGAGGGAAGTGGCTGCAGAGGATATCACTTAGCTGGACTCACACAGACACAGGTGGCCCCAGCAGCTGCATGTCCCGGGGTCCCTTGACTTGGCCATTTCACAGTCCTGTCAGCACACAGGCGGGAAGGGACAATGGCATTTTTAACAGGCTTCCTGTTTGTTCAGTTAGGAAGCCTCACTTTGAAATGAGGTCTGGGGGTAAATGTGCCAATTCACCCTCCAAGCCCCTGACTGCCTGGTTCCTACCCATTCAGCCGGAAGTTGAAAAGGTTGACAGTTTCGTTCAGGGCATGGCAGAGCTTGTATTCCCCACTGCCAGGGGCCTCTTGAGGACCCTCATGCCCGTCTGTTTTCCAGGGTGCCATTCTTCTGCGTTGGTCGGAGTATAAAGGGAGCAGCTGCACTGGAAGCTGGGGCTGGAGCAGGCTTGGCCAACATTCCTCATGTAATTCCTGTCTTGGCCCTCACCCCCTCGCCCCCACGTCCGGTAACAACAGACAGTTTTGTGGTTTCTTGAGCTGCCTTCCCATTTCAAATCTAAAACATGGAGCTTCTGGGCCATCCTCCAAAGATATCACCTCTCTCGTGGGAACCCCTCACCATACCCCACACCTCATAGGGCTCACAGGGCACAAGGACTCCTTTGGGGCTTCATTTTCTGGACAGCTTGCCAGAGACCCTGGACAAAGAATGTCACAAAGCCCGTGGAAAGCATCCTTTCCCTTTTCAGTTGTGCTTGAGCAAAAAGAAGGCAGATGACAGAAGCCTAAACTGTTATTGTTTCTTGAGTGCCTTTCCAACAGACTCTGTGGGGAGGTCATGCCTGAAAGTAACGGGGGATGGGGCCCAGAGAGATGTTTTTCTGCTAATACTTCACCTGTAGGATCTTCTGTACTAAACTTCATGAAAAGACTGCCTTCTTTCCATAAAGTTGAGAAAAGGCAAAATTTGACACTAGAGTCAGGATTTCTTCTGTGGAAGCTGTGAAGTCAGTTTGCCATCTCCTCTGTTCCTACACAGGCCTGCCACGTCCCATCAAGTTCACTTCAGTGACTTCTTAAAAAAAAAGCTCCTTCCTGCTTCCACCATGATCACTTTCCTAAAATATGAACCAGATGGCATTTCTCCCTCTTGTACTATCTTCCCCAGCACTCCCTCTGCCTACATCCCAAGCTCAAGGGTGGTATTCTAGGCCTTCAACAAGATTCATCCAGTCTCTTTTTCTATCTCCTCCCTGCAGAAGATTCAGATAGTATGTGATGATCTGGGTCTACAGAGAAGCAAACACCACAGTGGGATCACCAGTGCACAGATTTAATGAAGGCTAACACCTGTGGGTATGGGGAGGGAACTGGACAAGGCTCAAAAAACTCTCAGACTGTAATGGCAATTTGACCACCAAAGAAGGAGAGAGAGGGGGATGCTGGGTAGAATCACCAGGGTCTGCCGAAGACCCTAAGAAAGTTGCAACAAGGCCACTGGGAAGAGATGTCAGAGCACATCCAGGGAGAGTCAGCCAACATCTCTGAGATATCCTCTTGTAACGACTTTAAACTTGTCTGACCCAAATTTGTTTGCCCAGAGAATCTTCTTTAAATGCGCACTAACTTGGAACATATTTTGGAGGTAGTGGTTCAAAGATCAGATCAGTTTATAAGCTATGGCTCAATCTGCATCTATAAGATGGATTTTGTTTTTAGTTTTGGCAAACATAAATTGAGAAACTAAGAGACTGGTCTGCACACATGATCACCACAACTTCCTGCAGGATAGCAGGACACTCTCAGGTATTGGAAAGAGACTGGAAGCCAGTTAAATCCAACTCTGTATATCCTGGCTGTGAGGCTTTTGTGTGTGCTGTGCTTAGTCGCTCTGTCACGTCCAGCTCTTTGCAATCCCATGCACTGTAGCCTGCCAGCCTCCTCTTTCCATGGGGATTCCCCAGACAAGAATACTGGAGTGGGTTGCTCTGCCCCCTACAGGAAATCTTCCCAACCCAGGGATCGAACCCAGGTCTCCTGCATTGCAGGCAGATTGTTTACCATCTGAACCACCAGGGAAGCCTGGCTTTTGTCTAATGAGTCCCTTATATCTAACTTATAGAATTATTATAAGAAACATAGATAAGCAAAGGAAAAGTAGAAAGGTATATACTGATAGAGATTGTATTTACAGACTTAGAGATAATGTAAGTAAAAGAATCAATGGGTTTCACTGGTGGCTCAGATGGTAAAGAATCCACCTGCAATGCAGGAGACCTGAGTTTGATCCCTGGGTTGGGAAGATACCCTGGAGGAGGGCATGGCAACTCACTCCAGTATTCTTGCCTGAAGAATCCCAATGGACAGAGGAGTCTGGCGGGCCACAGTCCATTGGGTTGCAAAGAGTCGGACATGACTGAGCGACTAAGCACACAGCATAAAGTAATCAATACATATTATAATTTTGAACTTTCATTATAATTCTTTATCACCTTTGTCATTTGCTCTTTTTACTCTATTCTTTCTTTTTTTTTTTTTATTGGTTTTTGCCATACAATGACATGAACCCGCCATGGGTTTACATATGCTCCCCCTCCAGAACCCCCCTCCCTCCCCCCTCCCGATTCCCTCTCCCTGGGAAATCTCGCTGCACCAGCCCTGAGCATCAATCCTGGGCTGGCGATTGATTACACATATGATAATTAACATGTTTCAATGCCATTCTCCCATATCATCCCACCCTTGCCCTCATCCACAGAGCCCACGAGTCTGTTCTATACGTCTGCGTTCCTTTTGCTGTCTCGCATGCTGGGTTCTCGCTGCCATCTTTCTAAATTCCATATACATGCGTTAGTATACTGTATTGCTGTTTTTCCTTTTGGCTTACTTCACTCTGGATAATGGGCTCCAGTTCCATCCACCTGAGTAGAACTGATTCGAATGAATTTTTTTTTAATGCTGAGTAATATTCCATTGTGTATATGTACCACAGCTTTCTTATCCATTTGTCAGTTGATGGGCATCTAGGTTGCGTCCATGTCCTGGCTATTGTAAACAATGCAGCGATGAACATTGGGGTACACGTGTCTCTCAATTCTGATTTCCTCGGTGTGTATGCCCAGCAGTGGGATTGCTGGGTCATATGGCAGGTCTATTTGCAGTTTTTTAAGGAATCTCCACACTGTTCTCCATAGTGGCTGTACTCGTTTGCATTCCCACCAACAGTGTAAGAGGGTTCCCTTTTCTCCACATCCTCTCCAGCATTTATTGCTTGTAGATTTTTGGATGGCAGCCATTCTGACTGGTGTAAAGTGGTACCTTATTGTGGTTTTGATTTGCATTTCTCTGATAATGAGTGATGTTGAGCATCTTTTCATGTGTTTGTTAGCCATTTGTATGTCTTCTTTGGAGAAATGTCTGTTAAGTTCTTTGGCCCACTTTTTGATTGGGTCGTTTATTTTTGTAGAATGGAGCTGCAGAAGTTGCTTGTATATTTTTGAGATCAATTGTTTGTCCGTTGCTTCATTGGCTATTATTTTTTCCCATTCTGAAGGCTGTCTTTTCACCTTGCTTATAGTTTCCTTTGTTGTGCAGAAGCTTTAATTTTAATTAGGTCCCATTTGTTTATTCATGCTTTTATTTCCGATATTCTGGGAGGTGGGTCATAGAGGATCCCACTTTGGTTTATGTCGGAGAATGTTTTGCCTATGTTGTCCTCTAGGAGTTTTATAGTTTCTGGTCTTATGCTTAGATCTTTGATCCATTTTGAGTTTATCTTTGTGTATGGTGTTAGAAAGTGTTCTAGTTTCATTCTTTTACAAGTGGCTGTCCAGTTTTCCCAGCACCACGTGTTAAAGACATTGTCTTTTCTACATTGTATATTCTTGCCTCCTTTGTCAAAGATAAGGTGTCCATAGATGCGTAGATTTATCTCTGGGCTTTCTATTTTGTTCCATTGATCTATATTTCTGTCTTTGTGCCAGTACCGTACTGTCTTAATGACTGTGGATTTGTAGTATAGCCTAAAGTCAGGTAGGTTGATTCCTCCAGTTCCATTCTTCTTTCTCAAGATTTTTTGGCTATACGAGGTTTTTTGTATTTCCATACAAATTGTGGAATTATTTGTTCTAATTCTCTGAAAAAGACCTCTGGTAGCTTGATAGGAATTGCATTGAATCTATAAATTGCTTTGGGTAGTATACTCATTTTCACTATATTGATTCTTCCAATCCACGAACACGGCACATTTCTCCATCTATTTGTGTCCTCTTTGATTTCTTTCATCAGTGTTTTATAGTTTTCTATATACAAGTCTTTTGTTTCTTTAGGTAGAAATACTCCTAAGTATTTTATTCTTTTTGTTTCGATGGTGAATGGAATTGTTTCCTTAATTTCTCTCTCTGTTTTCTCATTGTTAGTGTATAGGAATGCCAGGGATTTCTGTGTGTTGATTTTGTATCCTGAAGCTTTACTATATTCACTGATTAGTTCTAGAAATTTTCTAGTAGAGTCTTTAGGGTTTTCAATGTGGAGGGTCATGTCATCAGCAAACAGAGAGAGTTTTACATCTTCTTTTCCAATCTGGATCCCTTTAATTTCTTTATCTGCTCTGATTGCTGTGGCCAAGATTTCCAAAACTATGTTGAAAAGTAGTGGTGAGAGTGGGCACCCTTGTCTTGTTCCTGACTTCAGGGGGAATGCTTTTAGTTTTTCACCATTGAGGATAATGTTTGCTGTGGGTTTGTCATATATAGCTTTTATTATGTTGAGGTATGTTCCTTCTATTCCTACTTTTTGGAGGGTTTTTATTATAAATGGATGTTGAATTTTGTCAAAGGCTTTCTCTGCATCTATTGAGATAATCATGTGGTTTTTATTTTTCAATTTGTTAATGTGGTGTATTACATTGATTGATATGCAAATATTGAAGAATCCTTGCATCCCTGGGATAAAGCCTACTTGATCATGATGTATGATCTTTTTAATGTGTTGTTGGATTCTATTTGCTAGAATTTTGTTAAGGATTTTTGTATCTATGTTCATCAGTGATATTGGCCTGTAGTTTTCTTTTTTTGTGGCATCTTTGTCGGGTTTTGGAATTAGGGTGATGGTGGCCTCATAGAATGAGTTTGGAAGTTTACCTTCCTCTGCAATTTTCTGGAAGAGTTTGAGTAGAATAGGTGTTACCTCTTCTCTAAATTTTTGGTAGAATTCAGCTGTGAAGCCATCTGGTCCTGGGCTTTTGTTTTTTGGAAGATTTCTGATTACGGTTTCAACTTCCGTGCTTGTGATGGGTCTCTATTAATATTATCTATCTCTTCCTGGTTTAGTCTTGGAAAATTGTACTTTTCTAGGAATTTGTCCATTTCATCCAGGTTGTCCAGTTTATTTGCATATAGTTGCTGATAATAGTCTCTTATGATCCTTTGTATTTCTGTGTTTTCTGTTGTGATCTCTCCATTTTCATTTCTAATTCTGTTGATTTGGTTCTTCTCCTTTTGTTTCTTGATGAGTCTGGCTAATGATTTGTCAATTTTATTTATCTTCTCAAAGAACCAGCTTTTGGCTTTGTTGATTTTTGCTATGGTCTCTTTTGTTTCCTTTGCATTTATTTCTGCCCTGATCTTTAAGATTTCTTTCCTTCTACTAACCCTGGGCTTCTGCATTTCTTCCTTTTCTAGTTGCTTTAGGTGTAAAGTAAGGTTATTTATTTGACTTTTTTCTTGTTTCCTGAGGTGAGCTTGTATTGCTATGAACTTTCCCCTTAGCACTGCTTTTACTGTGTCCCATAGGTTTTGGGTTGTTGTGTTTTTATTTTCATTCATTTCTATGCATAATTTTATTTCTTTTTTGATTTCTTCTGTGATTTGTTGGTTATTCAGCAGTGTGTTGTTGAGCCTCCATATGTTGGAAGTTTTGAATGGTTTTCTCCTGTAATTGATATCTAATCTCACTGCATTGTGGTCAGAAAAGATGCTTGGAATGATTTCAATATTTTTTAATTTACCAAGGCTAGATTTATGGCCCAGGATGAGATCTATTCTGGAGAAGGTCCCGTGTGCGCTTGAGAAAAATGTGAAATTCCTTGTTTTGGGGTGGAATGTCCTATAGATATCAATTAGGTCTAACTGGTCTATTGTATCATTTAAAGTTTGAGTTTCCTTGTTAATTTTCTGTTTAGTTGATCTATCCATTGGTGTGAGTGGTGTATTAAAGTCTCCCACTATTATTGTGTTGTTGTTAATTTCCCCTTTCATACTTGTTAGTATTTGCTTTACATATTGTGGTGCTCCTATGTTGGGTGCATAAATATTTATAATTGTTATTTCTTCTTCTTGGATTGATCCTTTGATCATTATGTAATTGATCCTTTGATCATTATGTAATGTCCATCCTTATCTCTTTTCACAGCCTTTATTTTAAAGTCTACTTTATCTGATATGAGTATTGCCACTCCTGCTTTCTTTTGGTCTTTATTTGCATGGAATATCTTTTTCCAGCCTTTAACTTTCAGTCTATATGTGTCCCTAGGTTTGAGGTGGGTCTCTTGTAGACAACATATCTAGGGGTCTTGTTTCCGTATCCAATCAGCCAATCTTTGTCTTTTGGTTGGGGCATTCAAGGTAATTATTGATAAGTATGATCCCGTTGCCATTTACTTTATTGTTTTGGGTTCGCGATTATATACCCTATCCGTGTTTCCTATCTGGGAAAGATCCTTTAGCATTTGTTGGAGCACTGGTTTGGTGTTGCTGAATTCTCTCAGCTTTTGCTTGTCTGAAAAGCTTTTGATTTCTCCTTCAAATTTGAATGAGATCCTTGCTAGGTACAGTAATCGGGGTTGTAGATTATTTTCTTTCATGATTTTAAGTATGTTCTGCCATTCCCTTCTGGCCTGAAGCGTTTCTATTGAGAGATCAGCTGTTATCCTTATGGGATTCCCCTTGTGTGTTATTTGTTGTTTCTCCCTTGCTGCTTTTAATATTTGCTCTTTGAGTTTGATATTTGTTAATTTGATTAATATATGTCTTGGGGTGTTACACTTGGGGTTCATCCTATTTGGGGCTCTCTGGGTTTCCTGGACTTGAGTGATTATTTCCTTTCCCAATTTAGGGAAGTTTTCAACAATTATCTCCTCAAGAATTTTCTGATGGTCTTTCTTTTTGTCTTCTTCTTCTGGGACGCCTATGATTCGAATATTGGTACGTTTAACATTGTCCCAGAGGTCTCTGAGATTGTCCTCATTTCTTTTAATTCTTTTTTCATTTTTCCTTTCTGATTTGTTTATTTCTGCCATTCTGTCTTCTACCTCACTTATCCTGTCTTCTGTCTCTGTTATTCTACTGTTAGTTCCCTCCAGGGTGTTTTTGATCTCATTTATTGCATTATTTATTGTATTTTGACTCTTTTTCATTTCTTCTAAGTCCTTGTTAAAGCTTACCTGCATCTTCTCAATCCTTCCCTGCAGGTTATTGAACTGCAACTCCAACTTATTTTCCAGGTTTTGGATCATTTTCACTATCATTATTCGGAATTCTTTATCAGGTAGATATCCTATCTCCTGGTCTTTTGTTTGGTCTGGAGGACATTTATCCTGTTCCTTTACCTGCTGGGTATTTCTCTGCCTTTTCATCTTGTTTATCTTGCTGTGTTGTCCCTTTATTGTGGGGGTTCCTCACTATGGGTGGGGTTGGATGTGTGGTTTGTCAAAGTTTCCTGGTTGGGAAAGCTTGTGTGGTGTTCTGGTGGGTGGATCTGGGTTTCCTCACTCTAAGGAGCAATGAAGTGTCCAGTAAAGAGTTGTGAGGTGTCGGTGGGTTTGGTGTGACCTTGGGCAACCTGTGTATTGAAGCTCCAGGCTATGTTCCTGTGTTGCTGGAGAACTTGCTTGGTATATCTTACTTGGTATATCTTGTTGGCCCTTGGGGGGTGCTTGGTTTCAGTTTAGGTATGGAGGTCTATTCTTTCTTTTCCTAAGTGATTGAGTTAGATACTCTGAAAATAACAGAAAATTCACAAGATGATAAAGGAGAAAAAAACAGGAGCCAGAGTTCTCTGGAAATTTCACTGTCACCATGATCATTGTGCACAGAAAGACTATGAGCCATTGATTCATTTGGATTCAGCAAGGAGATGCTAGAGTATGGGTCCTCAATCTATGTTTTCATGGTTATACTCTTAAAACTGAGTAAAAAATATGTTGACAGTTTGTGGGACCCGGGGTTTTTTGCAAACTGATTCTTCTGTCACATTGACACAGTGAATGATTAAATGACTGAATGAATGACACACAGCATCAGTAAAAAGCCTGCAGAGAGCAAACATCCAAGGGATCCTGGCTGTGGTGTCCAAACTGGGAAAAATACCACCTTTAAGAAACTGGGTATTCTGCTTTACTTTTGGCACCAGACAGGAACTAAGTTCTAATGATCATTCCTCTTCATTCTTGTTAATTTCTTTTTCACATCATTTTGCCATTTCTAGAAAAGTCCAATATTTCCAGCCTGCCCAGATTTTATTGGGGAGTTCATCACACATGAAAATATAAAAAAAACACAGAGGCACCTCTGTAGAATTAGCCTTGGATTCTCCCATTTTCTTACGTCTTTTTTTTCCGCTTTAAGCTCTTAGGCGATTTCAGCCCTCACTAGACTCTTTACCAAAAGTAGGAAGAATTTTGTGTATGGTGAAGCCCGCAGTGGCCAGTGTTAGCTTTGCACAGTTCTCTGGAAGCATCTGTGCTGACCTCACTCCTCCCACAAGTGCCCTGTCAGGAGCTGGGGTCCATCATTCACCCAGCACTGAGTGTAGAATCTGCTCTTTTGATCCTCTCTGGGATCACCTATGGAGCAATGTGGAATATCTCTAGTCTAAGATCAAGGAACTTAAATTTCTCAGGAAACCAGGATCAAGAGGACATGGATAATCCAGCTCCAAGAAATGGAGCTCAAAACTCACTCTCTCCCATGAGCTGAATTTCCTAATTAAACCGAATGAAGCCTCATAAAAGAGTTTCCCTCAATGACACAAAAGTAACATCAGCATAACACACACATAAATCTGACAAGCTCTCCCTTTTCAGTCATATCATATGATATAATGGGGATATTTTTTTAAAACCACCTTATGTCTCTCCAATATATTTACAGTCTGAGTCACTGTACCCAGTGGTATACGCAGCAATGAAATATTTAAGAGGAAGAAACTGAAAAAGAAGATTTCTCCCATCCCTTGGGTGTTTCCCTCTGAAAACCCTGTTTCCATCCGTGTCTATAATGCCTCTCTTCCCTGGAGCCACCTCCTTTGTACAATCGTGATGAGGACACAGACAGAGCCTAGACTTGGAAGTAATTTAACAGTTTAAACTATATTTAAAATGGTTTCCTGTTTCCCAGACCCTGGTTTTGATCCCTTTTCTCCTCATTATGCCAATCTCCAAGTCCAAGAAGCATACAAATGACTCCAGAAATCCTTTATAGGTATTCAACAAAGGACTTTTGTTTATTTGTTTATTTTCATAATAATGATCTCACATTATCCCCTCAGCATTTGGATCTGCCCAGGAGGACTTCATATTTCACTACACAACATTCTTTCCTACTTCATTGTACTTAGCGATTTTTTCTTGCCCAGTTTTAAAAGGTGAGTCTTGCAAAAAGTGAGCTATATAACTTATACCTTTTGAGCTCAGTGTGACTTTAACCACTAAATGTAAGTAATAGTGTAATGAAATGCATATAATCTAAAAGGAGAAAAGACTGATATAGCTGGAAGCGTTTTTCTCCAATCTCCCCTCCCTTTCTGCTCAGCAGACACTATTTTTGTCTGTGTTGACTTTCCAAACCATAAGCTTCCAAAAGGGAGACTTCTCAGCCTCCTGGAGCCTAAATTCTATCTGTGTCATAGGCCTTCTTGCAACTTGAGCTGTGAACTTTCCTTGCCTCTAAGCATTGCTCTGGGCCAATCCCCTGTTTGGCCCTCTGGCTTTGTAGCTCCCAAGAAAGAGTTGGGCAAGTGCCCCAGGCCTTGGAAGGGACACCTGTCTGATTTCCTTCTAGCACCCAGCATCTTGATCACAGTTCCCACACGGAACCCTACCTTTCAGAAGATTCTCCATGCCAATGGGATTAACAACTTCTTAACTCTAAGCAGGGCAAGAGGAATGTTTCCCAGTTAGGGAAAAGGCATAGATTTTGATGTTGGGTAACCTGGAGAATACGGGCCTCCGATGCTCATTAACGTAATCTTATACAATTTACAAACTTCCCTGAACCTCAGTTTTCTTATCTGTGGAATGGAGATCATAAACCCAATCCCTTTAGTGGATTACATCAAACAATATATGTCTCACCTATACTTCTGAAGATCACACTGTCTGGTATATGGCAAATGTTCAGCAACAAATATTAATTCCTACCCCCTTTCTGGAAACTTCACCTTTTTTCCATCAGTTGTTTGATGAGCTATCTTCTAATTTGGACTCTTTGTACTTTCACAATATCATCTCTGAACAAAACATATTTCCGATCTAACTTTAGAATGTATTTAAAGAAGTGGCATCACTAACCCCAACACTCCTTCCCAGGTATTGGCTGTAACAAAAGTCATCATTGTTTTTCTGGCTAAGGAGAACATCCTAGATGACAGGTCAATCCATCGGGGATTTATTGAGCCTGCAATCATGCCAAACATTGTGTTTGGGATGCAG
Source organism: Antilocapra americana (assembly GCA_007570785.1). NCBI lineage: Eukaryota > Metazoa > Chordata > Mammalia > Artiodactyla > Antilocapridae > Antilocapra > Antilocapra americana. Next base: position 20,282,458 of record ML661897.1, read on the forward strand.
AAATGTGTCAAAAAACATTTTAATGAGAAAAGTTCATATTCTGATATAACATCAAGACATCCCCATGCCTTTTTTTCCTGACAGAGTCACATCCATTTTCTTCAGTATGTCTTTTGGAGAAACGTGAACTTTTCAAAAACTCTGCAGCCATAAAAAATGGAATATACTATACTATGTTATTGTTTGGCAAGTGATGGGAGTAAGTGGGGAGATATTGCTATGGATCCAACTTGCTTTGCATTTCCATTGACAAACTGTCTCTTGATGTGTTTAGGAAGGTAAAATAAATCATGTGCAGCAGGACAAAAGGTATCATCATGGAAGCTCCTTCCCTTTTTCCTCACTTTGCCCTGTGAAACCAAAGAGAAGAGGGGGAGTGGTAAAGACAATAAAATGTCATTAGATTGATTTAAGGGAGAAAAGCCAATGAGAGCAGAGAAAAAAGGAAGACACATTACATAGACTGCTCATAAAAGGATCCTGTTTTGTATTGTCTGAGAAGTATGGGTACAAATTTAATATGTCTTTACATGGAATTGTGTATCGGTGAACCTTAAGAAATCTAACCTAACACATGATGAGGGCTGCCAGCTTATGCTAACCTGACAAATGTATGAGAACCCAGGAAAACACCAACATTAAGGTTTAAAAAGAAGCATTATACCTTCTGATGTCATCTATGGTATACTATGGAGAAGGAACACACCTTATTTCTCATTTGTTTGAGATTGTTCTGATACAAATCAACCTCTTTCCCATCCTACAGAAGCAAACAAGAAGGAATGAAAGAAGAAAAGTGAGAATGTGAATGCTGCCCATTGTAAGATGGGTGGATCCTAGAGAGCTTCCTACATCAGACACTACCCTTCAATGTGACTTTTCAACACCAACTATTGGAGGTCCCACTTGTTTTATATTATCAAGAAATACAGTACCAGTGTACTCTCATACTCACAGGATTTCTCTGCTTTGTATTAAATTCTCAGAGGATTTCTGCCTTAGGTTTTAGATTTGTACAGTATTTTATTATTTATTTATTTATATTTTGGCTTTGCTAGGGCTTCTTTGCTGCAGAAGGGCTTTCTGTAGTTGTGGTGAGTGGGAGTTAGGGGATGGTTATTCTTTGTTGTGATGCTTGGGCATCTCGTTGTGGTGGCGTCTCTTGTTGCAGAATACAGGCTCTAGGATGCCTGAGCTTCAGTAGTTGTGATGCATGGGCTTAGTTGCCCCACAGCATGTGGAATCTTCCCAGACCATGGATCGAACCACTGCCCCCTACATTGGCAGGTGGATCCTAAACCATTGGACTACCAGAGAAGTCCAGATTTTAAAGAGTCAGGGAAGCACAAATAATATTCTAAAATTATTCCAGGGACTCAATAGAGTCATTCTCTTTTCTTTCCCAAAAGTGCTTTGAAGTTTTCTGAACCCAGGACCCTTGAGATGAATTTTGACAAAAATGAGCTGGCAGATTCAGATAGAATGACAACCAAGGACACTGGCAGTCTAGGGAAGCTCTACAGCTGGATGCAGAGATCATCCTGACCACAAAGACCTTTCAGAGGGGACCTCTGGGTGTTTTCAAAATTCTTAACTGCAATGCTTTCTTGCAGTTTCTTTGGCTTTTACTTAAATGACTGCATCAAGCTTTGTTTTTACTTGCTCATTTTTGGAAAAAAAAATTAAGACTATAGTCTCTAAAAGACTATAGACAATATAGACTAAAGGCTATAAAGTAAAATAATAAGGCCTGGTTTTGTCCTGCTATAGATGCAGGGCAGGTGTCCTGTGTAGTCACTATGGTGTGTGTCTGGGCTCCACACAGGCTAACAGTGACAGTCAGTAAAATAAACTTTCCTTATATACAATTGATAACCCCCATGGTCTGCTGTTATTTTCATTCTTATCACTTTTTAGGTGGTTTATTCTCCCTCACTCTGTCATCTATACATGTTGCTATGGACTGAATGTTTGTGTTCCCCCTAAAGTCATATATTCAAATCTAACCACCCCATCCCTAAGATGGTATTTGGAGGTTGGGCCTTTGGGAAGTGATTAGACCATGAGGGTGGAGTCCTCATGAATAGGATTAGTGCCCTTATAAGAAAGACCCCAGAGAGTAGCCCAGTCCTTACACCATGTAAGGACACAGGGGAGAAGGCAGCCTTCTATGAACCAGGAAGTGGGACTCCACCAGACACCAAATATCCCAGCACTTTACCATGGACTTTACAGCCTCAAGAATTGTAAGAAATTAGTTTCTGTTGTTCATAAGGCCTCCACTCTGTAGTATTCTGTTACAGCAGTCCAAAAGGACAAGACGCACATGAGCATGGTTGTCATGTGGTGAAACCAATGTGACACAGGCATACCAAGGGCTGCATGGAGTGGGCACACACTATGGGCCTCCCCATTGGCAGGGTAACCTCCCTGATTTCAAGTCCCTGAAAAGCTATGCTGTGGCCAGAAACCTCACTAGATACAGGTGAGAATTCCACAGGGTCACTGAAGAGGCTCTCCTCTCTCATTTTCAAGAGAGGGATCACACTCACCTGGGTACTATATCTACATTGCATCACTGGGTGTTTACAACATCTGACAGCAAAATTGACTTTACCGTAAAGGGGAAACGCTATTTGAGGGAGGACTAAACTTTAAAGTGACCAATTATTTTTTCTCTTATGGTGACTCTCTATATAACCTCGTAACTCCAAAAACTTGAATAGCAAATACCTGGGCAATGAGAACCGCCCCCGCCACGCCCAATCCAGAAAAGTGGTTGATTGGTTGATAGACATTAGTAAGTCATGAAATATCTCAGTGTCCTTGACCCCCTAGCAGCCACTGCCAACACTGAAATGTATTCCTTTTATGGAGAAATGTGCCTGGTGCCTACCCTGGAACGTTGTAACAATTCTGTTTATCATTGCTGTGCCTGGCCACGCTAAATTGATTCAGTCGTGTCTGGTTCTTCATTATGATGGCTTATAATGAACAGAAGCACTGTGTTTCCCAGGAAGTCTTTCTCTTACACAACTTTAAAAAATCATTTTTTGGAATTCAATGCCATGTAAACAACTTGTCTTAAACATATTTTTCATCATTCAAAACTATTTCATAATTCTAAATTTTTGCTGGGAGAGGCAGGAAAGGGAAAAGCCTTCAAAAAGAGAAAAACAACCATTTTTTTCTCATTTGTTTTCCCTAGACTGTCATGTCTTTCACCAAATTGAGAAGTCCTACTACATCCTCTCTCCTCTCCTCCCAATTCTGTCTCCTCTTCTCTTGGGGCCCAAGATTTTGGTGGCACTAATGGTAAAGAACCTGCTTGCCAATGCAGGAGATATAAGGGACACAAGTTCAATCCCTGGGTCAGGAAAGTCCCCTGGAGGAGGGTATGACAACCCATTCTAGTATTCTTGCATGGAGAATCACCATGGACAGAGAAACTGGCTGGCTGCACATCACAGGGTCGCAAAGAGTCAGACAGGACTGAAGTGACTGAGCACTCACACACACACTCAACATTATTGACCTTTTCTCCCAAACAGTCAAAGACCTTCAGCACTTTCTCCTCTGGCTTTGTTTATTCAAAAGGCAGTTCTTCATCCAACCATCATTAAAATATTCCATCACAATAACAGAGGTCTTGATAATGCCTTGAAGAACAATTTTGCCTCTATCACATATTCCCTGTAAATCCACCTTTGCATAAGTCTGGGCAAATGATATGTTACTCATCTGCTCTGTAATATTTGAAACGTCCTTCTCCCTTCTCAATAGAAATGTGTGCCTTATCAAAAAGAAGGAAATTTGATGCTCTGAGAGTTCAAGTTCAATTCAGTTAGACACCTTGTGGTTATTTAAATAGAGGCTAATCTTGGGTGAATCACCTCCACTTTTTATATTGTGGACACTTGAAGCCATGACGGCTCTGAGCCAACGAGCAGCTGTCAGATGAGCTGGGCTTTTTGTTTCAAGGTCAGACCCACCTCTATGCTAGAGCTTTGTGGTCCTTCAGCAACAGGCATTTACACAGACTCTTGCACACGCATGTGACAAGCACATGTGTGCATGTGCAAGTACACACAGAGTGAAGGCTGAAGATTTGCAACATTTTTAATTTGTCCTACCTTAGCTTAAAATTTTTAAAGTTCTCTTTGTAGGACCATTTCACAGACATTGACTGCTAATCAATGGACTCTTTCCTCATTCTAGAATAGGAATTCTCGTTAAGTTAAATGATTATATAAACACAGCTTTAGGTATTATTTAAAGCAAAACCAAGTATTTACATAATAAATAATTACCTATCCCTATCAAATAACATATTTTTCCTTTACTGGAAGCAACAGAATGAATTTGCCTCTCAGACTTATGCTGATTCACCATACAAAGGATTTTTGTTCCCTGAACAAAAGCTTTTTCCATGTACTTGATCTGAAAAATTAAGCAGTTTGCATACCAGTCAACACAAAAGCAACCCCTTGTTTCCTGGATGCCAGCACAAATGCCTCCCTAAGGATCCCTAGGATCTTCCTTCTCCATCTATCTCTTGGCAGAGTCAACCACCAGTGGGCACGTGAGCTGGGTTTCTCAAGGAAAATGAAGCAAGGCTGATAAATTGAATCATTATTACTATTTGCCCAGAGGCCCAGGCAACTAGGCATGTCTGCACATTGCAAAATAAATGTAATAAGCAGCCCTTGAGTCAGCAGCAGTGGGTTTGACCCAGCCAAAGTTGAAGGCTGTCAAATGGTGCTGTGCTGTGCTTAGTCCCTCAGTTGTGTCTGACTCTTTGTGACCCCGTGCACTGTAGCCCACCAGGCTCCTCTGTCCACAAGGATTCTCCAGACAAGAATACCGGAGTGCGTTGCTATGCCCTCCAACAGGGGATCTTCCCAACCGAGGTATCAAACCCAGGTCTCCTGCATTGCAGGCAGATTCTTTATCAGCTGAGCCACCAAGGAGGCCCATGACTACTGGAGTAAATAGCCTATCCCTTCTCTAGGGGATCTTCCTGACCCAGGAATCAAACAGGGATCTCCTGCACTGTAGGTGGATTCTTTACCAGCTGAGCTACCAGGGAAGCCCACATACGGTGACAACCCTTAACATCCCAGGTGTTAGCCAGCTCTCAGTTTATCCCACAGCACTGAGCCAAACCCTCTCCTCCTTTCTCTCCCACTACTGTCTGATCCTTTGCTTAATGCACAGTGAGTCTCTGCCTTCCCAGGATGTGGACAGGCCAGCAGAGGACCAGGAACCGCAAGTCTTGCTGCCTGCACCTCTCTAACTTACTTAGCTCACTCTTTCATTTCTTCCTTTCCACAGTAATTGTGCTTCATTTTCCCTACAAGTATTACTTTGCAAGTGTTATTGTTTTGCTTAGTCAATATCTAGTTTATATGAAGTAATAATCACAGATAAGAAAGTGTTTCATATGTTATCTCAATTGTTTACTGATTGTTACCTGAATACCTAACTGAGGTAGGTTAGAACACTATCTATTTTGTGAATGTGCATTTTCCAGAGTGAAATTGAATGATTTCTTCAGGTTCATATAAAAAGAAAGAAAAGCCAAGTCACAAACCCAGGTATGATTCCAAATCCAGTGACTTTTTTATTCTACAATGCACTTCTTCATTTTTCAATAAAGGTGAAATTTACATTAACATAAAATTAACCATGTAGAAGTGTCAAATTCAGTGACATTTAGTATACACACAACATTGTACAACCACCACACTTGTCAAGTTCCAGAACATTTTCATATAGGTTTGATGTGCCTTTCCCTAATGATTAACGATTTTGAGCATATTTTCCTGGACTTGTTGGCCATTTATAAATAATCATCAACTGTTTGTTCAAGTCTTTTGCTTTTTTTTTAGATTGTCTTCTTCTTGTTGGGGATTCCCTGGTAGCTCAGTTGGTAAAGAATCTGCCTGCAGAGCAGGAGACCCTGGTTCAATTCCTAAGTCAGGAAGATTTGCTGGAGAAGAGATAAGCTACCCACTCCAGTATTCTTGAGCTTCCCTGATGGCTCAGCTGGTCAAGAATCTGCCTGCAATGTGGGAGACCTGGGTTTGATCCCTGTTGGGAAGATCCCCTGGAGAAGAGAGTAGCTACCTACTCCAGTATTCTTGCCATGAGAATTCCATGAACTGTATAGTCCATGGGGTCACAAAGAGTGATTCATTTTCACTTGTCTTTCACTATGGACACAACTCAGTGACTTTCACTTTTACTTTTCTTGTTGGGTTGTAGGAGTTCTTTATATTCTTAATATTAGACCTTTATCAAAGTTATGATTTGAAAATATTTTCTTTCATTTTCTAAGGTATTTTAACTTTCTTGATAATTCCTTTGATATACAAATGTGTTTAATGTTAAGAGTCCAATTATCCCTTTTTTCCTTTGTGACTCATGTATTGGGTGTCATTTTACTTCTTTTTTACCTAAGGTGCTTAGACTAGCCCTATACACCTAGTAGGAAGTCAATCAATGTTTGTCAGATGGTTCCCTATATCTATTTGGCAGAAGAAAATGATCTTTAACTTCCTGTCCATCTCAAACATTCTAGGACTCTAAGGCTATTTGAAATCATATTTCAGATTATGTCATAATTTCCTTAAACCAACATATTGTTTCTCGTGCTCAGTCACTCAGCCGTGTCTGGCTGTTTGAGACCCTGCAAGCCTGCCAGGCTCCTGTATCCATGGAATTTCTCAGGCAAGAATACTGGAGAGGGTTGACATTTCCTTCTCCAAGGAATCTTCCCGATCCCAGGGATTGAACTCTCATCGCCTCCTCTCCTGCACTGGCTGGCAGATTCTTTACCACTCTGCCACCTGGGAAGCCCTACTAGACTCAGAAAACTCATAAAGATGTAAATCAGTTTAGTACACATCTTTTTTGTATGTTTCCATAGTATACATATTTTTACCTGTTTTACATGGTCAGCATGTTTACCTAGAATACATGGTTTTCACAGATATGACATACATATTTACATGTTTACATGGTGTTTATTATGTTACATGCTTCATTGTACACATGTTTTACATAGGATATGTGCTTTTAATATGTTTATGTGATATACATGTTTTGCATGTATACATGATACATGTGTTTTACACGGCATTTTTGTTTTTTACATGTCTTATATGGTATAATATTTTTCCTTCTAAGAAAGAAAGGGCAAGTTGCTGGTCTTCTGCTTAGCAATTGTAAACGCCTTTTTTGCTATTCTTGGCTCCTGGACAGCGCTGACCTCCTTTTGAAAATATAGACCTTTGGGTGCACTTTTCTCAGGCATAAATCATGAGGAAGAGGGAGTAACCTGAACGTTTAATTGTGTTATAATTGCTCTTGGACTGCTATACCACCTCTAGCTTATTATTCCCAAACAAATGATACCATTTCAATCTTTCTCTGGTGATTTATGGCTATGCTCTGCAGAAAAGTGATTTATGTGGCTAATAAATCCAAGATGAATTTCCCAGGTACATAAGAGAAGAGGACGGTCAGCATTTGCTTTGTCCTTCTTTACTCCCCATCCTCCAGTGGCCAGCGAGGACAGCTAAGACAGCCAAGAGCAGGCTCCACCGTCCACCTCCCCACTGCCTCCCACATCCTCCAGCTCCTCATCAAAGCTTCACAAATGTTTCTCACCAATTCTTACGTAGATAATTGTTAAACATGGCTTTGATCCAGTGACTTCTAATCTAACACCCAGTTTGGAATGTTCACTTTCATATCTAATAGTTCTTAAAAAAGTGATTTCTGAATTATTTGTGCAAACCAATTCAAATAATACACTGATCTATCTTCTAGGCATGGGCTGAAGGAAAGAAATACACATTGCATAACTACCATCCTCTCTGAAATAATCAGAAAAAAACCACTCAGTTGAATCTGGGAAAATATGAAAAATATTTGTAAAAGCATTGTATTTGAGTTATGAAAAGTCAGATATAAGGAAATAGTCCACAAAATCATAATTATTAATTCCTTAGGAAATGAAAGCCCTCAGACGAATAATATATATATATTTCTTAGACCTGCACCAGTTACACTGTAAAAGCCGTAGAGGAATTTCTCATCCAAAAAAAGGGAAAACAAAGAAAACAAACGTACAAACAAACAGAAAAAAATGTATGCCTATTTCCTCTTCAATAAAATGGGTTAAAAATAGTATGCATATCATTACATAGGGATATTGAGGGAATTAAATAAGTGAATGAGTGTAACATGTTAAAAACAATGATTAGCACATGGTGAGTATTTAATAAATTTCAGCTACTTTTTTAAAAAATGACATAATATAGAATAGACATATTCTTATCTTAGTGACTGAAGAAGGAAATGGCAACCCATGCCAATAATCTTGCCTGGAAAATTCCATGGATAGAGGAGCCTGGCAGGCTATAGTCCATGGGGTTGCAAAGAGTCAGGCATGACTGAGCAACTGTCACTATCTTAGTGACATAATACAGGATAGAAAAAATGGAGACAAGAAGGTGGCTCTTTTGAACAGCAGTTCTACTAGCTTGCTCTTTTCTTTCCTTTCTTCTACACACCTAACTTCTTACCTTTTCCCTCTCTAGAAAATTTTTACTTGTGTGTCTGTGTATGCACGTGTGTGCATGCACCAGTTCATGACCACATGCATGCCACAGTGTGGGAGCAGAGTGGCCAGACACTAGAGATACTAGACTTTATAGTGAATTCAATCATCAACATCTAGGGAAACAATTTCCTTAAAAATCAACCATATGTGCTGCATTCATACTCCACCATTGTCTCTAGCCTAGTACTTTCCACAAGCTTCTGACTTGTTCATTTGGTCCCTCTCCATAACCATCCTTACCCCACACCCACTAGACAGAGACCCTGTCTTTTCCTTTCTGATTCCTCTAATCCACACAAAAGTTGCGAGATAAGCAATGGAATAAACTAGAAAGAACTGCGGCTCGAACAGGCTGCTGTTATTGAACTGATAAAACAATTGTTATTCATTGGAGTTATTTGTCTATGCCTGGAAAGTACTTTACCCTAGCTTTCCACAGAATTAGACTCCCAAGTTATCAAATCAGAAATGATATAGTACTGAAGTATTGGAAAAATTACATATTTTTTGTGGAATAAGAGAGTCAAAATGGACCTTAAAAGTCATCTAATCCAGCCAGCTCATTTTGTAAAAGGAGAAAATGACACCCAGAGAGATTAAGTGCTTTGCTTAAGGGCTACAGCTAGTTATCATCAGAGCTGGAGACAGAACCTATAATATCACCACAAATTTTACTAAACATCTTTGGTCCTATCAGGGTCTTTAATAAGCTTCTTCTGTTTTTATAACAAGTCATCCCAAGGCACAACCCTAATGTTTTTCCTCATCTGTAAATAATCCTCAAAGAACCAGCTTGGCAAATTACTAGCATTTACACTGTGTATGCAACTAACAAAAATGGAATGGTAACATACAAGTGGGAGCATATGCTGGCCACCTTTTTATCCTTTTCTTAAGCAGAAATCATGAAACCTGCCTCTATTTCATTGATGGAATGGGAGCTAGGCATTCCATCCAGGCATCCTTGTGAATTTAGTAAGGTCAAAAATAACAATGACAAATTTTTTAAAAAGCACAATGACAACAACAGTAACAAAAATCAGAGGGAAAAAATGCCCTTTGGAGGTAGGGATGCCAGATATAACAACTAAAATTATAGGACTCAAGGTTAAACTTGAAGTATAGGTTAAAAATGAGTAATTTTTAGTCCCTAGTATTGCATAAGACATACTCTTAATAAAAAAATTATCCATTATTTATCTGTAACTCAGACAACTGGGCATCATGTATTTTATCCGACAGCAAGAGCTGAGGGAAATGGAAATTTCAGCAGTTGGGCTGTGGCCCTTTTCATTCCCCATGCCATGGAGACATGTGACCCCACCGGGAGAGTCCACTGAAACACGCCCTCACGAATGAACATCTTAGGATGATTAGGGAAAAGCAGAAGTCCCGAGAGGCAGGGCAGCTCTCCTGTCCCAGACAGCCAGTTGAAGTGCTGGCCAAATCTTTCCATCCGTCCTCCTTTCCACTGTAAAATTTGCTTCATAAATTATGGCCATTCCAACATGGATGAGTTCCTGAATGGAGTACAAATTAAATCACATTTCTAATTGGAATAGAAGAACATCTTTATTTACAGCAATCCTTAAAATAAACTCTCTCTCTCACTCACACACACACAAAGAAACAAATCCCACCCTCCCTTACCACAAAAGATCACTTTCTAATTAAAACTGTATTGCATTTCTGTCACAGTTTTTCTAAAACTGAGATATATCTATCTCAGTTTTATATATATATATATATATAACACACACAGACACATATATCCTAGTTTTTATATGTATATAAATATAAAATTAAGATATATATGTGTATATATCTTAATCACAGCCTGGCACAAGTATTTTTAACTACGATTTCAATGAAACAAATCTGCATTCCCTCCTCACAGCTCACTTCCACTGAGCATTCCAACACCACCTGCTTCTGTTTAAGCAGAGAGTTGCCCAGTTCTTCCCCCCAAACTGGGCTCAATATAATTATGGCTTTTGTTTTAACCCACACCACTTGGTGATTAAGGCAACAACAGAAACCAAAAGAACCAAAAAAAGCTGGCATCAAGTTTTCTTTCAAACATTTTGAGAAGTATCTCATATATTTCTTTGTCCCTGTAATGTAGCCAATGGTGACATTAAAGACTCTCCAGGGGAAATTCCCCTGTTTTGACCACTCATGGTTAATAGCGTGCCTTTCCTCTGGAAACTTGAAAGGACCCTCAAAGGTCTTGAGATACTTTAAATCAGAGCCTAGTGCTTCCTGATTACTTATGAATTACATCAGAACCATCTAACATTCCATGGCAAAGACACAGTGGAAATGCCCTTATGTATGCAGCTGGTTAATACCCATGGATTATTCATGAAGCACCACCATTCCAAATTGGTCTCAAGGAAACAACAGGACAAAGGACTCAGCAACTAGCTTGACTAACTGGAAATCTGATCAGATGAGGTTAGTGTAGTCACCAGAACTAAGGCCCTCATCAGATCTGATTTCCGATGAGTTGCAGCTGAATCTGAGCAGAAAATACAAAGCAGTTGTTATTGCTGAGGCGCCAATGCTAGCGGCTATAATCCTTCCAGATCTACAGGCCTTGGGTAGTAAGGGACATTCAGTGACATTCCCTCAGAATTCATGGATATGAGCTCTGCTGCATGGCCTTTGATGAGTAGCTGGCTCATTTTTAGGAAAACCAAAGCCTGGGAGCCAGGCAATATACAAACATCCAAGGCTGGATCCAAACCCAAAGCCAAGTCCCTCAAAGGGACTTTCTCAAGGGAAATGACAAAGCTAAGTGTCAAAGACAGTACATGGCCTCTAGGTCACTGTCTCATCTCAAACAAAGCTGGGGTTTAGTGTTCTCTCTTTGCAGATAGAGGTGATACACAGAAAGGGTGATGACTTATCCGAAGAAGAAGTGGGAGTGGCACATACTCCTAAAGCTATAAAGCGGAATGCAGAGATTTGGGTCAGCGCTCAAAACACAATGCTCAAACCAGGGACCAATGTGGATGGAGTCACTGAATGCTAAAACAAATGTTAATGGTAGAAGCTGGGTGGAGAATTATCTTGAAAGGCGGGAGAGAGAATAAGACAAAGAGCTAGAGAAGATAAGGACAAGAGAGGGAGAAAGGGGGCGACCATTCAATGCAAAGTAAGTAGTAGTGCTAAATCACACCAGAGTATTTCTAACAGGTGTTACTGACACAAGGATGGAGCACTGTCTATGGTGGACATAAAGATGCGCCCAGCAGGCCCCCGGCGGTGAAGGACTGCTCTCAGTCACTGGGAATGCTGTTGGCCCTAAAACTTCACCATCAGCCCCTTGCAGGACTGCCTCAGTTACAGAAGATGCCTTGTCCAAAGTGACACCCTCTCAGGGGTGGCTCATATCTAATTGCTGGTCCATCTCACCTCAACTTGGGACAACTCTGAAGAACCATTCTATTTCCAGAGCTTCGATGGCATTAGCCAAGACTGCCATGCATCTGCATGTTTCCCACTCCTGATCCCTTCCCCCTTCCCAAGGACACCCTTTAATAAATATCCCAAACATCAAAATCCATCACAAGTCTACTTCCCAACCTGTGACATCATCTGTATCTGGGATTTCCTTGACAACCTTCTAGGGAAAACTTGTTCAATTTCTAGCTGAACCCTGGGATTTTGCTTTGACAATTTATTTCTTATGCCTGAAAATTCATCCGCAGAAAACTGGGATCATCAATTTGTTAAGGCGTTTGACTCAAGAACATGTGTTTCTTGAATACAAGAATTATTAACATTAGGACAAACTGTTATCAAATGAAAAGCAGCGGCACAAAGAGCTAGCCTAGATAAATTTGGCAAAGGGAGAGCTCTGCTAGATTTTGTTTTTGTTTTCAGTTATGTGAATCATTTTTGGCCCTGGAGACCTGAGTGAGTTAATGCTGATCTTTCATAGATTCCTTTAATTAAAAGCCAGGATGAGGAATGCTGTTCAGATATTGTTTGCTTTAAATCATTCTTTATCTCCACCAGGCAAGGGCAGAGAAGGAGAGATCTATGTTCAAAGACAAGGGCAGAGCTTTCCCCCTTTATTCCCCTGGTATTCTCTTGAAAGTACAAACCTGAACACTAACTTCAGGGTCATCTTGAGTTCTGGGAAGCTCAGGCCCTCATTTGCTTGGATCTCTCCTAGCATATTCTGGGCAGGGCCTCCTTTACCACTAACCAATGTGCATAGCCATGGAAGAAACAAAGCTCCATCTCTGAGCTTGAAATTTCTCTTATCTGTTAGTTATCAGCCAGAACATAGGCACAGGAGCTTTATTTCTGAAGGAATAGAGACTCCTGATTTTGAAGTAGGCAGACAAGCCCAGCATCTCTGAAATTAGAACAAGTCTAGAATCTGAGGTGATCCCTATCTCCAGACACTGAGGCCAATGTCATTGGAAAACTGAAAGGCTAGGAAGGACCCAAACTGGACACTTGTTCTTGGAATATTCAGATATATCTGGGTTCAGTCCAGTCACCACCTGCCACTTCTGCAAAGCAGCCCTCAGGACATGCTGTACTTTCAGCATTTTGTTCAGAATCATGTCTCTTAGATGGTTCTTCAACAAAGGTCGTCTTCTTGGCCAACCATCTCAGAAGGACCACTGTCAACCAGAGATGATACAACCCAGGAGTTGTACACAAGTCACAGCCCTTGCTGCCAGGAGCACGTGTGGAGGGGGATCGGGAAAGTGGGCTATGGAAACCAGAGGCATTGCAGGAAATGTTAGATCACTCCAGCTGGAATGATGGTGTCCTCTGAACATACCAGGGCTGGGCACAGTTAAATAAGCCAGAGTGACAGAAGAGGATGCTGCCTACCAAGGAGGATGTTGATGAATGAGACACTGGGATGTCAGCCAGCAATTCTGGACACTCTCTGGAAGGAGGTTCTTTTAACTGTTAGGAGCTTTTTCTCTCTGCCTCTCAACTTACAGATATGTAAGGATTATTAAGAGTGCTTGTTTTAAAGGCTGATCATGGATCCTGCTCCTAGAGTTTCTGCTTTGATGAGTATGGAATCAGAGCCAGGAGCCTAGTTTATTGATTTAATTATTTTTAAAGCGAGTCATAGGTGATTCACATGTGTGGACCACAATTTGAAAAACAGAGCTCAGATCTACAGGGAGAAGTTTCCTTTTGTGGTTTTGTCAAATGCTTCCCTGCCAGCAAGCTAGTCTGGATTATTTGCATGAAGGGCAATCATAAATTCCTAACGTCAATAGGATCTGAACAAACAAAATCATTCTAAGGGGAGTAGGATGGGAAGTAACAAATCTTAAGGTCTGACTACATGTTAGACACTGTGTTGGCAACTTAACCTACTATTAGTTTAGTTCATTCTTACAAGAGGCCTGAATAAGAAAGCATCTCAATTTTATAAATGGAGAAACTGAGGTTTAGAGAAGTAAAGCAGTAATTTGCCAAGGATTATCAAGCTAAGGTAACAGAGTGAGGATTTAAACTCACATATAACTGATTCCATACCACATTTGGCAGGGTGGCTCAGATGTTAAAGCATCTGCCTGCCATGCAGGAGACACAGGTTCTACCCCTGGGTCAGGAAGATCCCCTGGAAAAGGAAATGGCAACCCACTTCAGTATTCTTTTTTTTTTTTTTAATTTTTATTAGTTTTGCCAAACAATGACATGATATCACCATGGGTTTACATATGCTCCCCCTCCAGAACCCCCCTCCCTCCTCCCTCCCTCCGGGAAATCTCGTTGCACCAGTCCCAAGCATCAATCCTGGGCCGGCTATTGATTAGACATACGATAATTAACATGTTTCAATGCCATTCTCCCATATCATCCCACCCTTTCCCTCACCCACAGAGGCCACGAGTCTGTTCTATACATCTGCGTTCCTTTTGCTGTCTCGCATGCTGGGTTCTCGTTACCGTCTTTCTAAATTCCATATATATGCGTTAATATACTGTATTGTTGTTTTTGCTTCTGGCTTACTTCACTCTGGATAATGGGCTCCAGTTTCGTCCGTCTGAGTAGAACTGATTCAAATGAATTTTTTTTTAATGCTGAGTAATATTCCATTGTGTATATACTTCAGTATTCTTGCCTGGAGAATTCCATGGACAGAGGAGCCTGGCAGGCTACAGTTCATAAGGTCACAGAGTTGGACATGACTGAGCAACTAACACAAACACACACACACACACACACACACACACACACACACACACACACACACACACACAACTGATTCCAAAAGCAAATGTGCCTGATTAGAAGAATAATCCAGGGTACTTGTTTAAAATCTGATTCTCAGTTCACTCCCCTGGAGATTCCAATTCAGCGTCTTTGGGACAGAGCTCTGGAATCTTTATCTTGGGCAGTTAATCGTAGGTGACTCTTACCTTGTGAATTAGGAAAAGACTACAAGCCACAGTACCCCCTCATAAAGTACACATAATTGTGGGTTCTTCCAGTGGGATTAGGAGGCTCAAAAGATCCAAGTTTTCACCCTTTGCCTTCAGGGCAAAAGTGTGGCTTTTGAAAACACCTGACAATTTCCTTCAAAACTTCTGTTGAAAAATAAATGGGTGTTGCTATTCAGATGTTTTCTTTCCCTACATTGTTTCTTTTCTTAGAGAAAAATATTGGATTGGGATGAAGGGATTACCAAAGTTATATAGTAACATATGAGTGCGGGCAATTTATTTTTCATATGACTCCCAGTAAAAACAAACCAACAAATTGTTGGAAAAATAACCACAAAATTAGAACAATTGCAGTGTTCCATACAGAGATTAATTAACTTAGTTGGACAATCAAATTTCCACACTCCAACATCCCAACAGTCTCTGGTGTCCACACACCTTAGGATGCTCCAGAGTCATGTGGAGTAGGGGGAGGCTGTTAGCGAGGTGCCCAGGACCCATGTTCCAGAGATTCTAAGTTGGCTTGTTAGTGGTGAGAATCAAAAATCTACATTTTGAAAAGAGCACCTGGGGCTCTTCTACTACATGTGTGCTTGCTAAGTCTCTTCTGTTGTATCCAGCTCCTTGAGACCCTATGGACTTGTAGCCCTCCACACTCCTCTGTACACGGGATTTCCCAAACAAGAATACTGGAGTAGGTTGCCATGCCCTCCTCCAGGGGATCTTCCCAACCCAGGAATCAAAGCCATGTCTCTTACATCTCCTGCATTGACAGATAGATTCTTTACTGCTAGCACTATCCAAGAAGCCCAATTCTAATACAAATATGTACAAACCACAATTCAAAAAACTCCCTCAATATATCAAGATCACCTTGAGTTATTTTTGAAAGTAAGAAGAGAATGAATGGATGGATGGGTGGATAGTCAATAGATGAATGGGCAACAGCAAATCAACAATACATGTTACCAAGTCCAAGCTCATACTCCTCACTACACAACAGGCCAATAACTCAAGAATTACTGGGGCAAGAAATAGAAACTTTATTTTGAAAGCCAGCAGACCAAGAAGATGGTGGACTAGTGTCCCAAAGAATCATCTTTCGCAAGTTAGAATTCAGGCTTCTTTTATCCTATAAGGAGAGAGAGTGTGATTGTTACTGCAAACTTCTTGGAATCCTTTGTTCTTGCTGCACACAGCTCAGGTCACTCCATTTCTGTGAACCTCCAACAAGATAAACGTTATTCTCTGTTCTACAGGTTTTTTTATCTCTATGTGAATGGAAGTGTTATACCTTTAAAGGGTCAAAATCTTAAGAACAGGCTATCCTGTATATGACAGGCCATAAGCAACATCCTTAACCTGAAGCAAAAGCACTAGGATACAAAGGTTAAAATAAAAGAAACAGATCCAATATGGAGACAGATTTGTCCTTCTTGGTTACACTCAAACAGACCATATGACTTAGTGGAGACTTTGCTGTTTTATCATTAGTTATTAGAAATCCTACTAATTTAATATAAAATTTAACTGTTTATTCAAGACCAGTGTTAAATATACAAGAGCTATGATTGCATTCACTCAAATTTTCCAAATGTTCAACACCATGTCCAAGTGTTCTACAGGATCTCTCGCACCTATAATTGATGCAAGAGGACTCCAAGAAATGATCATGAGGTAGTTAAATGAGGCAATTCCTGTTTTACTATGACATGGGTGCTCAGTCACTTAGTCATGTCCAACTCTGTGGGACTCCATGGACTGTAGCCCACCAGACTTCTCTGTCCATGGGATTTCCCAGGCAAGAATACTGGAGTGGGTTGCCATTTCCTACTCTAGGGGATCTTCCTGACCCAGGGATCAAACTCACATCTCCTGCAGCTCCTGCATTGGCTGGCAGATTCTTTACCACTGAGCTACTTTGCTATCACTATTCATATGTTCATTTCCTGCTGGTAGGAGTGTAACTGTCATGGCATTTCTGAAAGTCAATCTGACAATATATGTCAGCTGCATTACAAATGTGATTATTGTTCATTCCAGCCATTCACCCTTTGGGGTTCAACCAAAAGTGAATAGATTGGTCTGCAAAAACGTACAAGTAAAGAAATGAGAATGTTCATCACAACATGGTTTTTAACAGCTAAAAGCATTAGAAACATCCAAATGTTCATCAATGAGCCAGCCCTACGATGCAACCCCAGGGAGCATTTAAAGAACTGTTATTTCTTACATGAGAAGTTATCAGTGTAAGTGAAAAAATTGGATGAAATACAATGTGTTTGCACTATAGTGTTAATGTACTTAATGGCCCTAAATTTTACACTCAAAAGTGGCTAAAACAATAAATTTTATATTATGTGTATTTTTCACAATGAAATTTTTTTACTAAGTCTAATTTTCATAAATGTTATGAAAACAGTTGTTTGCTCCTCTGTCCATGGAATTCTCCAGGCAAGAATACTAGGGTGGGTAGCCATTCCCTTCTCCAGGGGATCTTTCCAAACCAGCAATCAACCCTGGGTCTCTTGCATTGCAGACAGATTCTTTACCATCTGAGCCACCAGGCACGCCCAAAATAATAATATATTATTATTAAGAGAAATATTTATTTTCTGAGAAATGAAATCATGACTGATTTTTCTGTCTCTATCCTTTGCTGAAAATCTGAATTTTATAACCTATAGCTACAAATTTTATTATTTTGTTTATTATTGGCAAAGATAATAAAGCTACTTCCAGTTTGAAAATAAATTTGTCCAGTACAAACAGAAAAAAACTGATGAGGGAAAATGTTCAACAATAATCATACATAACATACATGTATATAAGGTAGAAGTAAATGCCATTTTTAACTACCATTTAGCACTTTAAGGCAATATCTGATATGGTAACCTATGCTTTGAATTGGAGAAGGTGATGGCACCCCACTCCAGTACTCTTGCCTGGAAAATCCCATGGATGGAGCAGCCTGGTAGGCTGCAGTTCATGAGGTCGCTAAGAGTCAGACACGACTGAGCAACTTCACTTTCACTTTTCACTTTCATGCATTGGAGAAGGAAATGGCAACCCACTCCAGTGTTCTTGCCTGGAGAATCCCAGGGACAGAGGAGCCTGGTGGACTGCCATCTATGGGGTCTCACAGAGTCGGACACGACTGAAGTGACTTAGCAGCAGCAGCAGCAGCATGCCTTGAATTACTGGTGCCTCTATATTACCATAGATTTTAAAAATAAATGTCAATTAATATCTATCTACTTCTATTCATTTCCTTTACTGCATCAAGCCCTATGTTGTGCCTTGCTACTAATGCCACATAAGAGCCTTCTCTCCATTCTACATAAACAGGTATTGTTCTGGCACTATTGTTGCCTATTCATCTAGAATCAGTTTTCCCACCTACTTCACACTCTATTCCCCATTCCAGCCCTGGTTTTCCTAATTTTGATCTCATAATTCCTTTTCTTATTTGGGGGCCTCTCTTCATTCCTTAAACTGTATGAACCATCTCCCTATTATTCCATTTTGCCACCCACAAAGTAAGCCCTAATTAACACATTTCAGGAGAAGGATCACTGTCTTAATTTTCTTTTAGTATGTTATTTTCTTCTAAGCCACAGGGTTTACAACTTATTTTCATCTCAAAATTAAATTTGATGTACAAGCTAAAAATTTAATGTCTCCAGACCATTATTCTCAATGACATAGGTCATTCCACACTAGCAGACTAATTTTATTTGGCAATTCATATCTTCAAGTTCTTTTTTTATTTTGATTTCTGAATTAACCCTATTCACATGAGTCCTTATGCACTTCAAGCCATGGTTGTTATTTCATCTATAATAGACACATGTAGATTGCATACAACTGTCCAGACATGTCAAATGGAATGGAATTAAGGAAGGAAATGAACTGAACTCTATGTTTTGTGTGAGATCTGGCAGAACACAACAAGGTCCCAAGAGACCCTTGAGTGATTCTATAAAATGTGACCAGTTTTCCTTGGCCATGCATTTACCAAACACACAGGGAAATGCAAGGACAAGTTTGCATTATTAATGTATTCAAGTTTTTAATTTTGAACATTCTGTATATTTGATGTGGAGAGTTGAAAATGTATCTGGCTTATTCCTTTAATGCAAACACCTCAGTAAATACCTTTTTCTCAGTCCATTTTCTATCCTGCAAAGGAAAAATATTAAGTGTAGAGAAATACCCTGGAGGCTTATTTGTACTCACAGAGCAATTGTCCGAAAGAAAACTGGACCACCTTCAGCTCTGCCTATGGCAACCTTCATGATCTTTAATAAATATTTTACAAAAATATAATGTTTTGAAGATTGAAAACATTTCAGCATGTGGTCTCATCTTTCTGGCAGAGGTTGAGAGCTTCAGAATCAGATAACAGAGCTATATACCCAAGCAGCATGTCCTCCCAATAGATTTGCCTTAGTTCTCTTGCAAATCCAAGTTCTATGTGGCAACCGTGAGAGTTCAACTCAGGAAAACTGGTTACACCCATTTCTTCCTCAAGGAAGAAATTTATTTATTTTTAGTAAATTAACTTCATTCATTTATTCACAAACTTCTACTGAGTTACTATCTTGGGCTAATCTTTGGTACAAAATAAATGTGTGTGTGTGTGTGTGTGTGTGTGTGTGTGTGCGTGCTGTGCTTAGTCACTCAGTCGTGTTCAATTCTTTGCAACCCCATGGACTGCGGCCCATCAGGCTCTTCTGTCCATGGGGATTCTTCAGGCAAGAATACTGGAATGGGTTGCCATGATCTCTTCCAGAGGATCTTCCCAACTCTGGGATCGAACCCAGGTCTCCTGCATTGCAGGCAGATTATTCTTTATCATCTGAGCCACCAGGGAAGACCACAAGAAAAATAAATAAGTAAATGAGCCACACCATTTGGCCACAAGGAGGTGATCTGAGTTATATATAAACTTTCCCAGATAAGTCCATCTTAGACCATCTGCTTTATTGACTATGCCACAGTCAATTGACTGTGTGGATCACAGTAAACTGTGGAAAATTCTGAAGGAGACGGGAATACCAGACCACCTGACTGCCTCTTGAGAAGTCTGTATGCAGGTCAGGAAACAACAGTTAGAACTAGACATGGAACAACAGACTGGTTCCAAATAGGAAAAGGAATACGTCAAGGCTGTATATTGTCACCCTGCTTATTTAACTTGTATGCAGAGCACATCATGCAGAGCACTTCATGGGCTGGATGAAGCATAAGCTGGAACGAAAAACCTCAGATATGCAGATGGCACCAATCTTATGTCAGGAAGTGAAGAAGAACTAAAGAGCCTCTTGATGAAAGTGAAAGAAGAGAGTGAAAAAGTTGGCGTAAAGCTCAACATTTAGAAAACTAAGATTATGGCATCTGGTCTCATCACTTCATGGCAGATAGATGGGGAAACAGTGGAAACGGTGCCTGACTTTATTTTTCTGGGCTCCAAAATCACTGCAGATGGTGATTGCAGCAATGAAATTAAAAGACGCTTCCTTCTTGGAAGGAAAGTTATGATCAACCTAGACAGCATATTAAAAAGCAGAGACATTACTTTGTCAACAAAGGTCCGTCTAGTCAAGGCTATGGTTTTTCCAGTGGTCATGTATGGATGTGAGAGTTGGACTATAAAGAAGGCTGAGCACCAAAGAATTGATGCTTTCGAACTGTAGTGTTGGAAGAGACTCTTGAGAGTCCCTTGGACTGCAAGGAGATCCAACCAGTTCATTCTAAAGGAGATCAGTCCTGGGTGTTCATTGGAAGGACTGATGCTGAAGCTGAAACTCCAATACTTTGGCCACCTGATGTGAAGAACTGACTCATTGGAAAAGACCCTGATGCTGGGAAAGATTGAGGGCAGGAGGAGAAGGGGACGACAGAGGATGAGATGGCTGGATGGCATCACCGACTTGATGGACATGGGTTTGAGTGGACTCCGGCAGTTGGTGATGGACAGGGAGGCCTGGCGTGCTGCGGTACATGGGGTCGCTAAGAGTTGGACATGACTGAGCAACTGAACTGAACTGAGCAACTGAACTGAACTGAGACCATCTGACCTATGTTGACTAAAAATACATAGTGGAACCCAGCCTAAAGAACTGTCAGGCAACTTGTGTGAGCAGCCATGAGAGACGCTGTTTTAAGCTTCTAAATTTGGGGATAATTTGTTCTGAAGTAATACAGTAGCAATAGGCAACTGTTCCATGCACTACTATCAATAGTGTTTCTCTCTGTATTAGCTGCACTCACCAGTGTAATTAAATAAGTTGAAAAGAGGAGGGAAACCATAAACATATGCAGAAGTTATGATTTTATATCTGAATAACCCCCAATTATTAACTTAGTAATGATTGCAAACAATAAAAGGAATTTAATAAAGTGGTAGAATATAAAATCATTACACAGAAATCAATGACTTTCAAATACTTTAACAATGCAGTTGGAAGATAAAGTGAAAAAACTATAATAGCAATGAAAAAGATTAAATATATAGGAATAAACAATTTTTAAATGTGGGATGTGTTTAAGAAAACATCAAAACACTATTAAGGTACAAAAGAGCCTCCCTGGTGGCTCAGTGGTAAAGAATCTGCCTGCAGTGCAGGAGACACTGGTTTGATCCCTGAGTCAGGACGATCCCCTGGAGAAGGAAATGGCAACCAACTTCAGTATTCTTGCTGGGAAATTGCCTAGACAGAGAAGACTGGCGAGCTACAGTCCATGGGGTCACAAAAGAGTCAGACATGACTTTGTGACTAAACAACCACAAGGTACAAAATAAAAGATGTGGAGAAAATTGTGGGGCATACCGCTTTCCTAGAGAGGAAGGCACAGCATCACAAAGATGACACTCCTTCCAAGTTGATTCATAAATTAATGTAACCTCAATGAACACACAACAGCTTTTGGTCTCTGCTTTGTTTTACTTTGCTTAGCTTTGAAGCTAGGCAGGCTAACCCTAAAGTTAATATAGAACAAAATAAATAACAAGAGCTTGAAAAACTCTAAAAAGGAAAGGTAACAAGGGAGGACATACACCACCAGGAAGCAAAACTTTCACCAAACTCTCAGTAATTAAAACGGGGTATACCTATAGACAAAAGGAACAGACTTTTTAAAAATCTAGAAATAGACTCAAACATATTGGGAACTTTGGTACATGATACAGATGACATATCAA
Organism: Antilocapra americana; assembly: GCA_007570785.1. Classification (NCBI taxonomy): domain Eukaryota; kingdom Metazoa; phylum Chordata; class Mammalia; order Artiodactyla; family Antilocapridae; genus Antilocapra; species Antilocapra americana. The sequence goes on from ML661897.1 coordinate 20,304,737, forward strand.
ATGTGGGAAAGGTGATCTCGGCAGCTTTTTTGACTGATCTCCACATTTGATTTCTAATATTTTGTGGAGAAAAATAATGAAGTTGGCTCTAGACTTCACACGGTACTCAGAATAAATTCCGAAGAGAATTAAAATTTAAATGTAAAAAGATGAAGCTATAAGAAAACACTGAAGAACGTTTTTGTAACCTTGGATTGGGAGTGGTCCTTGTAAAAATCACTTAGAATTTGGAAATAAGTATGAAAGAGGTTAATAAATTGAAAATAAAACTCACAAACTTTCATTTGACAAACAACACTAAAAATAAAGTCAAAAGATAAATGATAATTGAGAAAAATACATACAAGTCATAGTGTATTAAAAAACTATTTTCTTTAATACATAAAGAGATTCAGAAATATAATAACTAAAACAATATGGAAAAGTGGGCAAAGATGTCAACAGGGAATTTACATAAGGTGAAGAGAAATGACTATTAAATAGATGAAATGCTGTTCCATCTCAGTTAGTGATACTCTGGAGGAAGCTAGGGTTGTTGGGCAGAGTCCTATAAATACAGACATGTCCTCTAGAAGATAATTTTGTCCTACATCTTGTACTGACTTTCAGAATGCTCTAAATAACCAGAAAACAGATTTTTTTTTTAAATGAGTTATGCCACTTTGACAGTTGAAGCTATTTTCTCACCACAGTAAATGGCAACACTGGCTGAAAATCACACCTCCATAAATAAAGATCTGGACAATTCTCCATGGTCCTCCCTGCAGGTTTGGTTGAGGGAAAACCAAAAACAGAGACTGAGCAAAAGAAGAACACATTTTTCATACTGAAGAAAGGATGAGACTATTACTCGACCAAAATTCCATGTCGTGAACAAATAATCACTGTTAATTACAAATAACTTTGAGTCAGTCCACACACTCTAAAACCCAGCCAGTCATCAACAGTCTAACTCACTGGGCCGTGCTTCTGAGTCAGCAGGTCAGTAGCCCCCTAACTCCAGTGACCACACTAACCACAGAATGGCCATTAGTTCCCAAACACCCCATTCTGACAGCCCATCAATTCTTGAACACCAGGCTTTCTGAAACCTCATGCAGGAAAGCTCTGGCTTTCTTTAGAGACTGCCACTTTCAAGACTGTACTTTGCAGGCAAATGGAAAGTTTACCTTTTTGCACCAGTATCAAGTTTGCTTTACTGTTAGTTCACAAATTTACAACACTTTCAATGGTTCAATCTGCTTCCAGTTAGTTATGGGTTTGGCACTGAAACTGCTGTGAGATTATCAAATTCAGTCTTTTTGTGATTGTGGTGGTTGCTATTATCTATTATTTTATTGATGTGTATTTGAAGTCCCAAGTGTCAAAACAAAAATGTAAAACTCATGGTAAATTTTCTGGACAGTGGAAATGAGGAAAGACCCTTTTGAAGATTTTTGTGCAAAGTGTGATTATTCATTCAATATCAAAGTCAGATGTAAATGGGCATATCCTAATAGGAGGCATAAGAGATGCATGAGTTCTCCAACTAGTACCAAAGAAAGTAGCAGAATGACAGATTTTTTTATTAAGAGAATTAAATAATTGTAGCAGATATTGCAATGGCCTTCTACATAGTGTATTTTCAGTCTTTCAACTCAAATGTCCAAGTGTCCTGCTATCAGAAGTATTTCCTAATTCCAAAACACAAGCAAATTTTCAAGTGCCCACATGAAATCCACTGGAAAAATAAAAATGTACTAGTTCCATTTACTATTGCATAGATTATCAAAAGTCTGAGCATCTCAACTATTTTGTCACAGCCATGGATGCTAGTAATGACAACACAGAAAACATTTCTCTTGTGCAATACACATTTCTCTTGTGTAAAAGTTTTTTTTTTAACTTTTTTAATCTGACTTACTTTATTTTTTTTTTATTTATTTTTTTTTTATTATTGTTTTTGCCATACATTGTCATGATATCACCATGGGTTTACATATGCTTCCCCTCCGGGTCCCCCATCCCTCCTCCCTCCCCCCCAGGAAATCTCGCTGCACCAGTCCCGAGCATCAATCCTGGGCTGGCGATTGATTAGACACATGACAATTAACATGCTTCAATGCCCTTCTCCCATATCATCCCACCCTTACCCTCATCCACAAAGTCCACAAGTCTATTCTATACATCTGCGTTCCTTTTGTTGTCTCCCATGTTGGGTTCTCATTACTGTCTTTCTAAATTCCATATATATGCGTTAATATACTGTATTGTTGTTTTTGCTTCTGGCTTACTTCACTCTGGATAATGGGCTCCAGTTTCGTCCATCTGAGTAGAATTGCTTCAAATGAATTTTTTTTTAATGCTGAGTAATATTCCATTGTGTATATATACCACAGCTTTCTTATCCATTCGTCAGTTGATGGGCATCTAGGTTGCTTCCATGTCCTGGCTATTGTAAACAATGCAGCGATGAACATTGGGGTGCACATGGCTCTTTCAATTCTGGTTTCCTCGGTGTATATGCCCAGCAGTGGGATTGCAGGGTCATATGGCAGGTCTATTTGCAGCTTTTTAAGGAACCTCCACACTGTTTTCGCTGAGAGTAAAATCCTTTCTACATGAGGCTTTAGAAATGGCAGCAGATTTTTGCAGAGACTTACTTATTGAGTTAGGAGTTAATGAAAAAAAATTATACTGTTTCACTGGCGATAAGAAACAAATTTTGGTGCATGTTTGCTCAAATAAAGGTACAAATGAAATCTATTCAAAGTTGAAGCAAAGGTGATTCTATAAAGGTGCTGGCTGTCTTGCCCTTGTTTTATATACACTGCTCAAACAGCATCTGATGGCCTTTCTTGACATCAATTTCTATTGCCAGCTACTGTATGTTCTCTTAATCCAGCATTTCTAATGTCTGAACAGAATGATTAAAGGTGTTTTGTGATTTTATTAGTGTTTAGTACTCTTCAATCTGCTCTCATTAAAAAAAAAATCCATTGGCCTTTTTTAACAAATATTAAAAAGTTGATAGAATCTTTAGTTTATTTGAAGCACTGAAATCTTAATTTAATTCTGAAAGAAAGATCCCAAATTTCTTGTTGACCTTTATATAATCCATTTGAGTAAAGTTACGTATTTGTTGCTCACAGTTTTCAATATCTCTTTAACAATAAGAATATGCAAATTAAAGGAAAATCAAACCATTTTGTTAAAGCACTCCAATACTTAAAAAAGAATTGATGGAAAATGTATTGCTTCAAGTAACAGGCAAATGAAAAGATGCTGAGCATCACTAATTATTAGGGAAATGCAAATCAAAACCACAATGTGATATCACTTCATACTGGTCAGAATGGCTATCATGTTGCTGCTAACTCGCTTCAGTGGTGTCCAACTCTGAAGCAGTAGAGACAGCAGCCCAGCAGGCTCCTCCGTCCCTGGGATTCTCCAGGCAAGAACACTGGAGTGGGTTGCCATTTCCTTCTCCAATGCGTGAAAGTGAAGTTGCTCAGTCTTGTCCATTTCCTTCTCCAATGCATGAAAGTGAAAAGTGAAAGTGAAGTTGCTCAGTTGTGTCCAACTGCAGCCTACCAGGCTCCTCCATCCATGAGATTTTCCAGGCAAGAGTACTGGAGTGGGGTGCCATCACCTTCTCCGAAATGTTGGTGAGGATGTGGAAAAAATGCAACTTTTTTACACTGTTGATGGGAATGTAAATTGGTACAGCTACTATGGAAAACAGAATGGAGGTTCCTCAAAAAACTAAAATTAGAACTACCATAAGATCCTGTATATAGCTGGGAAAAAATAAAAACACTAATTCAAAACGATACATATACCCACATGTTCTTATTACATACACTCAGCACTCATATTACATGACTCAGCATTACTTACAATAACTGAGTCATGGAAGCAACTCAAATGCCCACCAACTGACAAATGGATAAAGAGGATGTGGTATACACACACACACACACACACCGGAATAAAATTCTGCCATTTGTAGCAATACAAATGGACCTAGAGGATCTTATTTTCAGTGAAATAAGTCAGACAGAGGAAAATAAATATTGTACAATAAACTTACATGTGGAATCTAAAAACTAGTGCAAAGGAAATTATGTAGCAAAACAGATTCACAAGTATAGAAAACAAACAAGACCAATGAGTGGTGGGGGACACACATTAGGGGTATGGAGTTAAGAGATACAAACTTCTAAGTATAAAATAGAGAAGCAATAAGGATATATTGTATAAAACAGCGAATTCTAGTCATTATCTTATAATAACTTTTAATCAAGTATAAACTGTAAAAATACTGAAGCACTATGCTGTATATCTGGAGCTATAGACTTTCATTAAAATTAAAAATTAAAGGAATATAATAATTTTTAAGTTGCTAATCCAGAGAGGCAAAGGTCATCTTGAATAATGTAAAAGCAAAGTGCCCAATTGAAAAAAATGTTATTAGGTATTTAAACAGATCAAACTTGAAGAGCACGTCTCAGAACTGTTAATTTTATACAAGTACATGGTCAATATACTGGCTCCTAATGTTGAGCCTACTGTCTTACTAATAAATGTTCATTGGACAAAAGAGGAAGTAAATTGGCTGTGAATACTATATAAGCTATATTAAAGTATAGATGGAACATAGACTCTAACAGCAAGTAATTTCATAAGCAAAGTCTGCCAAACAAGGAGCTATTGTGGAAAGTCAAATGGCCAGAGAAATATAATTAACAGAAGAGGTATGCAGGTTAAGCACACTTTATTTCAGATAAACAATAAATAGAATAATTATGTCCCATGAATATCACTGACAATTAGAAATAATTTAAAAATTGCTGAGTATCTTGTCTATTTATTTGTTAAATCAAGCAACCTTAAAGTACAGCCAATAAGGAGCGGAGATGCTTACAAGAACTCGCGTGGCTGAGGCACGTTTTCCATTGTAATTGAACCTGGGGAATCTACCTCTGAGGTTGCTAGCTTGCATCTTTTTACCATGTGAAGCCTGAAAATGAAGAAACCAGGGAGAATTTAGCCAATAATTAGAGAGACACTGAATCCTGACGAAACCAAGTGAGCTCTTAATTGTAGCCCTAATCCCAGACTTGTCAGTTACATGAATCAATACTTCCCCATTTTTGTTTAAACCAATAAATCATGTCTTCTGCCACTAACATCCAAATGGTTTTTCAGAATACAAGTCTCCATCCTTACCTCTATGGTCCAGACACAGACATTTGATGTAGTCCTTCCAGCAAGCACATCAGCTCACCTTGTCAGAAGTCAGGCACATCACTGGGTGCTTTGAAAACAAGAGACTCTGCTCCTAGTGAAATTCATCTCCATCTCCCTTTCCCCTTGTGCCTGAAGTCATTGTACACCTTGGGCAATTCCCCTTCCATCAAGTCAAAATCCCCCCAGACCTCCCTCTGCAGAAACACCTGGATCAGGTGTGGAACAGATGCCTAGCAACTTTAGTTTGGGATCAGTTCAGTTCGGTTGCTCAGTCATGTCCAACTCTTTGTGACCCAATGGACTGCCACACGCCAGGCTTCCCTGTCCATCACTAACTCCCGGAGTTTACTCAAACTCATGTCCATCAAGTCAGTGATGCCATCCAACCATCTCATCCTCTGTCATCCCATTCTCCTCCTGTCTTCAATCTTGCCCAGCATCAGGGTCTTTTCTAATGAATGAGTCAGTTCTTGGCATCAGATGGCCAAAGTATTGGAGCTTCAGCTTCAGCATCAGTCCTTCCAATGAATATTCAGGACTGATCTCCTTTTGGATGGACTGGTTTGATCTCCTTGCAGTCCAAGGGACTCTCAAGAGTCTTCTCCAACACCACAGTTCAAAAGCATCAATTCTTCGGTGCTCAGCTTTCTTCATGGTCCAGTTCTCTGAGATCAGGAAACCTAGAATCCACTAACCATCTCAGAGACCAGAAACCTAGAACTTCCTGGAAGAGAGGAGGGTTTTTCAAATTAGCTTTCAACCTCTGGAGTCTTCCCTTGCAAAAGGGAGTTTGTTGCTGTTGTTTGTTGTTGTTAACTTGCAAAGTTGTGTCAGACTCTTTGTGACCCCATGGACTGTAACCCGCCAGGCTCCTCTATCCCTGGGATGTCCCAGGCAAGAATTCAGGTTGGGTTGCCATTTCCTTCTCCAGGAGATCTTCCTGACCCAGGGATCAAACCCGAGTCTCCTGTATTGCAGGAGGATTCTTTACCGCTTGCGCCACCTGGGAAGCCCCGTGGAAAAGAGACAACAGCTTAATAAATCATCCTGCCACAAATGTAAATTACCCAAAAAAAGTAGGTAACTAGATCACAAATCCTTACAGAGGGGTGTTACACCTCCTGTCATTGTCAGCCCATATTGCCTCCAACACTGAATTGCCTTTCCTCTAAATTTCAGTTATTAATAATCACTCCCATCCCAGACCACATCCTTCCCAGGAAGGAACAGACCCTGATTCGCCTGTGTCATCACCACTCTAAGGGTATTCGCACATTCATACATATGTCCCCCTCACATTAGGAGTGAGGTCTGAGGCTTGGTGCAGGGTAACTGCAGGGAGCCCCATGCCTGATGTGATCACTTGTCAGAGCACCATTTGAACAAGGTGAGTGATGGTCCCTGCATTCACACCACTCTGTGAGACCTTGGAATGGGCACAAAGCATTTGAAAGTGTTTCCAAGTCAAACATGTAGAAAATTCTTAAAGAGATAAAAGTACTAGACCACCTTATCTGTCTCCTGGAAATCTGTATGCAGGTTAAGAAGCAACAGTTAGAACCGGACATGGAAAAACTGGTGGGTTCCAAATTGGGAAAGGAGTACAAGGCAGTATATTGTCACCCTGCTTACTTGGCTAATATGCAGAGTACATCATGCTAAATGCTGGGCTGGATGAATCAAAAGCTGAAATCTAGATTGCCAGGAGAAAAATGAACAGCCTCAGATATCCAGATGATACCACTCTAATGTCAGGAAGTGAATAGGAACTAAAGATACTCTTGATGAAGGTGAAGGAGGAGAATGAAAAGGCTGGCTTAAAACTCAACATTCAGAAAACTAAGATCATGGCATCTGTTCCCATCACTTCATGGCAAATAAATGAGGAAACAGTGGAAGCAGTGACAGGTTTTATTTTCTTGGGCTCCAAAATGACTACAGATGGTAAGGGAACTGCAGCCATGAGATTAAAAGTCACTTTTTCCTTGGAAGGAAAGCTATGACAAACCTAACAGTGTATTAAGCAGAGACATCACTTTTCTGACAAAGGTCTGTATAGTCAAAGCTATGGTTTTTCCAGTAGTCATGTATGGGTGTGAGAGTTGGACCATAAAGAAGGCTGAACACCAAAGAATTGATGCCTTCAGATTGTGATTCTGGAGAAGACTCTTGAGAGTCCCTTGGATAACAAGATCAAACCAGTTAATCCTAAAGGAAATCAAACCCGAACATTTACTGCAGGGACTGACGCTAAAGTTCCAGTACTTTGGCCATCTGATACAAAGAGCCAACTCATTGGATAAGACCCTAATGCTGGGAAAGATTGAAGGCAAAAAGAGAAAGAAGGGGCTGGCCGAAGATCAGGTGGTTAGATAGCATCAGTGACTCAATGGACATGAATTTGAGCAAGCTCCAGAAGATAGTGGAGAAAGGAGTATGGCGTGCTGCAGTCCATGGAATCGCAGTCAGACACAACTGAGTGACTGAACAACAAAAGTGAAATATGTCCTGTTTTCCCTCACTATTCTTCAGTTAAAGAGCTTTCCTGCTTTGGGAGAACCTCTTGATTTTCCTTTTAGTCATGATTTGGGGAAGAGAAGAAGCAAAACAGAAGCAGAGGGAGACTCGAGGTCACTCCTGGACTCACCAGCTCCTGTTTGTCCCAGGTCTGTAGGAGCCCCCTCTGTGTAAATCCGATCTCCCTGTCCCATTTCCTAGATGTGTCTTCAGTAAAGACCCTAGAGTCCAGGGACAGCTGGCTGTGTGCCCAATGCCAGGCCCTCATCCTTTTAATTTATTTGCTTACTCTTTTAAAACTTCTTTAACATAATTACAGGTGCACGTGCAATTGTAAGAAATGATAGCCTGACCCGCTGTACTCTTCACTCCATCTCCTCTGATGGGGACAGCATCTTACAAAACTGTAGACAGTATTACAGCCAAGATATTGACATTGATAATTCATCTATCTCACGCAGATTTACCCAGTTTCACTTGTACCCATGTGTGTGTATGTGTGTATTTAGCTCTGTGGGGTCTCACCACATATGCCGATTTAGGTATCCACTACAGTAAAGATATAGAACAGCTGAATCCTTTATGTTGCTCTTTTTTACTCACACTCATCCCTTCCCTCCATCCCAAAAACCTGGCTACCAGGAATCTCATCTCCATATTGTGAGTTTTGTTATATACTTTGTTACACAAATGGAATCACACAATACATAGCTTTCAGGAAATGGTTCCCCCCACCCGCGAAGCATATTTCCTTCGCAATTTATCCAGGTTGTTGTAAGTACCAATAGTTTCTTTATTCACTTGCTGAGTAGTATTCCAAGATATGGAAACACCACCATTAAACTATTACGCATTGAAGAATATCTGTGCAATTTTCACTTTTTGACTATTACAAATAAAACAGCTATGCATAGCCATGAGCAAGTTTTTGGTGATCATAAGCTGTCACCTCTCTGGGGCGAGTGCCCAAGAGTGTAATTGCCGAAGCATATGGTAGTTGCATATTTAGTTTTATAAGAAACCAACAAACTGTATATTATATATTTTCAGTGCTCAGCATTTTCAAGGCACTGTGTCTCCCTTGTTTTGAAGTCCTAGAGCATCAGCTCCATAAAAATATCATTTGCCTGGGAGTCACATCCCCAGAGTTCCCAAGTCTTGCCCTTTTCACCTACTCGTAACAAGTTCCTCTGGAGTGCAATTTGTAAGAGTCAAATAACATTATGGATTTGTAATATTATCAGATTATTAAGAGTTAACTGAATCTTCTCAGACTGTAGGCTTTGCTTTGTCTATAGACTTTCTCTTTCATTTGATGATTGTGAATTGAACATTGTTACACAAATATCTGTTTGAGTCCCTACTTCAGTTTTTCAGGGTATAAAACCAGAAATGGAATGGTTTTATAATAATAAACAGATTTATTCTGTTTATTCTAGGTAATTCTATGTTTAATTTTGGGGGGAACTACCAAACTGTTTCCAACAGCTTCTGTGCCATTTTACATTCTCACCAGCAATACCCAAAGTTTCTAATTTCCTCATATCCTCTTCTACACCTGTTATTTTCTGAGGGTTTTGTTTTTTTTTTTTTTAGAATAGCCACCCTAATGGTTCTGAAGTGCTATCTCATTGTGGTTTTAATTTCTATTTCTCTGTGAGTAGTAATATTGAGCAAATTTTATGTGTGCTTGTTGGTCATCTATGTATCTTCTTTGAGAAACAGCTATTCAAGTTGCTTGCCCATTTTTAAATTTAATTTGGGGTTTTTTCTGTTTCTGAGATGTAGGAGTTATTTGTATATTCTAGATATTAATTTCTAATCATATATATATATATAAAATTTGCAAATGTCTTCTCCCATTCTGTGAATTGTCTTTTTACTATGTCAATACTGTCTTTTATTACACAAAAGTTTTGGGTTTTTTTTAATTTTGATGAATTCCTATTTGCCTACTTTTTCTTGTTGACTGTGTTTTTGGTATTATAGCCTTCCAAATCATTATCAAATCCAATGTCAAGAAGTTTTTCTCATGGATTTTCTTCTAAGATTTTTATAGATATAGCTCTTACATGCAGGTCTTTGATTCATTTTGAGCTAATTTTTGTGTATGGTACAAGGTAAGGGTCTAACTTTATTATTTTATCTGTGGTTATCCAGTTTTCCCATCACCATCTGTTGAAAAGACTAACCTTTCCCCATAGAATGGCCTTGGAAGTCTTATCAAAAGTTATTTTACCATATAGGCAATTTATTTCTGGGTTCTCTATTCTATTCCATTGACTGTGTGTAAGTCTTTATGCCAGTATCACACTTCTGATTATTGTAGCTTTATTGTAACTTTTGAAGTTAGAAACATGAGACCTCCAACTTTGTTCATTACTTTTAAGATTATTTTGACTATTCAGGGTCCCTTGAATTATATACTCTAGGCCCCCATCCTAGTCCCTGGTCTCTTAGAAAATTTTACTAATAAATGACTTAAACACCTCTGCTTCTGGGAACCTAATCAGAGACAACCTGTAGTATCTGGTGAAATGTCAAAACTCAGAGATTACCCTGGATTCATCCAGCCCAGATTTAGCATGATGTACTCTGCATATAAATTAAAGAAGCAGGGTGACAATGTATAGCCTTGATGTACTCCTTTCCCGATTTGGAACCAGTCCATTGTTCAATGTCTGGTTCTAACTGTGCTTCTTGACCTGCGTACAGATTTCTCGGGAGGCAGGTATGGTGGTCTGGTATTCCCATCTCTTGAAGAATTTCCCACAGTTTGTTGTGATCTACACAGTCAAAGGCTTTAGTGTAGTCAATAAAGAAGTAGATGTTTTTCTGGAACTCTGTTGCTTTTTTCATGATCCAACAGATGTTGGCAATTTGATCTCTGGTTCCTCTGTCTTTTCTAAATACAGTTTGAACATCTGGAAGTTCTCAGTTCACATATTGTTGAAGCCTGGCTTGGAGAATTTTGAGCATTACTTTGCTAGCGTGTGAGATGAGTGCAATTGTGCAGCAGTTTGAGCATTCTTTGGCATTGCCTTTCTTAGGGATTGGAATGAAAACCGACCTTTTCCAGTCCCATGGCCACTGCTGAGTTTTCCAAATTTGCTGGCATATTGAGTGAAGCACTTTCACAGCATCATGTTTTAGGATCTGAAATAGCTCAACTGGGATTCCATCACCTCCACTAGCTTTGTTTGTAGTGATGCTTCCTAAGGCCAACTTGCCTTCACATTCCAGGATGTCTGACTCTAGGTGAGTGATCACACCATCGTGGTTATCTGGGTCTTGAAGATCTTTTTGGCATAGTTCTGTGTATTCTTGCCACCTCTTCTTAAGATCTTCTGCTTCTGTTAGGTCCATACCATTTCTGTCCTTTATTGTGCTCATCTTTGCATGAAATAGTCCCTTGGTATCACTGATTTTGTTGAATTGAACCAGCCTAGTTCCTGGTATGTAGTAAGCACTTAATATATACCTATTGAAGGAATAGGTGTATGAATTAATGAATTTACTCCTGAAATCTCAAAATAAAGTGTAAAGTAGATGACTTTTTTCATTGATAATATTTAACTTTTAAACTAGAGTATCATCATGACAGTTTTATGAGTAAGAGGACATATTTTTAAATGGCTTTTTAAAGGTACAGTGAGACAGAGTACTATAGAAACACAGTACACAGTTTCAGGGAATATACTCTTCCTGAAGCTCATTCCTTTTTGTCAAATCTACATATGCCATCTGGCTCTGATTTATTCAGCTCCAAGCTGCTGTTTTTTATATTTTCCTTTTTTTTTTCTTCTTTTGGCTGAAATTTTCCTGTATATTTCCATTATGTCATGTATTTTGTAACTATAGCTTGAATATCTGATTTCTTAGTACTCTCTGAACCAGAAAATCCATTTTGGCTTAGATAAGCCTCATATTTGTAACACAATGATATGATCAGTGTACCTGGGGACACTCTCTTTGCTTTTTTATCATTTATATAATGTAAACTTTCTGCAAATTTGCAGGACATGAAGACTCTCTTTTCCAAAATATTATGAAAATACTAAAGACATCTTTTCCCCTTCAAAGGCCTATGAATGTTTGCAGACCTTGGAGATTCTTACAATATTCCTTTGTAGGAAGCAAGAACAGAGACTTGGGAGAGGAATGAGATATGGAGAGCCTGGGCCTAGGAGATGATCGCATTTCAGAAAATAAGAGGGTGAAGCATCTAAGCAAGCAGTTGCTCCTGACATGCAAAAGGCTTTGCTGGTCCCCTAGGCAAGAAAAAGGTCCTCATTGTATGAATGTGTGCTTTCCATGGATGTGTTCTTTGCTCAGGTGCTCAAGGATTTGCACTAGAAGAGGAGACAACAAACTTGCTGGAAAAGGCCAGATAGTAAACACTTCAGGCTTTGCCAGCCAAAAGTGAATCTTCTTTGTTTTCTACAAACCTTTAAAACTATAAAAATTATTTCTAGCTTGAAGATAGTGTGAACCAGACTCTCTTTGTCACCATAGTTTTCCAACCTCTGATTTAGAAGATGGGAGGGCAGAAAGGATGTTACCTACCCACACTTCTAACGGTTTCCTTCATGGCTTCTTGTCTAAGCCTTATTATCTGCCCTCTCCCTAATAATATCACTTACCCATTCATTGGTGTGTGTCAGACCTTGTATCTGGTACTTTAAATTCATTGCAGAATCTCATTGGCCAATCCTTTGAGATAAGTACAATTATCACCCTTATTTTATCCATGGGAAAACTGAGGCTTAAGGAAGTTAAGTAACATTCCCAAGTCTCCACTGCTAATAAGTCAGAGTCAAGAATCAAAAGTAAGTCTATCTGAATCCAAATCTCTCATTTGTTCTTTGTACTAGAACCTGACAACAGCAGCTCTTCTTCTGTGCACTTCCAATACATCCTAAATATTATCTCCATTTAATTTTCCTAAAACATCAGTTTGATTGTGACATTCTCCGCTCACACTGGCTCTCCATTATTTACCCAGAACAGTAAAGGCACTTCCATTTAGCTCTTGGTATGACCCCAACTTAACTTCTCAGATTTATTCCCATGCACCTATATTTTCCCAATCTTTTAGTCCTGCTGAATTATTCTATTCATTCTTCCATCAGGTGGCATGGTCCTTTGGCCACCACCATGTTTTCCTCCAAGACCATTCTCCCTTCCCATGTCCCTTCTCCACTTACCTTCTGCCTTCTCACAAGCTTAGCCCAGCCTCCTTCATGAAGCCAGCCATGGACCTTTTCCCACCAATCGGGATTTGGTGATGCTTCTATTAGCATAGCTATGGCCTGTTGCTTGCACCGCTTTCTGGGAGTTAAAACTTGGGGGCTAAATGTTTATAGAATGTGGCTGTGACACGATCCATTCCCTTGGAAGGTCTCCTTCTTCAAAGTGGCCTTGTCTGGGCTTAGATATGTCTGTTGTTGGCCCCTGTCCCCTAGTAGGACCTTCTAGCTTCCTTGTGTGCTTAGTGTCTCCAGGACCTCATTTTTGTTTTATTTGATGACCTATTGCATGTCTCAAGGGCATAATTTTGCGTTAGCTAGAGATTCATTAAATAGACTTTCCAATTATTCATCACCCAAGCCTGGTCTTGCAAGATGGAAAACTGAGTTTGGCCAAATCTGACACTCCCTTCTCAGTCCCTGTCTCATGTCTTTGACTCTCTTGCTAACTCCAAGACTCACTTGCATCATGCTACCTATATTTTTAAGGTATCTCATACTTGATACACTATTTTCAAACATATTTTCACATTTAATCTTTACAAAAACCTCATGAGATAAGTGGTGTAGTTTCACTATACAAATGAATAAATTGAAGCTGGTAAGAGTTAAAGAACTTGCCTACAGGGCAGTGTAACTTGCTGAGCTTGAAGTTTGCCCCCAAATGTCTCTTGGGGACAATAACCAGCAGCTCCAGACTCCCAGCCTCCCGTATTCAGAGGAATGGCCTTCAGTGCCTTTTAAGTAAATGCTGTGGCCAAAATCTCAAGAGAGAAGGAGAAAGGCAGGGAGTAAGAAGGACAAGAAGTACCTGAAATTGTTTCTCCCAGCACCCTCCTGCCCATTTCTATGAGGCTCAGCCTTTTTACCCTAATATTTCACCATCTTCTATCCTGGCAGATTTGCTTTTGCTACACCCCATATCCTGTAGGGACTTGGAATATGAACATTTCATTTCTGAATCTCCTGCATCAAACACTCTTAGGGTAAAAAAGTGTGTGCGCACGCACATATGCATGCATGTACACACATACATATGTAATAGCTCATGGGAAAACCACATGAAGTTACCCTGCAAAGTGCATGTAATTTTCACATGGTTTTGATTTTACATATCAAGTGTAAAACTGAAAAAGATGTGGCTACTGAAAAAACAAAGTTTAAATAAACAGAAGAAAGTGAACAAGAATGAGATAGGAATTGAAATGACTGAAACACTCATTCCGATTAGAAGTTAGGTCAAACCCCAGGCCCACCAACAAAAAGTGAGACGTGCTTGGGGTGATGTGGGTTATTATGAATGGCCTGGGATGACCAGTTTACAGCTCAGAACTTTCCTTCAGCAATCACAATGCTGTTTACAATCTCTGACATGCTTGTCTTTCATCAAAATTATCAAGTGGGTATATTTTCTCTTTGAAGAAATTTGCTCAAATCATGTCTGATACTGTTTCCTTCCTTTCTTCCTTTAAGAGATATTTCTTGATTTCCTTCTGTGAGCCAGCAGTCTGTTAGGTGATCTAAAGGTAAAACTGGCAGCTAATCCAGCAGAGAGATTGGATCTCACTGTGGATAACAGAAGCCACAGCAACCATTTGGTAAGTATGCCCCATGTGCTATTAGTTATTCCATTAATAGGCACAAATAACCCCACAAGTCCAGTTCCTGTTCTGTCCACATGGGAAATGAGGACGTTCAGGAGTTCACCTGCCCCCCTCTCTACCTCCAGGACTCAGCCTTCATCCACTGTGCTCTCTACTCTCTATCTTATATCTTGTATAAATAAGATGCAAGCCATGCATATAATTTTCAGTTTCTGGTAGCCACATTTGAAAAAGAGTAAGAAGAAACAGGTGAAACTAATTTTAATTCTATAATTTAGTTAACCCAGTACATCCCCCAATACTACCCTATCCACATGTAAGTGTTAGTTGCTCAGTTGTGTCTGACTCTTTGTGACCCCATGGACTGTAGCCAGCCTGGCTCCTCTGTCCATGGGATTCTCCAGGCAAGAATACTGGTGGGGGTTACCATTCCCTTGCTCCAGGGAATCTTCCTGACCCAGGGATAGAACCCGGGTCTCCTGCATTGCAGGCAGATTCTTTACCATCTGAGCCACCAAGGAAGCCCCCTATCCACATGAAATAAGCACAAAAACTATTGAGGTGGACTTCCCTCATGGTCCAATGGTTAGGACTTGGCATTTCCACTGCAGGGGCTTTGTTTTTAATTCCTGGTTGGAGAACTAAGATCCTGTGTTTAAAGATCTCAATCCTTTAAACTATTGAGATACTGTGCAGTTTTTTCTTCTTCAAAGCCTAATACACATTTTACATTTACAGGACATCTCAATTTGGACTGACACACTTTAAGGGCTCAGTGGCCACCTAAGGTTAATGGTGACTGTGTTAGTTGCACAGCTGTACCCTTCTCCAGGCAGCCATCCGTAGCAAGACAAGGCACAGCTCAGCCTCGCTGAGGGCACAGAGGAGGGCTCTGGACTCCTGCATGGGTGGGGGATCAGGAAGCAAAGTCTTCAATGGAGGAAATGCCACTTGAGTCAGACCTTGAAGATGAGGAGGGAGTGGGTGAGAGCAGGAGAGAGGTCATTTCCAGCTGGAGGAACAGCGTGAGTAGAGGGGGAGACCCCAGAAAGGGCACCATCAGTCTATGTGGCTGGCACATAGGATCTTAGGGAACAGTGTTTTTACACCTTCTTATCATGCCTCATGGAGGGAGATATTTTTCACACATATGTACCTACACATTAATACATACATATGATTGCAGATACACACATGTAGATACAGCTACACACATACATACATATATATAGAGAGAGCACATATATATATACATATATATGTATATGTGTAGCTGTATCTATATATCTATCTATATATATACCCCTGTATGTGACCTACTGCATATGACACACTCAGATATCTCCTGTTCTTTTAAACTGTCTTCTATTAGAATTTTTTGATGCTGGTGTGATCCACCAACATAATTTCACAGCCACTCTGGATGGGGACTCACAGAGACTGATGAAGGGGACACACACTCTCTGTATTTTCAGACCCACTTCCCTCTTCTACTCACATTTGCTTTTCCACAGTGCAGGTGAACCAGTGGAATTTACTCACCTCTGGCTCCAGAAGGAAATATATAACTCCAGCATGACCCACCAGAGAGTTGGATTTGCTGGTTACCATGACTGATTCAGAGGTAATCAGAGCCAGTGAGAGCTAAACCCACAACTTTTGCTGAGTGATCAGAAGGAAGAACCTTTTACACTACAGTTGGGAGATGACAGGAGCACAGGGCTGGGAGGAAATACAAAAGAAAGGAAAGCAGATTAAAGAGCAGAGAAGATCGAGTTTTCAAGGCGTTGTTTGTACCTCTGGATCAAGCCATGCATGAAATCCCACCCAAAAATCTACCATGAGACTTTTTATACCATATGAGCCAATGGATTCCTTATCTTTCCTTAAGTCCAATTATGTTGGGTTTTTTATCACTTGAAACCAAAATAATTTGAGTGATTAAATATCCACAAGTAAATATTTATCCATAAATATCCATAAGTATCACTACAGATACTCAGTGGCTTTTCATTGCTTGCCTTTGAAAAGCTCCAGACCTTTTTCTTCTGAGCAATTCCCTGTCTTTTACAATGGTCCTTCCC
Organism: Antilocapra americana; assembly: GCA_007570785.1. Taxonomy (NCBI): domain Eukaryota; kingdom Metazoa; phylum Chordata; class Mammalia; order Artiodactyla; family Antilocapridae; genus Antilocapra; species Antilocapra americana. The sequence goes on from ML661897.1 coordinate 20,321,423, forward strand.
TCCTCTCCAGTTCAGAAGCCCTTTCTCCACGCATTCTTTTCACCATAGTATTGGAAGCTCATACTCAGTCTCCTTAGTCGCAACCAACTCTTTCTCTTTGTGCCCCTGCGGATGATAGCCTGCCCAGATCCCCTGTTCATGGGATTCTCCAGGCAGGAATACTGGAGTGGGTTGCCATACCCTCTTCCAGGGGATCTTCCCAACCCAGGGATCGAACCCTCGTCTCTTATGTCTCCCACATTTGCAGGCGGGTTCTTTACCACTAGCGCCACCCTAGCATTAAGTTCTCATAAAATCCTTAACCTGGCTACTTCCTCTAGGAAAGTAGCCAAAAGAATAATCTAAGAGAATTAAAATTTCAGCAGTGTGGCAGACAGGCAGGGGAGATATCTGGGAACAAAAATCCACCTTGTCTCTATGCTGCAAGATTGTAAGTCTAGTTCTATACACTGAGACCAGCTTTTAGAAATAATTTAAAGGCACACTTTTGTTGTGGTGGTGGTGGTTGCTAAGTGATGAGTTCTTCCCTGAAACTTCAAGCTGCCCTCTGGATTTGTTACTCTCCAAAACCCTCTAGCTTAATTTGAAACAAGGCACCCTAAGAAGTATCCTGTAAATACTTGGTTACTCATAGGAAAAAATGAACCCTTAAAAAATAAATGTACTGCCAACATTTCAGAACTGTGAAAGGTTGTGCCTAGAACTGTCAAATGTCAAAAATAATTACCAGGCAGAATGTTACTCACACATCCCGCCGGCATGATCAAAACTAATCCTTCCTGCCTTCATCTGTCTGAACAAAGTTAGGTAGGAAAGCTGCCCAGCCTGACACTTCAAGGCATCAAGGATTTGGAAAGAGAGAGTTCTCAACCTAATTCTGGAACATTCTCTTTAACTGTCAGGGGTAATTTTATATACCCACATGTCAGTAGCTGGTTTTTTTGTTAATTGAAATATAGTTGATTTACAATATCATGTTAGTTTCAGGTGTACAGTACAGTGATTCAGTTATATACATACATATGTATATGTCTTTTTTTCAGATTTTCCCCCTTATAGGTTATTACAAAATATTGAATACAGTTTCCTATGCTATATAGTAGGTTCATGTTGATTATCTATTTTATATATAATAGTGTGTATATGTTAATCTCAACCTCCTAAATTGGGGGAAAGGACAAATTAGCTGTTGCTGTTTTTATATGTGCTTGTTTATACACACACACACATAATTTTGCACAAATGCACAGATTGATAGTATCATACATACTAGGGATTTTAACCTTTTCATTGCAAACTATTGATAAAATATGATGCAAATGCAGAAAGCTATTCAAAACAAATGCACAATTCAAAGAATTATTGTAAGTATCAGTCAGGTCAAGAAATAGAACTTTGCTGCCACCAGTGCTACATCATAACCACTACCTGGCCCCTTTAAAAAAAAAAAAAAACACTCTCTGGACTTTGGTAACAATCTCTTCTTTGTGTTTCTTTATGGTCTTATCACCCAACTGTGAAATCCTAGGCAGTATAGCTTAGTTTTGTCCATTTTTTTTAAAAAGTCTTTATTTCTTCCTATCATACAATTCCCCTTTCTTTTCCTTAAGAAGTCACTTTCCAAAAGTAATAGCAACCTCCACCTTCTAAGACTGTTGTTAGGATTAATGAGATAATCACACTAACAGCACTTCGCGAAGTGTAAAATGAACATATAATGGTAGTGAAATATTAGCTGGTGGCCCCAGTGGGTTGTGTTTAGAGGTACACAGAGCCCAAGGGAACAGGTTCAGCCCACTTCCCACACTAGTGGGATCTAGCATACTGTGTCCAAGGACATTGGGTGTTTTTTTCCAGCATATTTTATGCCTATTCCCTTTCATGCTCTCCTCCCTCACCCATATTCCACATCTTCCTTTCCCTGCTCTGCACCAAGCAATCCTGCTAACAGCCAACTGTGTACCCTTCAGTTTTTTCCTCTGATTCACGTGCAGGTGATGTCTTGAGATGAGCCCAAGAAGCAGAAACGAGAAAGAGGAAGAGTGCCCCAAACTCAACCCTCAGAGGAACTGCATGGACCACGCGTCCAGCTGCCAGGGCACTTGTCCACCACCTCTCATCCCACTCAGCTGGGGGCTGCCCTCAGCCTGGGAAGCTCCTGCAGTCAGGTGAATGCTCTTCTGGACCTGGGAGGAAGCCCTGGGACAAAGCAAGAGAGACCCTGAGGCATGCACATGACAGGGGTGCTGCCAGCACGCAGGTGACTGTGCACCACAGGGACACCCAGGTCACCAGAGGGCCCCAGGGAAGTGACGCAAGTCAGGGAGCACGCCTGCTACTGCCCCTCCCAAACAAGCCCCAGCTTGGCTCCTGCAGCATCTCCCTCTCCTTCCCAAAAGTGGCTCTAACTTTTCTGCCTTCACTATCTAGTTTATGCTTTTTCTTCTCCATGCAATGATCCCTACACCTCTGAGCTTGAAATAATCCTACTGTCTCTCAAAATCCCACTCTGAGTACCACCTTTGAAAGGCAGCATCTTTGGGCTTTGGGGCCCAACATTGGTAACAAGTCCTAGCTCAGCTCTTCCCGATGCACCTGAGACTTAAAGGTTTCTGTGCATGTGACCTCACCAAGCACAGTCACAGGGCATCTGACTCAGCCAGAGCCTCGGCTGAAGATGACATCCCCCTGCAATGAAGGTCTCAAAGCAGATTCCAGAATGCTGCAGCCAAATGAGCTCTGCTTCCCTGGAAAAGGGAAAACACCTGTAATAAGAGGAAGCAGCAGAGGGTCAGAAGGAACCGACTTTGATAACTATATGAAAGTCTTCTCTTACCGATGCCTTTTCCCTCCCCCCATTAAGTTTCTAAAACTTCCTGAAAAGGATTAGGCAAAGGATAGGGAGAGTCCACTTTCTCTAGGTATATCAAAGAATAACTATTTTTCCTGTTTAAAATTTTTTTTTTTAATTTCTAAACATAGTGCTCTATTTTTCCCTCTCTCGGCTTCCATATCACTGGGTTCCAGAGGTAAAATTACCTTGAGGACTTTTTTAAATGGACAAATAAGAAAATATGTGAAAATAAAAGCTAGTTACAGTAGTAGATGTTTGTTCATACCTGATTAAAAAAAATAAAAATTTGATTCAAGGGGGAAAAAACTAGTCTTATGCACAACTTTGTTACGCAAGTCTTATACTCCCACCTCAAATCCCTCCAGTTTTCTCCAACCATGCTTTCAGTCACTGTGGCCTGGGTCAGAGAAAGAGACTGAATCACCCAATTAGAGCATCACCCAATCGGCAAAAAATTTAGATTGCTTCCAGAATACAACTGAAAGAAAAAAAGTTTCTCTCCACAGATGAAAAAGAAGAGGAAAGGAAATATTCACCTACACTCATGAAAAGAGAAACACCTAGATTTGACAAGTTGGAGACAATTCAGGTATGTGCCACCTGTCACATCGTGTAAATGTCATTTCCCACTTACCTCTGAGGCTAAACTATTAAAACTGACACTATCTCATGGCTTGAGGGTTATTCCCTGCAAAATGACAACAAATAATTTTATCATAAACAAGTCAGCACAAAAGTCGTCTGTTCCTAATTTAATTTCAGGAGAAATGATGTTAATCCTTTAATTATGCAGCTTATCTGTCAAACCTACTTTCTCTCTTCTGCAAAGTACGTTGCTATCACAGAGGGTGCTGATAAATATCAGCTCCAAGAATTTAGAGTGTTATCTAAGAGATTTCTTCTTTTTTAAAAAAAGCAAGAGACTTGAAAACAATCAGCAATGGCCACCCCCATCTTGCCAGCCTCTTGCTGGTGGACCTGCAGAAAAAAGCCAGGGGAGCAGGCTCTCAATGCTGGCCAGACTGCTGTCAGCTACTAAGGGTGTGTTTCCAAGGGTGTTTGAGGATTTAACTGAAAAGATCCACAAATAAAACCTCAGATCCTGTTGGGGCATCATCACCTGCTCAAAAGCCTGAATAAGGAACACCTTTTGGTAGAGATAATCTCGAGCCAAAGATCCAGTATTACCCTGGAGATGGCTCTGTGCTTTGGGGAAAGCACACAGAGAAACTGGGGCAGGATTCCTGGCTGTGGCATGTGGGAGCTATGCAATGTTGGTCAAAGCCCAGAACCTCCATGAAAGTCACTTCTCGAATAGCAACCTTCACATTATAAGACTGTTGTTAGGATTAATGAGATAATCACACTAAAGCACTATCTGCAACGTAAAATAAACATATGATGGTATTGGAATATCAGCCAATTGCCCCAGTGGGTTGTGTTTAGAGGTACACAGATCCCAAGGGAACAGGTCTAGCCCATTTCCCACACTAGCAGGTTTCCCTAAGTCCCACAGGGACTCCAAGCAGAGACAAATAATTTGGCTCAAAGTTGAATACATTTTAAGACTAAAAAGAGTAAACATTTCCAGTACTAAAGCCGATAAGACAGAAATAGATCAATGAGATAAGCTAGAGTCCAGGAAAAAAGATGAAGATGGCATTTCAAAACAATGAGTAAAACCTGGTATTGGGGAAACTGGTTAGCCAAAAAAAAAAAAAAGAGAGAAAACCTCAATTCATACATTACTTCTTGAACCAAATTCATTCTAAATGGGTCAAAGACTTAAGTTTAAAAAATTAAATAAATAAATAAAAAGTACCAGAAAAGAAAAGCATAATTAGATATGCTTACAATTTGGGGATATCAAAGAATGGTAAAAAAAAAATCTGCACAACAGAAATATTGATAAATTCAACTATAAAAAAGAATATCAGTACGTGAGATTGGCTCAAGATGGTGGAGTAGAAGGAAATGCACTCATTTCCTCCTGCAAAAGCACCAAAATCACCACTAGCTGTAGAAAAACCATTGACAGGAGGACTCTGGAACGCACCAAAAAAAAGATACTCATGTCCAACGACAAAGGAGAAGCTACAACAAGACAGTAGAAGGGATGCAATCATGATAAAATCAAATCCCATTCCTCGTGGATGGGCAACTCACAAACTGGAGAAAAATAATGCCAAAGAAGGTTGTGAACGTTCTGAGCCCCATCAGACTTCCCAGCCTGGGGATCAGGTGAGAGGGCTTTGAATCCCCTGGGAGTCTGACTGTGAAGGCCAGTGAAGGGATTTGATTACAGAACTTCCACAAGATTGGAAGAAACAAAGACTCCATTCTTGGAGGGCACAAACAAAATTGTGTGTGCACCAGGACCCAGGGGAAAGGAGCAGTGACCCCACAGGAAACTGAAGCAGACCTACCTGCTAGTGTTGGACTATTTCCTGTGGAGGTGTGGTTCAGCAGTGGCTGACCACGGGAATGGGGCCACTGTCAGCAACAGTCCTGGGAGGTCCCTTTTGTGAGCCCTCTTGGAGGTTGCCATTAATCCTACCATAGAGCCTGTAGACTCCAGGATTGGGGAGCACAGCCCTATCCATCAGCAGACAATCAGTGTTTTACTGAGCAAGACACAGTATTTCCCACTGCCAGTCTTTCCCATCAGGAAACTTACACAAGCCTCTTAACCTCATCCACCAGTGGGCAGACAGAAGAAGCAAGGACTACAATCCTACAGCTGCCAGAATGAAAACCACATCACAGAAAGTAACCAAAATGAAAATGCAGAAGATTATGTCCCAGATGAAGGGATAGGATAAAACTCCAGAAAAATAACTAAATGAAGAGGAGATAGGGAACTTTGCAGAAATGAATGCAGAATAATGATAGTGAAGATGATCCAGGGTCCTGGAAACAGAATGGAGAAGATACAAAAAGTGTTTACCAAAGACCAAGAAGAACTAAAGAACAAATAAATAGAGGTGAACAATACACTAGATGGAATCAAGAGCAGAATAACTGAGGCAGAAAAACCTCAAGTTAAGTGACCCAAAAGACAGAATGATGGGAATCACTGTTGAAAAACAGAATATAGAAAAAAGGATGAAAAAAAAAAGTGCAGGCAGACCTCTGGGATAACATTAAACACACCATCATAGGCATCAACGAAGGAGAAGAGAGAAGAACTTGAGAAAATATTTAAAGAGATAATAGCTGAAACTTCCCAAATATAGAAAAAGATACAGTCAACCAAGTCCAGGAAGTACAGAGAGTCCCAGACAGGGTAAACCTGTCAGAGACACACTGAGTGAGACACATAGTAATCAAACTGACAAAAATCAAAGACAAAGATAAAATATTAAAAGCAACAAGGGAAAAATAACAAATAATATACAAGGAAACTCCCATAAGGTTATCACCTGATTTCTCAACAAAAACTCTGTAAACCAGAAGGAAATGGCATGATATATTTACTGATGAAAGGGAAGAAACTGCAACCAAGAATACTCTACTGAGCAAGACTCTCCTTCAGATTTGATGGCAAAAGCAAAAGCTCTCCAGAAAAAGCAAAAGTTAAGAGTATTCAGCCCCACCAAACTGGCTTTGCAACAAATGCTGAAGGAACTTCTCTAGGCAGGAAACGCAAGAGAAGGAAAAGACCTACAAAAAATAAACCCAAAACAATTTAGAAAATGGTAATAAGATCACTGTTGTCATTGTTTAGTCACTAAGTTGTGTTTGACTCTTTGCGACCCCACGGACTGCAGCGTGCCAGGCTTCCCCGTCCTTCACCATCTCCCGGAGTTTGCTCAGACTCATGCACACTGAGTCAATGATGCCACCCAACCATCTCATCCTCTGTTGTCCCCTTCTCCTCCTCCCTTCACTCTTTCACAGCATCAGGGTCATTTCTAATGAATTGGTTCTTCACATCAGCTGACCAAAGTATTGGAGCTTCAGCTTCAGCATTAGTCCTTCCAATGAATATCCATGATTGACTTCCTTTAGGATGGACTGGTTTGATCTCCTTGCAGTCCAAGGGACTCTCAAGAGTCTACTCCAACATCACAGTTCAAAAGCATCAATTCTTCAGTGCTCAGCCTTCTTTATGGAGCAACTCTCACATCCATACATGACTACTGAAAAAACCATAGCTTTGACTAAGTGTACCTTTCTCTGCAAAATGATCTCTCTGCTTTTTAATATGCTGTCTAGGTTTGTCATTGCTTTTCTTCTGAGGAGCAAATGTCTTTTAATTTCATGGCTATAGTCACCATCCACAGTAATTTTGAAGCCTGAGAAAATAGAGTCTTCATTGTTTCCATTTTTCTCCCCATCTATGTGCCATCAAGTGATGGGACCAGATGCCATGATCTTAGTTTTTTGAATGTTGAGTTTTAAAACAGTTTTTTCATTCTACTCTTTCACCTTCACCAAAAGACTCTTTAGTGCCTCTTCACTTTCTGCCATAAGGGTTTTGTCATCTGCCTATCTAAGGTTATTGATATTTGTCCTGGCAATTTGATTCCAGTTTGTGCTTCATCCAGCCCAGCAGTTCTCATGATGTACACTACATATAAGTTAAATAAGCAGGGTGACAATATACAGCCTTGAGGTACTCCTTTCCCAATTTGGAACTAGTTCATTGTTCCATGTCCGGTTCGAACTGTTACTTCTTGCCTGCATACAGGTTTCTTAGGAGGCAGGTAGGGTGGTCTGGTATTCCCATCCCTTTAAGAATTTTCCACAGTTTGTTGTGATCCACACAGTCAAAAGCACAAGTGTAGTCAATGAGGGCGCTTCCTTGGTGGCTCAGCAGGTAAAGAATCTGCCTGCAATGAGGGAGACCTGGGCTCAGTCCCTGGGTTGGGAAGATGCCTGGAGAAGGGAAAGGCTACCAACTCCAGTATTATGGCCTGGAGAATACCATGGGGTTGCAAAGAGTTGGACACGATTGAACGACTTGTAGTCAATGAAGCAGAAGTAGATGTTTTTCTGGAATTCTTTTGCTTTTTCTATGATCCAATGGATGTTGGCAATTTATGTTGAATTGAGTCATAGTGCTTTTCAGATATACTATATTCTACTTTTCTGTCTATTCACTCTATTAATTTTTAAGTTTGGTGTTGAAACTCCAACTAAAAATCTTAATTTATCTACTTAAAAATAACTAATATATTATGTAACTATAAAACTTAATTAAAGTAAAAAAAGAAAATCAGTATGGAAGAATATGTACATGTATCTATATGCATGCATTGGAGAAGGAAATGGCAACCCACTCCAGTATTCTTGCCTGGAGAATCCCAGGGACAGGGAAACCTGGTGGGCTGCCATCTATGGGGTCGCATAGAGTTGGACACGACTGAGGTGACTTAGCAGCAGCAGCATATACAGCACAAGGAAAAAAGTAGGTGATCAATTATGATTTTTTTTAATTTACTGTGACAGACAGAAAATTTATATAAAGTACTCTTTACAGTAAGATAAATCTAAACAATCCAGTGAGGGGAATATGTGTAGAGATCCTGAAGATGTAGTCCAGAAAAAGAAACCCAAAGAAGCAATTAATAAATGAAGGGCTTCAAACTCATTCATGATAAGATTCATATTAAAATAAATGTAAAAGTTGTTTTTTGCATATAAAAGTTTGATTATATCAAGTCTTGTCTAAGATAAGGGAATAACAATAACCTTTTTCTGAGAATATCATTTCAGAGAGTCATTTGACAATCACTACCACAAATCTTAATGCACATATTCTGCAATTATATTTCCAGAAATATACTTTTCCAGCAAGTGTTAAAATTACATAAACAAGGATACTTTTGGCAGTGATGTTTGCTTTCATAAAAGGGAGGGAGTCCTATGTGCCCACTATTAGGAGACTAGTCAAATAAGCTACGAAGTTCAGTTCAGTTCAGTCACTCAGTCATGTCTGACTCTTTGCTACTCCATGAACCACAGCATGCCAGGTCTCCCTGTCCATCGTCAACTCCTGGAGTCCACCCAAACCCATATCCACTGAGTCGGTGATGCCATCCAACCATCTTATCCTCTGTCATCTCTTCTCCTCCTGCCCTCAATCTTTCCCTGCAACAGGGTCTTTTCAAATGAGTCAGCTCTTTGCATCAGGTGGCCAAAGTATTGGAGTTTTAGCTTCAACATCAGTCCTTCCAATGAACACTCAGGACTGATCTTCTTTAGCATGGACTGGTTGGATCTCCATAAATCAGCAATAAGAAAAAAAGAGATCTGTTTATACGGACCTGAAAAAGAATTTCCATATTTTGTCAACTGACAAAGCCTACCTCACAGAAGAGTATAATCCAAAGTACATATATGTATATATACATACATATTCTTATCAGTACATAGAAAAGCCTATAATGTTACATAAAAGGGAGTAAAACTTAGAGAACTAATGAGGGAAAAAGACTTTTAGTTTCATATTTAATTTCAACTTATATGCTGTGTGAAATGTTTTAACATGAACTTGTATTATTTTCATAATATAAAATGGGAAAAATTGTTCTTATTCTATATGGACATACCCAAACAAGAGATAGAACTACAATCCATCTTACCTATTAAACTCTCTGGAAATATACAAATTCTTTACTTGGGGACCTGAAGAACATGAAAACTGTCTACATAAACTCAAAACCTTCAGAAAATTTTGACCATAAAGGTATCTGGCATGCAGTTTGTCTTAGATATAATTATTTTCTTTTTTATGGGTGTATTTATCAATACTGTGCCTCATTCCAAAAAGAATTTGAGATTTATTAAAAATATGACATTAAAATATGTGTAAATTGTTCCAAAGGATTAAAATAAGTGAGAAAATCCAATAGAATGCCAATAGGGGGAGGATAAATAAATGAAGTTAGAAATGGGAGAAGTAGGGGGAAATTGTACACTGCAACATCCCAGTGTCTCCCTAGCTTCAGGGGTCCAATGTTCACACAAAGAGAAAAACAACAGTTTCAGAGTTCACTGTGCTCACAAGATCAAAGCAAACCAATCACTTGTGAAGAGTCCAGTTATTCAAGGTGGTGAATCCTGAGAGACATTTCTTTCATGATTCCTCATAAGAAAAAATACTGCTACATTAACAGAATTCTCAAGAAAATCCTACAGAGATGAGTTTTCATGGGGCAGTATCTATTTGAGTTATGGAAAACAGAACAAAAGAACAAAAAAATATATTATTGCTCTTTTTAGTGTGGGATCTTCTTCCAAAGAAAACGAAACAGAAACAAAGACATTTTCTCACCCACTTCGTAATCAGGATATGCAATTTAGATAGCTCAAATTGCAAAAAACATTCTAATGATGAAACAGTTTGCCTACCTGCTATCTCTAGCACTTAGCAGGGTGCCTGGTGTATGTAGACATTCAATGAAAGTGTTCAAACCTGATGAACTTGGATTTTTAAAACAATTCTGAAACCATCTTCTCTTTTCCATGATGCTCTTTATCAATGACAAACTGGACTATACGTGGGAAAACACACAATAGAAGCTTGGAATTTCTTTCAAAACATACTCCTTCCTTTCTCCTCTTGCCCTAGGAGTTGGGAGGTGGGTGCAAAACCATTAAAAGATAAGTTTGCTGGCATGAAACCAGGAACAGTTCAAAAGGTGCTATTGTACTGCTGTCAGCTCAAGGAACTATGCCACAGAACTCATTAGAATGATATGGGAAACGTGTGATTTAATCAGCTGCAGACTTGCTCACCACAGGACCTACACAGAGATGCAACCATTCATCAGGGTGTCAGCTACATATTTCATAAGGGGGAGGAGGGCAGGGAGATTTAGGAGTTAAGGCAGAAGTTGAAGGCGGGAGCTGCAGTTCACCGAAGCCCTTCTCCCTGCTAGGGAACTTTATGCTGGTGGCAGCTACATGGCCTCTCATCTTTAAAAATAAAGTAAATTCACCATGCCCTTTGGTGAAACCCCACCAAGGGTTGACACAGGCTGACCTTTCAATTTCTGGCCATAAAACTCATTATGACCATCACATGTTTTACCCTCTAAAGATCTCATTTTGCTCTCATATATTAACCTAGCAGCCCTCCCAATATGGAACACGTCCTGAATAGACATCTCTGAGGCAGGGCAGCTGCACCAGGATGAGGAAGTCAGCAAGGGAGAGAGAAAACCCAGAGGCACTTCGATAAACCACCTAACCCCTCCTGCGTGCTAAGTTATTTCAGTAGTATCTGACTCTGTGCAACCCTATGGACTGTAACCCATCAGGCCCCTCTGTCCATGTGGATTCTCCAGGCAAGAATACTGGAGTGAGTTGCCCTACCCTTCTCCAGGGAATCTTCCCAAGCCAGGGATTGAAACTACTAACTAAACTGTACCACCATCTCTGGGAGCCATCAAAGCACTAAACCACCCTCTGTTAGTATAGTCTTGTCCTTGTAAAGCAGTCAGCCAAAGTAGAGCAAAAATTGAAATTCTGATGGCCAGTTGAAGCCAAGCCGAGTGTCCTCACCTTTCCCCTTAGCCTGGAAGAAACATAGCCACACCAATGGCCAGCCAGGGTCCTAATGCTGGTGAGGAAAGGGAGTGGACCACACATCCACTAACCACAGGCTCGCTTACTCCTTTTTCTCATTTTCCTATTTCTTTCCTTCCCAGCAAAATAGCATACCCACAGCTTCTCTTCCCTTTCATATCTCCCGTGTTGCTGAAGAGTCCTGAGAGATCATTCATCAATGCTGATTGATCAATACAATTCTGTGCGAACAGCTAGTGGAACACAAGCGACCACACCACACAGACCAACTGCAATAGGAATTTATCCAAAGAACAAACTTCCATACATTGTATTCTATTATCCAACCCAAGACCTTGAACTGCAATATCAAAGTTCCAAAATTCTATTACACAAGTAGGGAAGGATGCAAATGTTGAGACCAAAGAGGGCTGAAAAAGTGAAAGTCGCTCCATCCTGTCCAACTCTTTGCAACCCCATGGGACTATACAGTCCATGGACTTCTCCAGGCCAGAATACTGGAGTGGGTAGTCTTACCCTTCTCCAGGGGATCTTCCCAACCCAGGGATTGAACCCAGATCTCCCACATTGCAGGCAGATTCTTTACCAGCTGAGCCTCATGGGAAGCCCAAGACTACTGGAATGAGTCAGCGGAATCTTCCCCACCCAGGAATCAGACCAAGGTCTCCTGCATTGCCGGAGGATTCTTTACCAACTGAGCTATCAGGGTAATAAATATTGACATCCCTTTTCCCAGAAGATTAAAGTCTGCATCGCTATTCCTTTGCAGATGAAGAGAGACAGCTACAAAAGATGGGTTGTGAAAGTAACTGAGCTGAGACAAGCTGTCAAAGGCGGGGCAGGCTGGGACAGGGCAGTACACCAGGCAGTCCCAGGGCTCTTGCCACCACGTGGCGCTCTCTCCCTTTACCTGAGACCTGAAAGAAATTCTCTTGCCAGACCCCCAGCGTGTCACTGCTACCAAACAAATTACAGATGCCCCAAGAAAGTTCCTTCTGCAAACAGTATCTCTTTCTAGACATAAACACCTCCTTTCAAAGCTTGAAATTTATTAGCGCCCAAATGATGTTTATGACCCTGGGGCTTGTGATCCTGTCATGGATTCTATCAACCAAGGAAACTGGATTAGCTCATGGACCTAGGCATTTATGGCTCAGAGCTGAGCCACTGTTCAAAGAGGGCTGAGGACAGATGGAACTGATCTACCCACAGGTGGATGAGCGCCACTGTTGCAGAAGGGGGCTGGGCTGCCTGAAAGAACACCCAGGACCAGGGACAGAAGGCAAAATAATCACTCGGGTATCAGCACAGGCAGTCAGCAACCAACCAGGGCCCACAACCAAAAGAAGCTAGCCATAGGAGAGAAAAGGCCACCAAAGGCTGGGGCAGTATCACAACCAGCAAAAAAAAAAAAAAGGCAGCAAGATTGTTTTATTACAATTAAAATGCATAAGATGAATACACATCAATGGAATTTCTTCTTACAGGAACTTTCCGAGTTATCTATATAAACAAATATAAAAGGAATGCATTTTCGACATTGTGGTTTGGTTTGGTTTTGATTTTTTAATTTTTAAAAAGCAGGGTTTCGTGCCTTTTTGAAATGCAGCTTCAACATCTTCAGACTTAACCAGAACCCTTCAAGAGAAAAATGAAAATTTGGATAAACACTGAAGGTTATTCACTGGGTTAGGAGTTCAGGGAAAGAGAAAAAAACAAAAACAAAAACGCAGAGTCCATTGAAATTTATTGAAATTCTAAATTCCCCCCAAATATAAAATAGATGGTATAAAGAAATAATCACTTTAGTATTCCATTATCATCTTTTGCAGGAGTAGTTCCTAACATTTCTTAATAATAGTTAATTCATAGTTCATTGCCATAAGGAAAATACAATGAGAAAATGATGAAGATATTTAAATTATAAACTTCGGCCTTTACCTTTGGGCCCTGTCTCCAGAACAAGAGTAATTGCACAGGGTCTTTTCGATCACCCTTTCAAAGAGAGACTTTTAGATTTATTTTTCTGGGTAGCAGGCTCTGAAAGATCAAGCCAATCCTGGAAGGTGTTTCAGAGCTTTAAGTGTCTTGAGAGTTGAGACTACATCTTTATTCACACCTATTGGGATATTATTTGATATGTGATAAACAAAAAACTGCTAGGTCTTGGGTAGGGTGAAAAAGATGAAAAGAGCATGCTCCCCACAGTTTCAAGAAGCTTACCCTCCTGTTAGGAGACAAGACATTTGCACAAATAATTGAAACACATATGTATTATAATGTATAATTAAGTAAATATATGCATTTATTCCTTATGCACACTTGCTGATGGGAAATGTATGCCTCATATATATGTGTCTGTGTATCTGTGTGTATATGTATATATGCGTGCAAATGCATATATTGTCCAAGACATGTATAGACTGTCTAGGAGCCTGTTCTAGGCCTTCTCCATAACCCGCATGCATGTCCTATCAGCTTGCACACTTGCCACCCCCAGGGATATAGATAATAGGAAGGTGGTTTGAGGTTGTTCATCAATTCTTGAGGTATAATAATGCTCTGTTTCTAAAAATCTTTATAACTCTGATTCTTCTCCCTCCTAAAACTTACTCTATGCCAAGCCAATAGCAAATGAATGGACAAATTATATTTATTTTAAAAGTTTCTCATTGAGACTTCCCTGGTGGTTCAGGGGTTAGGCCTCTGCACTTCTGCAGGGCTCTTGGGTTCAATCCTTGGTCAGGGAACTAAGATCCCACATGCAGTGCAGCCAAAAAGAAAAGTTTCTCTTTACACTTTTCCCTTACACAACTTTTCCCCTTTAGAATTCCAGCAATATTAACCACTATTACATTTGAAAGTAATAGGATTAGGACAGATAGAAAGATAGGCCCAATGACTCATTCCCAGGAGGCCAGTCTATGTACCATTTAACATTTGTCATGCAGTTCTCCCAACTGTCTGCCTTACACCTGAAAGCAGCAGGGAAACTTTGGCAAAGAGTTCAACACCAGTTGATGAGAGAGACCTTTTGTTTTAGCTTGAAACCTAAATTCTGCCAGTCTTCGGAAGAGTCAGATCAGACAATTATCTATAGAGATGGGGTAGAGCAGTTGCCTTTATGACCGGAGTGATTCGCCATGATCACCAGCAGGTTCTTAACAAACGCCCACTGGGTGCACATCCTTGCCCTTAGACAGCTGATGAGATTCTCTTCACAGAGTCCTTGGATTACTGCCCGTGGCCCTAATTCTCTACCTCTTTGTCCTAGTGGAGGCCTGGCTGTGTTTTTCCTAGGACAGTGCTGCTATCTGAGGGCCAGGACCTTTTCCTGGAAGAAGATGAAACCACACTGGGCTGGGGTATGAGGGGAGCGAGGGAAGCCAAGCTCTCCTGTTATTTAACCAGAGAAATCACGGTGTGCCTGCAGCAAACCCTTAACCTATTTGTGTCCATCTCCCATTTGTAAAACAGGGTAATTATAATCTCCCTGCCTTATATGGCTGTTGGGGAGCTACATTAATGTTTGTAAATCACTTTGAAGATGGGAGTGATTGCTGTGGCAGGTGGAAGATCTCTGGCCCCTGTCCTCCCTCCCTGTTTCCTGGCAGCTCTCTTAGATGAGGGAGGAAAAAGTAACTAATTACTCCTGCCAGTCCACTTCCCTATTTACATTGAATATTCAAAGGGAAACTTGTTAACCTTTTTTCCTAAATTTCTGTATTCTCAGTTCTGTTTTCATCACAGTATAAAAAGCAATAATATTTTTAGATGTGATAACTTAAAATTAATATCTTTGAGAAGTTCCGCAAAGCTTATGGAATTATCATCAGTAACATTTTCTATTCGGAGAAGACAATGGTACCCCACTCCAGTACTTACGCCTGGAAAATCCCATGGGCAGAGGAGCCTGGAAGGCTGCAGTCCATAGGGTCGTTAAGAGTTGGACACGACTGAGTGACTTCACTTTCACTTTTCACTTTCATGCCTTAGAGAAGGAAAAGGCAACCCACTCCAGTGTTCTTGCCTGGAGAATCCCAGGGACGGGGGAGCCTGGTGGGCTGCCGTCTGTGGGGTCGCACAGAGTCAGACACGACCGAAGCGACTTAGCAGCAGCAGCCACAGCAGCAACATTTTCTATCATACCCATATTATGTTCAAGGGTATATTTCTATGAGTTTAAACTATTTAACTCTTGAATGCTATCTCCTAGTGAGTCTAACACCTAAATCAATTAATGTTCTTTTTTAAAAAAAAGACCATATTTTAAACTGCACATAAAACATACATACACAAAGACATATGTAACTGTGTGGAGTGAACATAGGTATATTATCATATGCTAAAAGTACAAAACAGTGTACTTTAAAGAAAACCCACTTGGGTATTAAAATCTCACCAGAACCACATTTTAAGTATGCATTAGTTTACTTTGGCTGCTTTTCTTTAATTTCAAAATTATAACGTTTTGAAAAATAAATTTTGAAGACTATTTTGACTTAAATGATCATCATTAGGGTGCTAGCTACATGGTACATCCAAGCAATTTGTGTGTATATGGTAGGATTCTATATACATTTTTAATTTTAAAAAATACAGAACAATACTTATCATAGTTTATCATTTATATTTTTAAGAGGGATATATGCAATCATCCTTTTCTATCTGAGGGGACTGTTTCCAGAATTCTCTTGAATATCAAAATCTACAAATATTCAAGTCAAGGGATTTGCATAAGGATACATACTTGGATGTGTAAGGGTACATGTCTGTGCATGCTAAGTTGCTTTAGTCATGTCCAACTCTTTGCAACCCCATGGACTGTACCCCACCAGGCTCCCTGTCTATGGAATTCTCCATAAAAGAATACTGGAGTGGGTTGCCATGCCCTCCTCCAAGGGATCTTCCCCACCCAGGAATTGAACCCGCATCTCTTACATTTCCTGCATGGCAGGTAGGTTCATTGCCACTGGCACCACCGGGGAAGCCCTAAAGGATACACACCCAGTGGTATAGTATTTTAATATAACCAATGCACATCCACCTACATACTATGAATCATCTCTAGATTACTTGTAATATCTAACACGATGTAAATAGCTGTAAATACAATGTTAGCGCTATGTAAATAGTTGCCAGTGTATGGCAAGTTGAAGTTTTGCTTATGGGAAACGTCTGGAATATTTTTCTGAATATTTTCCATCCACAGTTGGTTGAATTCACAGATGTGGAACCCTCATATAGAATCTTCACATACAGAGGGCCAGGGATACGTGTGCGTAGGCATGTACATATGTGAATACAGAAAGAAAAAAGAAAGCAACAGTAGCTACTTCTAGAAAAAGAGATTAGAGGACTTTAAGGCTGTAGGCAAAAGTTTTAACATTTTTATATACTCCATTTGGCTTCTTTAATATTTATAACATAAGAATGCACCATTCCTAGTTAAAAATGTAAGAGTCACAGAATATTTTGTCATTAATTTGGCATCTATGATATATTATCTTGATAACACAATTATTTATAGTATATACTACTAAGGAAAACCGTCAACTATGCAGAAAGTAAACTGGTGTCATAATATTTTAAACTGTCTGACAGGCATATATGGGAAGTCTCTGTACCTTCTGCTCAATTTCACTGTGAACATAAAACTGCTCTAAAATAATACCATATTTTTAAAAATTTCCTTCCTACAGTAGGATAAAAATGCTGTAAAATAACACCCCAACTATGTGTAAATGAACCACAAGACCATTTTCTTTGGTATAAAAAGATATAGATACCCATTGGTGACTACATAAAATATTTATCCACTATTGTAATGTGATCACTCATATGGAATGCTTTATACTCTTCTCTCAGAATTAATCTCCTTGTAAGCAAGGAAAGGATCTTCTTCATATAATTCCCCCAAAAGTCTAACTCAACACCTGGCAAAGAATGATATTCAAAAAATGTTTATCAAATAAAAAAAATAAATTGACCTCTCTCTGTGATATTGTTTCTATTCTCATTTAACAGGTTTCTTTAATGTGGAACTTCTCAAAATCTTTAATAGATAATTACATATTGTAAATTCAATGAGTGAAATGTAGTACACAGCATTTCCCAAACTTGTTTTACCATGAAAATTTTCCCCCACAAAATTCTCTGTAGTTTTCAGAGGCAATGAAGTCTAGATAACTAAATGTGGAAGATATTGCATTGACTTTAGATTCATACCCCATTGTTTCCTAAAATTCAAGGTCAGCAGAGACCTGTAATCCTCACTGAATATTCATGAAGTCCTTGCATCTCACACACTCCCCTGTGGGAGTCAAGGGCACATGATTGCAGCTGGCACACAGAAATGTAAGAGCAAGTGATGTCCCATTTCTATCCCAAGGCACTTGAGAGTCGATGGGTCTCTTTGATGTTTCCCTTCTTTTACTGGGACTAGTCTGGAAGTCAGTTGTTGAGAAGATGACCTCATAAATTAAAGGGAATCTTTAACTCACCAGCTGTAGAAGACCTGCCCCTGCCAACTTACATCAGAGCTTGTGGTGAGCAAGGAACGTACTTTTGTTGCACTAAGCCAACACAGATTGAGATTTGCGATTGAGATTTCAGAGTTCTTTGTTACTACAGCATATCCTAGCCTGTCCTGATTAAATGTATTAAAGATCATGGCATTCCTTAATATAAAAAATACATACTGAATGCGTATTATGTGTCAGGCATGACATTTGAGGCATCTTATAATAAGTAAGAGTATCACATGACTTCCAAAAGAGAAATTAAAGAATAAAAATATATAGACTAGGGATGAACAGCCTCAGTTATCTGAAGGAAAAGTACTGAAGCTGGGTGATTTTTTGATAAACAAGTGTCCAAAAGTAAGCTTAAATACAAAGAATACAAATTTGCCCAAACCAACTAGTGTTCTACTTTCTCTGAATTACTCCATATTTTCCTAAAGACTAGGTATTCCCGCAGTAAGACTGGGAAGTAGTATGTTCAGAAATATTGCTGCTCTCCTGTCATACCTATATAGAATTCTTAGCTTAAAAAAATATCAAACTGAAAGGGAAACCTGCAAGTGGCCCAACATATCAGAAATCATCACCAGTCCTCATCAGTCTGTGTGCCTTCATCATAATTAGCCAATGTGTCTATGAATTTTCTAGATTAGGGTTAGTTAATAAAGCAGGGCTTGGGTACTTCCCTGGTGGTCCCATGGTTAAGACTCACACTCTCAGTCAGGGAACTAGATCCATATATCGCAAGTAAGAGTTCACAAGCCAACACTAAAGATTCCGCCTGCCGGAACTATTAATAAGACCCAGAGCAGCCAAATAAATAAATAAAATATTTGAATAATAATAAATAAATAAATTAGGGTTCTTAAGAAATTCATAATCTCCAATGAAAGAAATATTCATAGGAGATAAAATTCCATTGCATTTCAGTTCAGTTCAGCCGCTCAGTCATGTCCGACTCTTTGCAACCCCA
Organism: Antilocapra americana; assembly: GCA_007570785.1. NCBI lineage: Eukaryota > Metazoa > Chordata > Mammalia > Artiodactyla > Antilocapridae > Antilocapra > Antilocapra americana. Next base: position 20,340,312 of record ML661897.1, read on the forward strand.
TGAATCGCCACACACCAGGCCTCCCTGTCCATCACCAGCTACCAGAGTCTACCCAAACCCATGTCCATCGAGTCAGTGATGCCATCCAGCCATCTCATCCTCTGTCGTCCCCTTCTCCTGCCCCCAGTCCTTCGCAGCATTAAAGTCTTTTCCAATGAGTACCATTGCACTTAGGTACTTTGATTCAACATCTATAACTGCCTTGTTATTAATACATGACAGTGAATTGAAGAGGGAGAAAATTTGGAGGGGACATGGAGGCAGAATGCAGAGGAGGCCTTTTAATTCACTGTTCATCCTTCAGAGTGGTGAGAAGTCCAGATAATTGGAGGTACTCATTGTCCACCTCTCTTGAGTCTCAAGCATCTGTTCTTAAAGACCAGCAGGAATTTAGCAATCACAGTGATCCAAAACAGTCTGGAATTCCAAGACAGACTGTGAGACAAACCCCAAGTCATGGGAAAACAAACTATCATTAATTTTCTGTCCATGGCTCTAATCAGCTACATGACATTGTGTGATGGAACATCCACAGTCGAATAATGCTGCATGTCCCTCCCTTCCTCCCACTGAGGCAAAAAGCATTTGTAGAGGATTGTTTTGGAAAGGTTGTTCCCAGGTCTCTGTGTACTGGCCAGGGTTTAACCTCAAGTTTATAGAACTCCTGGGACTCTTCATGAAAGCAGTAATGACAGTCCAAGTTGAAATCTGCTGTGCTGGGCAAGAAAACCACAAACCCTGTCTAGGCATTTTATCAGCCAGGCCCTGCCTTTAAAAGATAAGCCCCTCCTAGGCAGAGGTCAGGGTTAGAACAAGTGATTGCAGCTTAGCCTTCTGGCCAAAACTCTCAAGAACTAGGATGGATCTGGCTCAAAGCAAACTTTGGATGCACACATCACATTCACTCTTATTACCATTTCATTTTAACTCACTACTAACTTATTTAACATTCCACTGTGGTTAATACCCACTGAGGTTAATACCCACTGAGGTAGCTAACCAGATTGTCTGAAGAGAATTAAGTGCCTCTGAGCTCTTGATTTTATTATCTTAAAATAACTTTTTTCTTTATTAGACATTTTTTAATTATAAAAATAATGAAATTTTTAAAAACAAATTTTTTCAAACTTCCACAAGATGTATGAATAAGAAGCTGTCCAACATGTCTATGTGTGTCTTTCTTAACTCTGACTAGGCACATACATATACACACATGTTACCAAGTCCAAGTTTGCTCTGCTCACCAAATGACAGGCCAATAAATAGGGACATGAGGTTTGGGGGCAAAGAACAATGACTTTCTTTGAAAAGCCAGAGGTCTGAGAAGATAGTAGGCTAATGTCTTAGAGAACTATCTTACCTGAGTTAGAATTTAGACTTCTTTTTATACTAAAAAGGGGAGAAAGTGGCTTAAAACTCAACATTCAGAAAACTAAGATCATGGCATCTGGTCCAATCACTTCATGGCGAATAGATGGGGAAACAATGGAAACGGTGAGAGACTTTATTTGGGGGGGCTCCAAAATCACTGCAGATGGTGACTGCAGCCATGATATTAAAAGACGCTTGCTCCTTGGAAGAAAAGTTATTATTGACCTAGACGCATATTACAAAGCAGAGACATTAGTCTGCCAACAAAGGTCCGTCTAGTCAGAGCTATGGCTTTTCCAGTAGACATGTATGGATGTGAGAGTTGGACTATAAAGAAAGCTGAGGGTCAAAGTATTGATGCTTTTGAACTGTGGTGTTGGAGAAGACTCTTGAGAGTCCCTTGGACTGCAAGGAGATCCAACCAGTCCATCCTAAGGGAGATCAGGCCTGAGTACTCATTGGAAGGACTGATGCTGAAGCTGAAACTCCAATATTTTGACCACCTGAAGCAAAGAACTGACTCATTGGAAAAGACCTGGATTCGGGAAAGGTTGAAGGTGGGAGGAGAAGGGGACGACAGAGGATGAGACCGTTGGATGGCATCACCAGCTCAATGGACATGAGTTTGAGTAAACTCTGGGAGTTGGTGATGGACAGGGAATGCTGGGGTGCTGCAGTCCATGGGGTTGCAAAGAGCTGGATATGACTGAATAACTGAACTGACTGAAGAGTAGATCTTAAAATTTCTCATCACAGAAAGAATTGTAACCATGATGATCAACGTTAGCTAAACTTACAGTAGTGATCATTTTGCAGTCTGTACGTATATCAAATCATTATGTTGCATACCTGAAACTAATATAATGCTATATGTCAATTGCATGACTATTAAAGAAAAAAAAAAGAACAACTGGTAAGAACATGTGCACAGAAAAGTGTTGGGGGATGGGAATTGCAGTTAATTTTTCTAAAAGGCTGGTGATAACTGGAGGGGAGTTCTACTTTTCACATTGATCTGAGTATCCACATTAGGACATCCTCCTCTTTCTTGGCCATGAATTCCCAAGAGTTCAAGTGCTGAACTGAACTGGCCTAAATTGTAGAGGAGCAATTTTGGTGGAAGGAAAGAGAACAGAAAATGAAGAAGGAAGAGAAAGGAAAGTAGCATGTGGAGAATGCTTGCCTTGAGCCAGGGACTGGAGTAGGTACTTTATAGATGTATTCCCACTATTCCTTCTAGATAAGTTAGATTTTCACCTCTATAGAGTCTCAGAGATACCAGATCACTTGGTCCTACATCATTCAGCTGGTGAGGGATGAACCTCGGAGGATGACCCAGGTCTGTCTCATTCCCACGTGTATGCCCTTTTCTGGCCAAAGTGGAAATGTCAGTGGAAATGTGAGTCTATGGCCTGCACAGAAAAGTCAGGTAGGTGCAAGTTTCCATGCCCACCATCCAGAGAAAACTTGTTTGTAACTTTGGGTTCTACTTCCCTAATATCTCCATTCCCATAGTCAACACCACCTTCATATGACCAGCCAACTCGAATTTGGCAATTCAGTTTCACATAGGGTTTTTGATCTTCCATACTTAAGACTCTCTTGTGGACATTACACTAAGTGAGATAAGTGAGACTGAGAAAGACAAACACTGTGTGATTTCACTTAGATATGGACGCTAAAGAAGCCAAACCATAAAAACAGAGAATTGTGTTTACTAGGGGCTGGGGATGGGAGAATTAGGGAGATGTTGTTTAAGGGTACAAACTGGCAACTAGTAGATAAATAACTTCTAGAGACCTAACGTGCTGCAGGGTGATTACAGAAAATAATCCTGTATTATAAACTTCACAGTTACTAAGGGGCTAGTCTTAACTGTTCTTACTATGAAAGAAATGAAAACTATGTGTCATGACAGAGGTTTTAGCTATCACCAGAGTGGTCCTCATACTGCAATATATAAATGCATCAAATCATTACATTGTATAGCTTAAACTTACACAATGCTATAATTTAATTATATCTCAGTTTTTAAAAAGACTCTCCTGTGTGTCAATCTTCTTTAGAGTGGGTGGTTTTAAAATCACCAAGGTATATTTGAATAATTAACTTCAACATTCATATCTGATAATTTGAGCAATCAATAGAATATGTTTAAAAGTCCAAATTTGTGCTTAAATAATGCAAAATATACTTCTCCTTTTTAAGAATTTTTATATTCCCTCAGTAACTTTTAACTGGTGTTAAAAACATGATACATGCATATTGTCATTATTTTAGATATTCCCAATAAATAACTGAATGTGCATAAAATAAACTGAATTACTCTATGTATGGACCCCCATAATCAGTTAATTCATTAAAAAGTTGACTTAGCACTTTTTGGATTAGATTAAAAACCTATATATTTAAACACTTGATCTGAAGAACTATTTTCCTTTTTTTTTTTTTTTTGCCTTAGGAGAAGATGAAATAGTTTGAAAATAATAAAGAGAACTTACAATTTTTAAAAAATCATGAAGATAAACAAATTAAAAACAAATATTCATATTGCCACAGACTGAATATCTGTTTCTGGACAGCTGGTGATTAGAACCAATTTTATCATTTACCAATTACCATTACGCAATACATTCTTATAACGAAAGACCACTACATAAAAGGACAAATGTTAGGCATCTTTCCAAAGGAATGTCCTTGGAGTAACAGCTTCAGATGCCAATTTAGATATAGCCCATCTATTAAGAGGACTTCAAAGGAATCCTGGGAGGGGTTTGGGGGTAGAGATTGTTATTTTCTCCATTTGCAACTTAACAGTTACCTCACTAATCAGTCCTCTTGGTCTTGTCTTCCTTTTAACTAATTCTGATTGTTCCTTTCAAAGAAATTCACAAATATCTCATACTGGAATGAAATCCAATGATTCAAGATTAATTCTCTGTTTAGAACTTGAGAAAATAAACTTAATATATAAAGCATTCTTGGATTTTTCCATGAAGTAATTGATTGTGCAAAACAGAAAGTATTAGTCATAATATCAAGTAATCAGCCCTATACTAGAGAAGACATAAGACAGCCCATCCAGCTGTCTCAAAGGTTCTAAGAGGCAGACACTCAGTTGAAACATTTGCTTTGACTTCTCATTTGATTGTCAAGCCTTATTACATAATGGTGATTTGTGTTCACACTAATTAGCTAAGAGGTTTGGACATTAATCTGCTACTCAATAAGCAGCACCCTGTGATGATAGGTGGCTTTTCAAAGAGACCAGTTCTGGTTTTACTGGTCTAGGATCTATCAGGCTGAGGAGAAATATACACAGGCTCCTGAATGTCAGCTGAAGACATTAGACTTTACACTTTTACACAGAGAGTACTTTCTTCCTGGCTCTGTCTATGCCTTGTGGCCACATCATCCAAGAGCAAGCAGGGTGAGATGAAAAAAGTGGAGAATATCACATAGAGAACTTCAGTAAAACGGAACTTGTATGTAACTGATAAGGAACTGGTATCCAGAATATATAAAGAACTCTTACAACTCAATAATAAAAATACTAATAACTCAGTTAAGATAGGGTTAATCCATGTCCTTCCCAGAAAGATATATGAATGACCAAGAAGCACATAAAAAGATGCTTGACATTATTAGTCACTAAGGAAATGCAAATCAAAACCATAATTAGATATCACTTCACACTACTGGATGGCTAGAATATAAAAGTCAGATAACAAATGTTGGTGGAGGAACTGGAGCCTTCATACTCTGATGGTGATAATATAAAATGGCATTTTAGAAAATAATCTAGCAATTCTTTAAAACTTAAAAGTAGAATTACCATATAACCCTGCAATTTCATTCTCAGATATATACTCAAAGAAGAAGACAAACATTAACACAAAAATATGCACACAAATGTTTATAGCAACATTATTTATAATGGCCAAAGGTGGAAACAACTTAAAGTTTCATCGACTGATAAATGGATAAATAAAATGAGGTACAGACTTAAGATGGAATATTATTCAGTATATTGAGAAATAAAGTACTGATATATATTACAACATAGATAAACCTTGAAAACATTATGCTAAGTTGAAGAAACCAATCACAAAAGACCACATGTTATATGATTTCATTAATATAAATGTCCAGAATGGGGGAATTTGTAGAAATAAACTATAGACAGAAAGTAGTTCAGCTCAGTTCAGTCACTCAGTCATGTCCGACTCTTTGCAACCCCATGGACTGCAGCACGCCAGGCCTCCCTGTCCATCACCAACTCCGGAGTTTACTCAAACTCATGTCCATTGAGTCGGTGATGCCATTCAACCATCTCATCCTCTGTTGTCCCCTTCTCCTCCCACCTTCAATCTTTCTCAGCATCAGGGTCTTTTCCAGTGAGCCAGTTCTTTGCTTCAGGTGGCCAAAGTATTGGAGTTTCAGCTTCAACATCAGTCCTTCCAATGAACACCTAGGACTGATCGATGGACTCGTTGGATCTCCCTGGTATCCAAGGGACTCTCAAGAGTCTTCTCCAACACCACAGTTCAAAAGCATTAATTCTTCGGTGCTCAGCTTTCTTTATAGTCCAACTCTCACATCCATACATGACTACTGGAAAAACCAAAGCCTTGACAGAGAGTAGACTAGTGGTTTATTAGAGCTGGATGAGGGTGGATGGAGGGGGAGGAGGGATAGGATGGTGATAGATAAAAGCCATGAAATTTATTTTTGAAGTGATAAAAAATGTTCTAAAATTGTGCTAAGTGTTGCACATATCTGTGAATATGCTAAAAACCCAAGAATTATTTACTTCGAATGTGTGAATTGTATGGTATGTGAATTATAAATCAACAAACCTTTTTTTAAAAGGAAACTGTGAGTATAAGAAACACTCACTGGCTGCCCCAGGTAGAAGTGAATGGCAGGAGGACATAGGAAGGGTAAAAAGGGCCATGCAGAACCCATGATCCCATCCAATGGCAAATTAGTAAATCAAATGAGCAGTCTAAGAGTCACACAGCTGGTATGACAGCATCAGAGCCCCTTTATTCATTTAGTCATTCAACAAATGTTTACTTACTGAACACCTTCCATGTGCCAAGTTACATGCTAAGAAGGTGGGATATACCTGTGAACAGTTGTTTGAAAAAGAGAGAGAAACATTAAAGGATGTTTACTGCAATATTGTTATGCTCTCAAAAGACCATGTATTATAGGATTTCATTAATATAAATGTCCAGAATGAGGGAATCTATAGAGACAAACTATAGACAGAATACAAAGGTCCATCTAGTCAAAGCTATGGTTTTTCCAGTAGTCATGTATGGATATGAGAGTTGGACTATAAAGACAGCTAAGTGCCAAAGAATTGATGCTTTTGAACTGTGGTGTTGGAGAAAACTCTTGGGAGTCCCTTGGACTGCAAGGAGATTCAACCAGTCCATCCTAAAGGAAATCACTCCTGGATATTCATTGGAAGGACTGATGCTGAAGCTGAAACGCCAGTACTCTGGCCACTTGATGCCAATAACTGACTCATTTGAAAAGACCCTGATGCTGAGAAAGATTGAAGGTGGATGGAGAAGGGGACAACAGAGGATGAGATGGTTGGATGGCATTACCGACTCAATGGACATGAGTTTGAGTAAACTCCGGGAGTTGGTGATGGACAGGGAGGCCTGGCGTGCTGCAGCTCATGGGGTTGCAAAGAGTTGGACACGACTGAGTGAATGAACTAAACTGAACTGAGACTAGTGGTTTATTAGAGCTGAGTGAGGGTGGATGGAGAGGGAGGAGGGATAGGATGATGATAGATAAAAGCCATGAAATTTATTTTTGAGGTGATAAAAATGTTCTATAATTGTGCTAACTGTGCTAACTGGAAACAATTGACTCTCTATAAAAAATAGTTAAATAACCATGATGGAACTTTGTGTATCTATACATTTATTTTAAATTATTATTGCACTCTATATCAATGGACTTGCTATTATGTTGAACTCTCACATCTGTACATAAATACTGGAAAAAGAATTCAACATAATAGCAGGTCCATTGATATAGATTGCAATAATAATTTATTAAATTATTTAAAATATATGTTTAGGTTTTTCCAGTAGTCATGTATGGATGTGAGAGTTGGACCATAAAGAAGGCTGAGCACTGAAGAATTGATGCTTTGGAACTATGATGTTGGAGAGGACTCTTGAGAGTCCCTTAAACTGCAGGGAGATCAAACCAGTCAATCCTAAAGGAAATCAATCCTGAATATTCATTGGACTGATGCTGAAGCTGAAGCTCCAATACTTTGGCCACCTGATGCAAAGATCTGACTCTTTAGAAAAGACCCTGATGCTGAGAAAGATTGAAGGCAGGAGGAGAAAGGGACGACAGAGGATGAGATGGTTAGATGACATCACCAACCATCATCATCCTTGTCGCTCCGGGATAATGGTGAAGGACAGAGAAGTCTGGTGTGCTGCAGTCCATGGAGTCACAAAGAATCAGACATGACTGAACAACTGAACAACAACAACAAATTATATTGCACCATATGAAATTACCAATTTTATAGGTCAAAATGGTCAAATATTGGCAACTATATATTTAAAAATACATTGCATGTAGGCTCATCAGTTGTAACAAAGGTACCACTCTAGCTGGGGATGTTGATAATGGGGGAAGCTATGCATATGTGGAGGCAGGGGGGTTATGGGAAATTTCTGTACCTTCTAATCAATTGTGCTGTGAACCTAAAACTGCTCTAAAATAGGAAGTCTATTAAACTGTTTTAAAATGCACACAAATGTGTTTAATAATATATGTATCTATATTTGTATATAATTCCACAAGGATAAGGAAAGATGTGAAAGATAAATACTTGCCTGTTACTATTTTGTATGCTAGAAGAAAGAGAAAGTTGTGTGTATGTGTGCATGCATGTGTGTGTTAGGGAAGTATTAACTTTTTCTTTATATATCTTCACATTGTTTCATTTATGACAATTATGTACTATTTTCATAATTACTAAGCATAAGTGACAATTACAAATAAGAAAAAGAATACAAGAGGTGCTTATGGAACTGAATCCATGATCCAGATTCACAGCCCTTTAGCTTCAAGTTTAGTTTTATGGCCAGACTGTCTAGACATAAACACCCACCATATGCTGGGGAAGTTTCATAGAAATGGGAATTAGCTGTGGATCTGGACTGTCTCGATAGCTACTCGAAGGAAACACAATAAAAATAGTTTTGTAACATTTGTGATAAGACTACAGTACAAAGATTGATTACTAGACATCCTCAAATCAAGTGCTTTTTGTGAAAGTTTCTGAGGACAAAGAAGTCAGAAGTATTTTATGTGCAACATGAAATATGAGATAGGAAATCAGCAGAGATAAGATTTCAGTACATTGATGTGTACCTTGATGGATTCCACTTTCCCTCCCTAACTGCTGAACCAAATCCCAAATATCTAGGATAGACTTAAAGCAAAGAGCGTTTTTTTTTGTTTGTTTGTTTAATGAATTTCACTTTATATCATGTTCCTACTGGGCACCCCAAAACATTGGCAGCTTGAGAGGCATGATGGGATCGTGGTTTCAGACACAATCTCTGGGCATAGGATGCCTGGGTTCAAACCTCAGCCCTGCCACTCACTGAATTGGACAACCCCCTCTACCTTCATATGTGTCCAATTTCCCTGCATGTTCATCTATAAGATGGGGATGACAATGAAGAGCTCCCCTGGGACTATTATGAGGATTAAATGGGCTGATGTAGGTAAAGCATTTAAAATTGTGCCTGGCATTAAACTTTTTTTTTTGCATTAAAAACTTCTCATAAAAGGTAACCCTCCTACATTATTGGTGTGAATGTAAATTGGTGTAGCCCTATGGAAGACAGTATGGAGGTTCCTCAAAAAACTAAAAATACAATTACCATATGATCTAGCAATCCCACTCCTGGGCATATATCCAGATAAAACTTTAATTCAAAAAGAATCATGCATCTCAGTGTTCACAGCAGCACAGTGTACTATAGCTAATACATGGAAGCAACATAAATGTCTATCAGCAGATGAATGGAGAAAGAAGATGTGGTATAAATATATATATCAGTAAGTCTCAGTCTGTCTAGTAGATCTCTAGGATAGCCCTGTGCCACACCCTCTCTTGCCCAAAACTCCTGTGGGCATGAAAGGAGGAAACCTGTGAGTGGTCTCCTCTTCCCAGGCTCCCAACTCAGGGCACCCCCAACTACTTACAGGTATATGGTCAGCTCCAAGGAAATGACAAGTGGTCTGGGTGGTTTTATTCCTCTGATCTCTCTTTTGCATAAGGATTAGGAGCCAGTGCTTCCAAAGGAATATAACATTTTTAGGAGGCACTCAGTTGAGAATCATGCCTAACCCCAACCTCTGCCCCAAACATGCCCTCATAGTGAGATCCATGGTGATACAAGGAGTTAGGGTGACCAGGCCCATGTGATGGAATGCCTGACTTAATCCATCCATTGAACACTCACTTACACATCTGCCATGTCTCTGGATGTTAATGCTCAATTTTCTCAACTGAGAAATTTGAATTAGACTCAATGCTAAATTATCTGAGTCTAATTCCCATGTATGAAGTGGTAACAGCAACAGGAATGACACGGAGTTGTGCAAGTTCTGTACTGCACAAAGGTACTCAGCCAAGGAGGTGAGTAGGAACTGAAATCCAGCCCATGCTCCTTTTACCAAGCCAGGTACCCATGGGGCTATATCTGCCCAGGGGTAAACTTTTCCCTAATGTACAAAAAAACTTTTTGTTGTCAAACAGAGGCCTTATGCTATACAATATACTATAGTACCCCATTATGAACTTTACCCCCAACAGATGGTATATTTGCTATTGCCTCAGTGTCCCAATGCACTTCTCTGTGTTTTATGCCTTGAGATAGTCATTGCCCTCACTAGAAAGGTCTTCAAGGAATGTAAAGTTCATATTAAATATTAGACATTATTTCCTCCCTTTGTCCCAAGAAAGTGCTACTTAGTAGTTATCGGTTATCCCATGATCAGAGAGGAAAATAAAACTATTTTGTAGCCCTTGCCAAGAAAAGTTAATGGAAACTCTTATTCCACTACCTATCTAAAGGTCATGAGAAAGACCCACCTCGGACTAGCTGCACAGCTAAATGCCTATTCAGGGACCCAACAGAATCTTCAGATTAATTCTTCATCAACTGTGCTCTCAAGCTTTATATGCAAACAAAGGTCATAAACAAAGCTACTAACCAATTTTCACGAAGAGATGAAGAAGAAGGGACTTTTTTTCCTTGCGAGCAGGCAATGTGCCTCTCTCATCCCTGAGTTTCTGGACCTGAATTGGATAGTGGTTGATCAATCAAATGTTTGTTGACATTTGTGCTAAGTAATCCAATACATGCTGCCAAATGACTGATGCTCTCCTTAGAGGAGAGATGTTGATCCAGACACAGGATCAGGAGGGTCCTAGATAATTCATATGGAATCATCTATTTTGGCTAAATCTACAGAAAAAGGACTTCAACTTCCAAGTTTAGAAACTTTCTGTATCTGATCCAAATCTTACATTTTCTTATTCCAGTATTAATAGCATCAGAAAGCATGGCTTTAAAGCAATCACTCTCATTCTACTGCTCCAGACTGAAACATTGACATCTTTAAAAGTTTGAATTTAACTATGTGAGACTTCTAGATGAATTTATCTTTCTGAGTAAAAATCTAAATGAACTGAACTTAGTATCATTCAGTCATTCTATGACCACTCATTCTAAGTACAGTGCTTTTGAATTTCTTTTTGTCCAACTCATCATTCAGGTATGGACTGTATTTTTAGCCTTGAAGCCAACAGATGGGTTGCATCAAGACAGTAGTAAAGAGAAAGCCAGTCCTGGGGTCCCCAGCTTGGCAGCTGACAGAATCTCACTATCTCTAATCATGCTTCTCTTTTCTTCCTCTGCCTCGTGACCCTCCTAAGAGATAGGGAATCAGTTTGCAGAGGAGGATTCTCATGAACAATACTCACCTAGGCTTTACATGTGTTTCCTCTGGTTTCAATAGCATCAATTCCCGTAGCATACACAGTATCTACTCAGCCAAGCAGACGGTTACTTAAGAACATATTTACCGCCACCTTGTGGAACCAAAACCAAAAAGACTGTTCTATTCAATTTTTTGTCACTTGAATTTTTCCTCATTTTTTTATCACCTTTTCTTCTCTGGAAAGGAGCTTCCGTGCTGCTCTTGTTACAGAAGCATCTCACACCTGTCAGGGAAAAAAAACAATCTTTCTTGCTTCATGTACTGTCATTCTTGGTCAAAATAGAGCTGTGACATACAGAGAGCAAAAACTGCCATTCCCTGGGAAGCTCCTAAGCCTCACCGACAGTGCCAGGAATTGAACCATAATCCCCGATAATTATATTTACAAGAAAGGGCCTGCCCATAATCTCTCCAAAAAAATAATGTTATTCACATGTGTTTCATATAGAGATCCACATATATTAGCTTAGCTATGTCTGAATTCTGATCTTAGGCTAGAAAATGAGCTTGACCTAACAGAAGTGTTTAAATTGCCTGCCCTACAATATATCACATCACTTGCTTTCAATGCAAGGCATGATCTGGTTTATTTTCCATTGTGTTTCCCTATCTCAAAGACATTTCTATAGCTGTGTGTATCTCTATAGATGGCTTTAAGGGAAGGACTTAGAAGTAAGACTATATCCATGTTTGGATAAACATATCTGTCTGTTTTACCTCAGCCTGAACTATCTCATCATGGGAAAGTTTAAACCTGTTAAATACATACCAAAGTTTTTAATGGGTTTGATTATAAGCAATGTGTCTGTTCTTTAAAAATACAAAGCTTTTTAACTTGGAAGAAGCTAGTTTTGTACGGTTCTTAACAGCTACTATTTTTAAAATCTAAGTAGATAACTCATATTACTACAGCTTTGGCCTGAAAAACCACAGTGGTTACTAAAATTATACAACATGGGCATTAAATCTGAACAGATACAATGTAGGAAGCAGCTAGAATTATCTTCCAGCAAATCTCCATCTTTTATGAAGCCTACTTTTTTTTACTGAGAGAGAGAACTGACTCTGAACAGACTCTGTGATTTTTCTCAAAACAAATCCCTTTACAAGGCCTAAGAGATTCTGGAGTTGAAAGTTCAGGAGAGGAGGTGGGGAAGAATGTGGGGGCTCTGGTAGGAAAGCTCAGGAATCTGGTAATACTAACGTAAGAATATCTGCAAGGGAAAAAAGTGTGACACAAGACAGGCCCCAGAAAGAAAGCCAAGAAAATGCTTTTTTCCAATTTGCTCAGGAGCCCTGTAAGGTTCAGTCTTGGGTTTTCAGAGTACTGTCAAAGCTAGGTGGGAACTAACAAGTCACAAATCCCCAGAGTGGAATAAATAATGCAAGGAAGATAAAGTTGAACAGATTGAAAAGTAAAATGCATTCTTGATTCTATGCGATAGGCCCATTTTATCTCTAGGTTCTAAAGAAGAAAAATAAGAGAGAATCCAATCGCAAGTGAGAAAAATCCATGAGCTCTTTCTGAGGAAAGAAAGTGAATCTGTCACCAAATATTTATTCAGAATGTTGCAGTGGCTATTGGTGCTATTCATCAAAGTGATTAATCTCCTAGGCTCAGGGGGGAATTGCACTTTCTGGCTCCCAGGACATTGGATGAGGACGTGTGGTTTGGTCAATGAGTAGAGAGCAGAAATGACATGGGCTGCTTTCAGGACAGAACACTGACTTGTTGATACAAGCCTCGAGTTCTCTCTTCCCTGTGCCACAGAGATCCACAGATCTCAAGGTGGTAACTGCTTAGACACCCGGGCTCTCTGAGAGAATGATCACAGCCCCCTTGCCTATCTACACTGAACATATAATGTAAATGAGAAACAAACCTTTGTGGTTTAGGCCATTAACTTTAGGGAGATGTCTGTTGTTGCAGCATTATGAAGCTAATCCTGACTGATACATACCTGCAGTAGAAGCAACATTCTTCTCTAGTTGACGTACCCAGAAGTATGTGACACAGTCTTTTTGTACAGGCAATGAGTACCTGAAGCTTATTGTGGGGAGGTAGGAACAACACTGGCTAATGTGAGAAAATCTTACACTGAAAAGCAGGTTTCTGAGATACATGCACCCCTATATGTATAGCACCACAGTTCACAATAGCCAAAACATGGGAATAACCTAAATGTCCATCGACAGAGAAACGGATAAAGGAGGTACAGTACATATATACAGTGGAATACTACTCAGCCATAAAGAGAACAAAATAATGCCAACTGTAGCAACATGGATGCAACTAGAGATAAGTGAGGTAAGTCAGAAAGAGAAAGACAAATATCATACGATACCACTTGTATGGGGAATATAAAGTATGGGACAAATGAACCTATTTGCAAAACAGAAAGAGACTCAGACATAGAGAACAGACTTGTGTTTGCCAAGGGGCAGAGGGGAAGACAATCGTCACCTTATTTTAAGAAAAGCAACAAAGCGTGTCCTTTGGTTCAGTTCAGTTTAGTCACTCAATCATGTCCGACTCTTTGCTACCCCATGGACTGCAGCACACCAGGCCTTCCTGTTCATCGCCAGCTCCCAGAGTCTACCCAAACTCATGTCCATTGAGTTGGTGATGCCATCCAACCATCTCATCCTCTGTCGTCCCCTTCTCCTCCTGCCCTCAATCTTTCTCAGCATCAGGGTCTTTTCAAATGAGTCAGCTCTTCTCATCAGGTGGCCAGAATACTGGAGTTTCAGCTTCAACATCAGTCCTTCCAATGAACACCCAGGACTGACTTCCTTTAGGATGGACTGGTTGGATCTCCTTGCAGTCTAAGGGACTCTCAAGACTCTTCTGCAGCACCACAGTTCAAAAGCATCAATTCTTTGGTGCTCATCTTTCTTTATAGTCCAACTTTCACATCAATACATGACCACTGGAAAAACCGTAGCCCTGGCTAGATGGACCTTTGTTGGCAAAGTAATGTCTCTGCTTTTTAATATGCTGTCTAGGTTGGTCCTAACTTTCCTTTAAAGGAGTAAGTGTCTTTTAATTTCATGGCTGCAGTCACCATCTGCAGTGATCCTGGAGCCCAAAAAATAAAGTCAGCCACTGTTTCCACTGTTTCCCCATCCATTTGCCTGAAGTGATGGGACTGGATGCCACGATCTTAGTTCAACTTTTTCACTCTCCTCTTTCACTTTCATCAAGAATCTCTGAGTTCTTAATGCAAATCAAAAACCCTCCCATCTTAATCATAATTATTTTTTCAAAGAGCAAAATATTGTCTTTCATTGTGGACTTATACACACACACACAAATATATATATATTTTTTGCATATATTCATTTTGTGTAGATTTTTTAGATTTTGTGTATGTGTGTATAGATGTATTTTCCTGGTAAAAGTTAATTTTAAAAATCACTAGTCAGTTCCCTGTGTGTATGATAAAGGCTGTACCTTCTTATCAGTAGAAGTCATTATTTGGAAGATTTTCAATTTGAAATGAATGTTGATATTTTCTCCCTCTCTTTAAATAATCATTTGCTTTGAACTCATCCTTAATCCACTTATATTACTCTTACCCAAGTAATTTTTTAAAAACAAAATTCACTTAATGCTGCTGCTGCTGCTAAGTCACTTGAGTCATGTCTGACTCTGTGCAACCTCATAGATGGCAGCCCACCAGGCTTCTCTGTTCCTGGGATTCTCCAGGAAAGAATACTGGAGTGGGTTGTCATTTCCTTCTCCAATGCATGCATGCATGCTAAGTCGCTTCAGTCATGTCCGACTCTGTGCAACCCCATGGACAGCAGCCCACCAGGCTCCTCTCTCCGCGGGGTTCTCCAGACAAGAATTTTGGAGTGGGTGGCCATTTCCTTCTCCAAAATTCACTTAATATTTGTGATCAAATTTGATAATCATTGCTTCATGTAGTCCCCATGAAAAATTACTTAGTACATGAACAAATAAAGTTAATTATTAGTTTTTATGCAAAGTATATTTAGGAACAAATAATGATATTAAACATAACTTTAAGCTTAAATAGATATATTAACTTCATAGAATATTCATATATAGCAATAAATACACAACTATATGAATATTTGGAGAAGGAAACGGCAACCCAATCCGTTTGGACGAGCCTGGTAGGCTACAGTCCAAAGGGTCGTGAAGAGCCGGACACAACTGAGCAACTTCACTTTCACGCATTGGAGAAGGAAATGGCAACCCACTCCAGTATTCTTGCCTGGAGAATCCCAGGGACAGAGGAGCCTGGTTGGCTGCTATCTCTGGGGTCACACAAGGTCAGACACAACTGAAGCGACTTAGCAGCAGCAGCAGCAGCATATGAATATTTGTCATTTTTTACTTTCTCAAAATTCTCTCTGAACACTTTGTACATTTAAGAAATTTGTTAAAGTAGGCTAAACCTTGCTACTTTTCTCCTAAATTGTATTGAGACAACCTAACAGGGGCTTCCCTGGTAGCTCAGACAGTAAAGAATCTGCCTGCAATGCACGAGTCCCAGGTTCAATCCCTGGGTCAGGAAGATCCCCTGGAGAAGGAAATGGCAACCCACTCCAGTATTCTTGCCTGGAGAATTCCATGGACAGAGGAGCCTGGTGACCTACAGTCCATGGGGTCTCAAAGAGTCAGGCATGACTGAGCTACTGACACTTCCACAGCATACATATAGAAAAGTTCAGGAGCCATAATTATAACACTTCAATAAATTTTCACAAAATGAAGACACACATGTAACTGGCACCCAGAACATGAAACAGAACTTGACCAGCACCCCGTGGCTTCCTCCTGCCTGCTCCCACCTCTTCCCAGTCACAACCTTCTGAGAGTGACCACTAAGCTGACCTAACCCCAGGGTTTTGTTTTGTCTCTGTTTAAATTTCATATAAGTGGAATAATATAGTATGCAGTTTTTGTGACTGTTGCCTTCAATATTGTGTACTGAAATTCATCCCCACTGGTTGTATATAGTAGCAGTTTATTTTTCTACATTGCTGTATAGCACTGTATTATAGGAATATTCATTGTTGTTTAATTACCAAGTCATGTCCTACTCTTTTTGACCCTAGAATATGCTATAATTTATTTCTCCATTACACTGCTGCATGGCATGGGCATACACCAAAACAGTATGCCTGTTCATCTAAATTTCAAATTTAACAGAGCCTCCTACTTGTTGCCAGGTAACCCTTATCCTTGCCAACACTTAGTATTATCAGTAGAATTACCTACTTTCTTCTAAAAACAAATGACTAAAACCACTCACTATCCTTGTAGAACTGCATCTACCAAATAAAAGTGAACGTTTAACAGTTGTTCAGTTCATTTGAACAGACAGGGAAACTAGTTTGTCCAAGAGTACCTCTTCAGGACTTCCCAAGTGGCCCAGTGGTTAAGAATCTGACTTCCCATGCAGGGGACACAGGTTCTATCACTGGCTGGGGAACTAATATCCTACATGCCTCGGGGCAACTAAGCTCAGGAGTTGCAACTACTGAGCCTACTCTGGAGTGTGTGTACAGCAAAGAGCCTGCATGCTACAATTGAGAACTGATGCAGCTAAAAATAAATAAATCTTTTACTTTAAAAAAGAGTACCTCTTTCTGCAGAAAAAAAGAAGTCCATTTTCTGTAATGAAGTATATCTTTTAGCTATCTACATTTATTAAATCAACTGGAATATGCCCAAGTGTTCATTTTATTTTTGATGTGTAAACAGCCTCAATAGTGTTAATAGTTTGCTTACAAACACAGAAGTTGTAGTTAATGTTATTTCTATGAAGTCCTTTTATTCTTCAAAGCATATTACAAATTATGGATTAATTAAGCTTCACAACAGCCTGCAGGGAAACAGGGAATCTGGTCTCAAACTTAAGATATGAACCAACCTGAAACCAAAGATCTCACTTCCTTATTTATTCCAAATACCAAGCTTACATTGATGGGGAGCATTAATATTCCACCTGCCAAAAGCTATTGCCATTCTACTTTTCCATCTAAAAATGGGAAAGAGAGTTGAGGGTCAGGGAATAGTGAACGTTCAACAAAGTGCTTATCTTCCTTCTTAGATATAAGCCTCATCAACCTCAGTAAAGTTCTGATGTGTTTTTTGATTCTGAAATGTGCAGTCAGGGCAACGGGCTCTCCATCCTAGGACCATTGCCCAGTTTGTCCATAACCTCATGGAGAAGGCCCCGGCACTGGTCAATGCTGCTGTGATTCAGTCAAAGCCTCGATTCGCCACGTTTTGGTGCTATGCCAAGGTTGAGCTGGTTCCTTCAGCCCCTGCTGAGATCCCTACAGCAACTCAGAGCTTGAAAAAAATTATCAACAGTGCTAAAACCAGTAGCTTCAAATAGCTCACTGTTAAGGAAGCTCTACTGAATGGTTTGGTGGCCACTGAGGTGTGGATGTGGTTTTATGTTGGTGAGATCATAGGCAAGCGTAGCATCATTGGCTATGATGTTTGAAGACCAGTTTTTAACATGTGATTATATTTGCTTTATTATTTAAGTGTTCTTGGACCATGTGTGAGCAGACTGTTATTTGAATAAAATAAGAGGATGTGTCAGAAAATAAATAAATAAATAAAATGTGTACTCATCAAGACCACCAGGTTCAGACAAAGGATAGCCACACAAAGCCAGAAAAATACAGATTCATGAAAATTTAGTGGGGTCCAGAGGAAATTCTTATATTAAATTCCAAATGATCATCTACTAAGGAATTCTGAATTAGAAATATTTTACTAATATCTTCCAGTGTGATTACCAAACTAGTACTGAAAATTACTGAACTAGTACACTAAAACTGGTCTAAATTTCTCTCTTGACTTTCCAAGCCACAAATATCTTGGCATGGGGGAACATCATCCTAAAATGACTGTTGTTCAATTCAGATCCTAAATGAAAATGCAACTCTGAGGTTGTGTTGGGAACAGCTGGGATATTTCTGGGGAAATTATCTCTGTGTAATTCCATGTGCTCGTGTTCATGCTAAGCCTCTTCAGTTGTGTCCAATTCTTTGCAACCCTATGGACTCTAGCCCACCAGTCTCCTCTGTCCATGGAATTCTTCAGGCAAGAATACTGGAGTGGGTTGCCCTTCTCCAGAGGACCTTTCCAACCCAGGGATCAAACCTGGGTCTCTTGCATCGTAGGCAGTCTTTTCTGCCTGAGCTACTAGGAAAGCCAGTCTAATTCCATATTTGTCTTCAAATATTAACCAATGGTTTATGAAATTTCCTTGACAACTAATATTTTAAAAATTGAAACTGAGTATTTTCCAGAAGAATTTTTACCCTGAATTATCCCCTTAGTTCCTCTGGAAACATCTTCATCAAATTGCTTACACTAAAGAACTTTGTCCCTTTCTTTGCACTTCTTTTCTATTGAATGAAGGAAAAGGGCCATTTAAAATGTAAAATGTAAGTCTAAATATGGTTGGTGGCTATGTACTGAAAAATAAATGTGGGTTCTAGAGGACATACAATAGGGGTGACAAAAGATGAAGTTTTGTTCACAAGTTCTAGAAAGTTAACCAAAGTATATTATTTATATTGAATGAGCCAAAAATACTGACAGCAGAACTCCTTAATGGATAAGGAAGAAGAGTTGGCAAAAAGTCACAAAATTAAAAACAGAGTTTTTTTAAATCACTATCTTTACACAGTTGACTATGATCCAGTATGTACAAAGAAAAACATATATATATTATTAAAATAGTTTGTTTAGCTGAAACAGGATCACTGCTGAACCACCAGGGAAATTCCTGAAAGGGGGATTTTCATGAGGCAAATTAGTGATGTGCCTTTGAGTCCATGAAAGTTTTGAAATGTTCCTATTTATCCCATAAAACTAGTTATCCTCCCATGACCCCTCACCCCACCAACTTCCTCATTTCCATACATGACCGCTCCATTTCCTCATGTCACACACCCAGGTTGTTGTTGTTGTTGCTTATTCACTAAATACTTCTTAGTACAGCCCACAGGAACTGTACTAGCACCATCAAGATACATTTGCTGAATAAATAATACATACACTTTAGAAGGATTTTTAAGGGAGACTCCCAAGCGAAGAACAAAGTCCAGGAAAGTAATAGCAAAGGAAAGATGACAAGGCAGGAAAGATGATCCATAGGGGGTATGTTTTAGGTAGTTCATTACTTGGCCTTTGCAATCAACTCCCAGAGAAGCCCCTGAAACTCTTCTGTCTTCAGACATAGCACCCACTTGCCCTCCCATCCCACTTCCATTCTCCACACTCTGGTTCCATTATTTCAAGGCAGTGACTGAGGAAGCCAGAGTCTTTGCAGAGTCTTATCAGACAGTTAGTTCCCTGGATGCCAGGGTCTCTCCCCACTGGTTGGCATCCAGCCTGGTGGCTCCTTGGTCTGTGGGTGAGGGTGACTGCTGGGATGGGCCAGCTTCCTAGACCCTGGTGATGGCATGAGCTTTCACAAGGCTGCAAGTGGCTGACACAACACCAAGCAGATCTCAAGAATAACAGAACATTGACTAGAGTTCCCTGTGCTAGACAGAAGGTCCTTGTTGATTATCTAGTTTATATATGACAGTATGTATATGTTAATCCCAAACTAGATGAAAAAAGAATCTAAAAAAGATTGGATATATGTATATGTATATCTGAATCACTTTGCTGTATACCTGAAATTAACACAACATTGTAAATCAACTATGCTCCAATATAAAATAAAAATTGAATTAAAAATTTTTAAAATAAAAAGCAAAAAATAAAAATAACAAAACAACCATAAAGAAGAGTCATAGAAGAATAACCAATCAAAAATAGAAATTTCCACTGCTGTACTCAGTGACCCCAACCCTGCAGCCTGCCACCACAGACTCACACCTCTGCCAGAGACTCCTGGACACTCATGGGCAAGTCAAGGTCAGTCTCTTGTGGGGTCACTGCTCCTTTCTCCTGGGTCCTGGTGTGCAAAAGATTTTGTTTGTGCCCCCAAGGGTCTGTTTCCTCAGTCCTGTGTAAGTTCTGGCAGCTCTGTTGGGGGGTTAATGGCAACCTGCTCCAAGAGGGCTTATGCCATACCCAGGTCTGCTGCCCCCAGAGCCCCTGGCCCAGTGGCAGGCCACTGCTGATCCATAACTCCGCAGAAGACACTCAAACACTCAAAGGCAGGTCTGTGTCAGACTCTGCGGGGTCCGTTGGTGAGTCCGTTTTGTTTAAGCCCATTGGGCATCTCTGGCAGGTATGGGGTTTGATTCTAAACATGATTCTGCCCCTCCTACCATCTTTCTGGGGCTTCTCCTTTGCCCTTGGACATAGGGTATCTGTTTTTGGTGGGATCCAACATTCTTCTGTCAATGTTTGTTCAGTGGCAAGTTGTAATTTTGGAGTTCTCACAGGAGAAGATGAGCGCACGACGTTCTACTCCACTATCTTGGGTCTATCATTACAACTGGTGTTTATACAGTGCATTTTCGGGCACAGGGATACACAGATTGTCTCCATGTCTTCAGATTGTTAGATTCTCATAAAAAAAGATTAGATTGCATACTTTTAACCAAGAAAAATGCCCCAAGAATTTTATTTTTATCTTTAGGAAGAAAGGGAATTGCCATTTAAATCATAGCTATTTTCATAGTTGACATAAAGCAATGGATATTTTGCTATACTATATAAACCTACTGCTTGCAAATTTATATGCATATATACACATATTGTAAATGTATATACACATACATATGCAAAATTAGTTTTAGGGTTATAGATATGATAATTTTCTTTTTAATCATCTATTGGTTCATTGCTTTACTTTTTCTTTGAAAAAAATGGAAATGGAATTTCAGTTGTAAGCTTAAATATGTAGAAGTCTGCTTCATTTATATCTAAATGAATGTTAATTTTCATATTAAATGTTTAAGTGGCTATGTATCTTTTTAATGCTTCCATATATACCTCTATTTGAGAACAGAATTTCTATGATTATGAGTATTTTATTTTTCTTAGAGCTTTTGAAAATTTTCTGGTGAGTAGTTAAATTTGTATATTATAATCAGTAACCAATGTCGAGAGTATTCTCAGTTGCCTATAATGTAAATAATGAAAATTTCTTAGAAGTATAATTAGTATATCTTATTTTGTGTAGCAGTGACTGCTCCTCTGGTGGGTCAGAGGGTAAAGTGTCTGCCTGCAAAGCAGGAGACCCAGGTTCGATCCCTGGGTCAGGAAGATCCCCTGGAGAAGGAAATGGCAACCCACTCTAGTACTCTTGCCTGGAAAATCTCATGGATGGAGAAGTCTGGTAGGCTACAGTCCATGGGGTCACAGAGTCAGACAAGACTGAGCAACTTCATTTTGGCAACAACAATCAAAATTTGAATATGTAAAACTTTTGAAATGATAAAACTTACTCATGGAATTTTACCTATTACTATTCTCAAATTCATAAAGAAGAAAATATGTTAGAGATTGTAACATAATTTGAATATCTGAAATATACATCATTAAAAGAAGAATTGTAATGATAGCTAATTTGTATGACTGTCATTCAAACACTGAAAAAATATTCTGATATTGAAGAGTGTTTTAAGTTGATTCTTTTAATTGTCATTTTTTAACAGATAACAACTAAATGTGTATGCTGAGGTGTATCCATATGTCTCTGTTTTTTCTATTTGAAATATTAGGGGTTACTATTCCTAAGGAGTTTATTTTGGGGGGCTCCAAAATCACTGCAGATGGTGATTGCAGCCATGAAATTAAAATACACTTACTCCTTGGCAGGAAAGTTATGACCAGCCTAGACAGCATATTAAAAAGCAGAGACATTACTTTGCCAACAAATGTCCATCTAGTCAAAGCTTTGGTTTTTCCAGTAGTCACGTATGGATGTGACAGTTGGACTATAAAGAAAGCTGTGTGCCGAAGAATTGATGCTTCTGAACTGTGGGTGTTGGAAAAGACTCTTGAGAGTCCTTTGGACAGAAAGGAAATCCAACCAGTCCATCCTAAAGGAAATCACTCCAGAATATTCATTGGAAGGACTGATGCTGAAACTGAAACCCCAATACCTTGGCCACCTGATGTGAAGAACTGACTCATTGAAAAAGACCCTGATGCTGGGAAAGATTGAAGGCAGGAGAAAGGGATGACAGAGGATGAGATGGTTGGATGGCATCACTGACTCAATGGACATGAGTTTGAGTAAACTCCAGGCATTGGTGATGGACAGGGAAGCCTGGTGTGCTACAATCCATGGGGTTGCAAAGAGTTGGACACAACTGAGTGACTGAACTGAACTGAGGTCTACTGGAGGCCAAAGGAGAAATTAGATTAACTTCTTAGACCACTCCCAACTCCAGTGCTATGATCATGACAAGGTAATTCAACAGGACACCATTGGAAGAGCCCAAGGCTTTTCTATAACTCAACCTCAGGTCCATGCCAAGAGCACCACCAACTCCATCTTTACTGCTTCTCTCCCTGACATCGACAGGTTCCTTGATATATTTCCCATCCTTTCTTTGCTGACTCTGGAGACAAGTTCACAAGGTGAAGACAAGGTCAGGCTACTGAACACCTTGGGAATACAGAACGATAACATAAGGATCAACCACAACTGGGGCACAGTGAACATGCTTACCACCCTGGTATCCACCTGAGGGGGCAAAGGAAGTTCTGGTATATTCTAGCCCCCACATTATATTCCAGAAAGTAACACTCTCTGAACCTTTGGTGGCCGTATAATTTATCATCCATATTGAGGCAGTTCTGAACATAAAAAGAGAAGCTAATAATCCTTATGCTGGGAAGGAGACATGAACACCCCCTCCTTCTTTTCTCCTGTCTCCAACCACGTCTGTATGATTCACACTTGTCTTGGCTAACCAATTTTATTTCCACTAGGGTTTTGCCCCACAGTGAGAATGATCACTTAGAACAGCTTCACAGGTCAGATTTCCTTCAGAAAGATCTTTCCTGGGTTTCTGAATATATTGTGGTGGTTTAGTCACTAAGCCAATGTCTGACTCTTGAAACCCCATGGACCATAGCCCTCCAGGCTCCTCTGTCCATGAGATTTTCTAGGCAAGAATGCTGAAATGGGTTGCCATTTCCTTCTCCAGAAAATCTTCCGAACCCAGGGATCAAACCTGTGTCTGCGGCATTGCAGACAGATTCTTTACCAGCTGATCCACCAGAGAAGCCCTTAGTATGTACATAGTATATTCCAATGGAGAAGGAAATGGCAATCCACTCCAGTATTCTTGCCTGGAGAATCCCATGGACAGAGGAGCCTGGAGGGCTATGGTCCATGGGGGTGCAAAGAGTTGGACACGGCTAAGCGACTTGTTTCACTTTTCACTTTCATGCATTGGAGAAGGAAATGGCAACCCACTCCAGTGTTCTTGCTTGGAAAATCCCAGGGATGGGGGAGCCTGGTGGTCTGCCATCTATGGGGTCACACAGAGTTGGACACAACTGAAGCATATATGTAGCAGCAGCAGCAGCAACATATATATCTGTGTGTGTGTATGTGTGTGTGTGTTTAGTTAGTCATGTCTGACTCTGTGATTCCATGGACCATAGTGCACCAGGCTTCTCTCATCATGGAATTCTCCAGGCAAGAATACTGGAATGGGTAGCCATTCCTTTCTCCAGGGGAATCTTTCCAACCCAGGGATCAAACCTGGGTCTTATGCACTGCAGGCAGATTCTTTACTGTCTGAGACACCAGGGAAGCCCCAATACATATGTATTTATGTATAATCGATTCACTTTGCTATACAGCAGAAACTAACATAACATTGTAAATCAACTATATGCCAATAATTTTCTTTTTAAAGTCAAGTCCTTAATGAAGCATCTTTATCAGTAAAAGTACAACTGCAAACAGGTTAACAGTCTGCATAATTCACTGCAAATTGGAAGACAAAAAACTCCTGTCTGAGAATTTCAGTGTGAATACCCTCATTTGATTTTTACATGAAATCATATAATTACAGGATTCCTGCAGCTTTGGAAAATATTAGCTCTTCCTAATTGATCTTTTTCTGTTAATGTAGAGATTTTGCACTTTTAAATCTTCCACTTTTGACTGTTACAATCATTTTTAAAGGATTTAAGCCTAAGTTATTAACTCTGGCTTCCAAACATCAGTCTGAAAGAAAAGAAGCAGAAATATGCTTTATGTATAACATATCTCAACTACATAAGAAATGTTATCAAGTGTAATACCCACCACTGTTACCCAGTTTATTTCCTAAACTTTATTGAACCTTGAACTATCTAATCACCTAAAAAAAAAGCCAGTGTTATATTTCTCTTTGTTATTTTCTTAAATATTATACAGATCATTTATTTCAGATGACCTCTAACATCAAGTTACTTTTCCTTCAAACAATGTGTGAATATCATCCAAATGATATCATTAATCCTATTAAATTAGAGAGCTTTGATTGAGAGGCTTGAATAGGGAACATTTTGCCCTTTGAAAATATAATGGTTTATTCACATCAATGGCTAAGTTTCTGAACTGCTAACATGGAATGGTGTGAATATTTCACATATATACAGCTCGTTAAATAGATTAACATAACCACCATTTCATATTAAAATAACAATAGGTTGCCCAAAAAATAAAAATTTATTTTCATACTTATTATTATCTTTCTTTTTAAAAGCTGCACATACCCTTCTGTAACAATTATTCTCCAGCTATTAGGAAAGTTTCACTTCTCCTTCACAAATGAGGAGAACAACTTCGTATATTATTTTAACTACAATTTAAACAGCATTTTACAATTTACAAAACACTGCTTATATGAATTTTCCCATTTAAAATAGCAGTTTGTGAAGGTCAAAAAAAGTTAATTTTCAATGGTTCAATAAGGTCTCACTGGATCCTTATAACCAACTTGTGAGAAAGATAATATTATTATTGCTTTACTTATTAGGCAATTTAGAAAGGTTAAGAAATTGACACAAAGTAATCTAATAAAGTCCATGCCCAATATTTAGGCCCCAAATTTTCCAATTCTAAATTTTTTTTTCCTATTATGATGTGTTAAATGTTATACATAGCTCAGGGGCTATGTCTGTGCAGAATGTTCAGGGTCTAAACAAGCATGAGAACCACTGAGATTACCTTTATTTAAGTTTCAGAAAGCAAATTATAAGGACACGAAAAGAGAAGCAGAAGGAATACAGAATCCTATTGTACTCTTGATCAGCTGCAACTATCAACCCCTTCCCCTGATCAGCTGCAACTATCAACCCCTTCCCCACCCCCTTCTCACCCACTTTATGGGTGGAATCAGTGTGTAAAACTACATGGCCTCTCAGATCATCCACTTTTCTTTTGTGATTCCCGTTTTCAAAAATGGATTTTTTTCTAACTGATTTAATGTGAGGATCAGTTCTTCACAGAAAAAAAGCCAACATCATCGAATTCATCTTTTGAATGGTCTTAACTCACACAAGTCACTGCTCCTATCAACACAGCAATAGTTACTAAGTAGAATCAGCCTCCATAACCTGGAAGGCAGACCCACCAGCATTTTTAGGCTGTCTCCTAAGAATTCAGACTCACAGGAGGCAACAAGTACATAAAATCTGAGCGTTCCGGAATTGGAAAATAATAGATCTGAAGTAATCTGACATCCTCCTCAAACTTTCTCCAAACTCTCAGCCCCTTCTCTATCATAGCCCCCATAATAGAAATCCAGGGCTGCACAGGAAAAAAAAAAAATGGAAGTTCAGATGCATCTTGTCTATTGAAACAAAAGGTATCCTTTTGTAACCTGTCACTGTATAAATAACATACTGTCTTCCACTAAGATGTTCCTGGTTTGAAGAAATTTTGAAAGTGACTTAACCTTTCACATCTGGTTAGCACATCTCAGAAATTCAATGTGACAGAATGTTCCTTCAAAGATGGAAACATATACAATTCCCACGTCATAGGTGAGTTAAGCACGGCAGGGAAGATCTGAATTCTCTTTGTAAACTAAACTGGTAAAATATGTTCTATCAGAAGTTGGGGAGGGTGAAATAATATATATATACATATATATTATATATATATGTATACACACACACACACACACACATACTCAGGAAACATCAAACTTTCCAGAGTTGTTAAAGTGATAGACACAAGACACAGAGTGGGTAAGTCTAAGCACCATGCATTTTACTTCCAATTTTCATTTTTAAAGACAAGCTCGCCTGACTTTTTTCAGACCTGGCTAAATTTCTCTGCTCTCAAAGCTTGTGAATGAGTACCACATGTTTATGGCTGGCTAAAGTGACTGTCTCTGTGGAGGATGTTTTCCTGTTTCTTATTTAAGGCACTAGTAATTAATCTGAACTGTCTTTCAGACATAGAAGCACCAGATTCTAAAATTCTCTCCCTTCCTTCCTGTCCCCTCCCCTGCCTTGCAGAAGAAATGGGGAATGCTTTTCCTGTCATCAGAACTTTCTTGGAGTTTCGAATTGTCTATTCTGGTGAATCTGTTAAAGCTTCAGGCAGTTTGAGATCTGAGGTATCCGAATGGCAGGAAGTGATTTACTAAGATTCATCCCCAGAGAACAAAGATTGGAGCACAATAATGATTTTGTTAATAATATGAACAGAGATTTTCTACATATAAATCACATCAGCATATGTTTCTAGCTTCAATGTCCATAAGGTTCCAATTCAAGCTAGAAAGTTAAAAAAAAATTACATTCAGTAATCTTATGTTGTAGATTTGATATGGAATGAGTGAGTTTTATTCAACAAAACCATTCACCTCTAGGGGAAAAATCCAGTACAACAAATTGACTAAACCCAAACTATACTTATGGCAAATTGTTAAAATAGTTTCAAAGAAAAATCATGAAAAAATAACATAAGAATTCTCTTATAAAACACAATTCTTAGATTCATGCTAATTTATAATGGGTTTGATATTTAATAGCACATTTCTAGTTAATTGCTTTACCAAAATCCCCCTCAGGCCAAATGTCCAGATAATACATTCCTTGCTTTTTTGTCAAAGAAGGGAGAAAGGGGCAGGGGTAGGGGAGTGGGAAAAGCCTGACATCCAGACTTCTTCAAATTCTTTACCAAAAAAATTTAAGCAGCTCTGAGTTAAGGATCTGAGCTCATTATTTACTTATTTAGAAACACGAATCTGAATCCTAGTAGGTGTCAGAGACAAATAAGGCCCACCTGCCTTTAAGGAATTCACAATCTAGTGGGAGAAAATGGCATATAAACACTTAGAATATAACATGAGTGCCATGGACTACCCAGGTGTCAGAGTGATAATCCACCTGCCAGTGCAGAAGACTCAAACGTGGGTTCGATCTCTAGATCAGGAAGATCCCCTGGAGTAGGAAATGGCAACCTACTGCAGTATTGTTGCCTGGAAAATTCCATGGACAGGGAGCCTGGCAGGCTACAGTCCATGGGGTTGCTAAGAGTCGGACACAACTGAGCATGCACACACACACACACATCAGTACTAGCTCCAGAATCAAACACTCCACCACCGAAAACTCCATTCAGAACTATTCTCATCACCTCCAGAATTAAGAGAGTTAATAATAGCTTCTCCTTTCACAGGAAGCACAGCACTCTATCATAAATGCTTTACAAGCATTATGTTAAACTTAGCCTTGACAATTCAGGTAGGTATTATTTGCTTCTTTTCACAGATAAGAAACATAGCTTGATCTTGTACTCTGTTGGTAGGAATATAAATTGGTGCAGCCCATATGGAGAACAGTATAGATGTTCTTCAAAAAACTAAAAGAGTACTACCATCTGATCCAGCAATCCCACTTCTGGACAGATATCCAAAGGAAATGAAATCACTCTCTTGAAACAATATCCACACTCCTTGTACACTGCAGCATAATTCACAATAGTGAAAACATGGAAACAACCCAAGTGTTCACCAGTAGATGAAGGGATAAAGTGATGTGGTTTGTAAATACAATGAAATATTATTCAGTTAGTAAAAAGAAGGAAAGCCTGCCTTTTGTGACAACATGGATGGAACTCGAGAGCAATATGCTAAGTAGAGTAAGTCAGAGAAAGACAAATACTGTTTGGTCTCACTCATATGTGAAATTTTAAAAAGTGAAACTCACCAGAGCAGAGAGTAGAATGATGGTTGTCAGAGGTTTAGAGGTGGGGCAAAGGGATGATATTGACAGAAAGTGCAAACCTTGAGTTCTAAGATGGATATGTTTCTGAGATCTAATATGGAAGTGCTACCTAACCTTATTGTGGAAATCATTTCACAACTGTATACCTATATCAAATCATCATGTTGTATGCCTTAAACTTACATTGTGTTATATGTAAAATATCTCGATAAAGATGGGTGAAAAAGCCTGCATTCCAATGCAAAAGCAGCCATACATGATGTATAAGTTAATGTATGTAGCTGTGTTCCAAAAAAACTTTATGGACACTAAGAAAAAGAAACACTGAAGTTCAGAATGTTCAGGTCTTTGATGTTAAATGGGTATAGTTTCAGTTATGTAAGACAAATAAGTTCAAAAGATCTGCTGTACAACATTGTTCATATAGCTAACAATACTGTCTTGTGCATTAAAAATTTAGCATTCTTACAACGATAAAATCCTTTTAAGGAAAAAGTATTAAAAACAGATCTGCAATACCATGGGGGGGTGGAGGGAAATGGAAATGAATTCAATATCTCATGTCTTGATGACAGTGAACAGAGAAAACAAATAGCAAAGTACAGTGTCAATACACAAATGTCAGTGTATTTTCTCTACACTAATAATGAACAATAAGAATTGACATTTTTGACTAATTTTTATTGAAATATAGTTGATATACAATATTATGTTGGTTCCAGATATTTAGAATTCAAATTTTTAAAAATGCCATTTACAATAGCACCAAAAAATGAAATACTTAATTATAAATCTAACAAAATATGTACATATCTATGTCCAAAAGACTATAAAGCAGTGTGGAAAAAATCAAATAAAATCTAAGTAAATGGAGAAATACTCTTTAAAAGAAAAAAGAAGCATATTTAAATCAGTTGTCTAAAGCCATGTAACTATTAGGCTGGAAAGCCAATACCCAAACTCCTCTGGCTCAACATTTATTTGTGCTGACTTAACTAAGCTTTGTACTAATGTCTCACTGTAAATAAATCAATGTTCACTAGTCCTTTGGTTGCAGGACTGAAAACTGCAAAATATTGTTTCAGTAAGGGAACCCCTTACTGAACTCTCAAGATAGTTTGCTTTTGGAAAAGTAAAACTCTCTCTTCAACCAGAGCATGAATTATAATATATTACATAGTTTTAGGACCTAAGACTCCAGTTTAATGTGAGAGATAGAAGAAAAGAACTTCTAAACATCTTAAAGGGTCTTTTTACCTTGTTCTAGAATAGATATCCCAAGATAACAGTAGATATCCCAAGATACCTGAAATCTTCTGCAGCTATTTGCGCTCATATAAAACTAACCTGCAGAGAACCATCAGGGTTTGCAGCTGAAGTTTAGAAGTAGTTTGGTTCGATGTTTAACTAATTGAATTCGATGTTCAGTTGGTTAAACTGTTAATTCACAGGTTCTGATGAGGCAAGGCTTTCCTCAGTGGGTTCTTTCATCACTCAGTTCCACACTCAACCGAACTTATAGACAGGATGAAGCCCATATCACCCTTGGTCTCTAGCCGCAGAAAACAAGGAGTCCATCTGAATGGGAGGCTTCCTTTCCCCTGCCCAGGACCCCAGGGCATCCTGGAGGGTTCAGAGACCTTCCTGCCTTCAACAGACCTAGACAACTAACAGCAAATAGATCTACCTTCTATCTTGAGTAATTTCTTAAGGGGCATTCACAGATGGGTCATCAAGTCTTTTTAAATCCTATAAAATGTTTTTAAGTATACAATGCAGGATACAGTCACCATTTTCTAAACAATTACATCCAGTAATTTCCTTACTTTCCACTAAAGGGGAAAACATGCATACTTGCAGCAATTTTACTAAACGTGTACTCCTCAAGTGTGCTTATTTTTAGAACAATATATTCTTTTCCATGTCCTAAATATAGTC
This sequence comes from Antilocapra americana, assembly GCA_007570785.1. NCBI lineage: Eukaryota > Metazoa > Chordata > Mammalia > Artiodactyla > Antilocapridae > Antilocapra > Antilocapra americana. The sequence continues at coordinate 20,370,859 of ML661897.1, forward strand.
AAGTTAAAGCCTACATTGTTTTGGCTATTGAAGATATTAATCAGTTCAGTTCAGTCGCTCAGTCATGTCCAACTCTTTGCGACCCCATGAACCACAGCATGCCAGGCCTCCCTGTCCATCACCAACTCCAGGAGTTTACCCAAACTCATGTCCATTGAGTCGGTGACACCATCTAACCATCTCATCCTCTGTCATCCCCTTCTCCTCCTGCCTTCAATCTTTCCCAACATCAGGGTCTTTTCAAATGAGTCAGCTCTTTGCATCAGGTGGCCAAAATACTGAAGATATTAATAAGTGAGAGGAAAAAAATTTTGACTGGTTTCATCCCATGATATTCACAAGGGAAATGTTTTCCTCCTATTCAGACAGGAGTATTATTTCAATGTTTCAATTATGAGATTATTATTGTCCAGTACTTTTTTCCTGAGAGGTCTCATAGTCCTTACCTTTTATTCCTCTCCACTAATATTAGAATTATCAGAGGTTTAGTGTTTAATTTGGTAACTGTTTTGGTTGTGGGGGGTTGGAGGATGTAAGGGTGATTCTAACACAGAAACTCACTGGTCCATTGATGGAAACAGGGCTCATAAGAGGAGAATCATTTTGGAGGGAAGATGAGAATCAGATATAGAGAAAGGTCTAGACTGGAACCATATATTTCAGAGTTATTGTACAAAAGATATGCTGAAATGGACTCTAGAATTTCTACCTTGCCACACCCACATATACACAAAACATAGGCCTGTCCTTGCCTAGGTAGGTGAGGAAAAGACCTCATTCTGATCCATGTGTTGGACAGATCTTGCAGAATGCTACATTCTTAGCTCATCTAATTGTACCTACATGGAATGGAGTCAAGTACATGCAGTTATGCCAGTTCAATTTTTCTCACCCTAAGATTAAGGCATACCCAGGCACAACTGAGAACAGAGGCTATGTGAACCAGGGTCAAAGGAGTCACAGGGAGAATTACCAAGGCTAATGATGCTAGGTCCATTTCACAATAAGGAGCCAGGTAAGAGAGGAAGATGATTTCTGAATAAAATATACTCCTATTGCACAGATTACCCTTCCAATCTTAAGGACACCTGTCTCATGGCCTAAGTTGAGATAGGTTTATCAAAAGGAAAGAAACACCCACAGACACTCCATGGGGCTTTGAGAACACAGAGGAGTCAATGGTTTTCCCAGGACAACCTCTGTGCAGAGGTGAGCACCATGAGCAAGAGCCACCGGCAGCCCTAGCATGAGATTTGCCAAGCCCCACCACTGCAGCAGGCATCCCAATTGGCAATGCTGCTCCTACTGCAGACACCAGAGCCTTAATACTAGGTATCGGGATCATAGGAAAGGAAAAAAAGAAAAAAGTGACAGCCTTTTCCTTCCAGTGTGAACCACACCTGAAAAGGAGGGAAATGGCAGGTGCCAGGTAGCATCCAGGAAGCACGTGAGTCCATGTGGACTTCTTCCAACACTGTTTAAGAAGAATTTGAGAATCTGGAATTTTTGGAGTTTATAGAGGTAGAGCCCTTTTGTGACTTTGTGACTTTGAAAATAGAGCCTATTTTCATCTTCATATTACCCCTAAGCCAGTGTGACTTTGGAAGGGCAAGTAAAACTGAAAAACAGAGCATCCAAATAAAGAAGAAATAAATTTTAAAACTCCCACCATTTCCCCATGCATGAAAAAGTATCTATACCCAGCCACTCTCATAATGCAGAAGTTTCTGATACTTTCTATTAAAAATGACATAACCATTCCCTTTCCACCCCCTGGCAGTTAAATGCTTACAGCAGTTGTTTGTCTCAAAAGCTCTCTTATAGTCATATGGGCCCCTTTTGCTTCAGGACAAGAAAGAAGAATCTTGTAGGATCCTGCTTTCTAATATTCATAGTGATCAGAAAAGCACGAGTCCTTAGAGAATTCAAGGTAAACCTGATACACAATAGCAGGCAGTGTTCTCCCAGCTAATTGGGGGAACCTGGATGGTGCCCAGGTTTGAACCACACAGAAGTAATTATTCCTTTCCCTTCACAGATAACTTTAAAGCATTCGCTTACATTCATGAACTTTTCCCACTACAGCATGAGAAATGCAGGAATGTAGCTCAGCCTGCTTTGCTTAGAGATGTTTCCCAAAATTGAGTGCATTTGTTTAAGCTCATTTCCAAAAAAAAAAAATTGAAAGTTTAGCTCAAAATTTGCTTTTTGGGAGTGGAGGGATGGAATTTTATCAGATTGGTGGGAAAGTCATGGTGAGTGTGCCAAAGAATCATATTGCTTTCTTTTCCTTTAAAAAAAATATATATACAAAAAAAAACCCCTCATGCTGATTTTGCAGCGGGAAGCCTGCCCAAATGACAAATTAGGCAAGATGAAATGCAGTGGTTTGGTCTTTCTGGAAATTTAATTCTCAGGTTTTGAAAAATCTGGGGAAAACAAGAAATCTTATTGTTAAAGGACAGTAAATTAGCATACGGCAGCAACCCTAGTAAGAAAAGCTCGCCTGCAAAACAGGAAAGTATGGAGACATTTTGAAATGCAAAGGCTGCCTATGAAACAGCCATTTCAAATAACTACATGGAGAAAGAAGCACAGGAGTAAAAGCAAGAATGAGGAAATGATGTCCAAGGAACTGAAAGTCTTGTATAGTTTTCCGCCTTTGCTTTCATTTTGCCCAAACGTCAGGAGGACCCAGGTGCCTTAGGCTGAGGTTTTAAACAGAGTTTAGATCAGAGATAAAAACTTAGAGATAAAAAATCTAAACCAAGGGATTCCCTGGCGATCCAGTGGTTAGGATTCCGAGCTCTCACTACTGAGGGCCCGGGGTTCAATCCCTTGTCAGGGAACTAAAATCCCAATAAGTTGTGAGGTGCAGGCAAAAAGAAAAAAAAAAATCTGAATCAGAAAGAATCAGAAAAGAAGAAAGGTCAAGAGGTGAGAACCAAGTGGCCAAGGCAAGGTCAGGAACACTCAAAGTCATAGGAGAGGGACAGAAGACCACCACGTTCCAGTTCACTTACTAAAAGAGACCAAAGCCAAAGAGGCCAAGGGGTGGTTTTAACACTGGCCCTTTCAGACTTTTCCAAAGAAACCATAATGATAGAGGAGAGTAGATTCATATCTCCTAGAGATCCCAAACCACTTAGCCAGCATTTGTAAATATCATATAGCTTAAAAATTAATGAAAAATTTGCATTTTCCCCATACAGCAAACTTGTTCTTTTCAATATAAAGTTAATATAAGGTCAGTTTCTCCCACTGAGTGCTCAAGAGGACACACCACATGCAAAAGCATAGGCGAACCCCCACCCTTGTGCTAAATGAATTTTTTTTAAAGGAGAAGAAATGAGTCCAGTAAAGAAGAAATAAAGGAACAAAAACTATAATTCATGTCCTAACTTAGTAAAGCTATTTTTCATAGATTCTCCATTTTAGTAAAAGACAAAGGCAGACTGGGTACAGAACAGAGTTTAGGTGTTGGTTACCCAGAAAGCAGTAATCAAGGCAAAGTTACTGAACAAAACTTTACTGGGGTGTGGGATGGGTATTAAGATAAAGAGTTGTTATTTAATGGAAATGGGGATTCAATTGTATAAAATGAAAAGTTCTGGGGATGGATGGTGATGATATTTGCATAACAATAAAATGTATTTAATACAACTGAACTGTATACTTTTAAATGCTTTAAAATGTGATATACACACACATACATAGGAATATTATTCAGCCATAACAAAAATCCTGCCATTTACAATAATATGGATGGGTCTTGAGGGCATTATGCTAAGTAAAATAAGTCAGACAAAGACAAATACTGTATGATCTTGCTAATGTGAAATAAAAAAAAAACTGAACTCATAAATACAGAAAAAAGATTGATGATTGTGAGGTGAGAGGTGAGCAAAATGCATGAAAGTGATCAAAAGGTACAAACTTCCACATGTACAATGTGGTAACTATAGTTAATAATACTGAATTATACGTTTCAAAGTTACTAAGAGAGCAGATCTTAAAAGCTCTCGTTACAAGAAAAAAAATTGTGTGAGCTGATGGATACTTACTGTTGTGATCATTTTGCAATGTATACAAATATCAAATTGTTATGTTGTACACCTGAAATGAATATGAAGTTATATGTCAATTATATCTCAATTAATAAGGTAAATTTTATATTATGTATGCATGCATGCTAAGTTGCTAAGTCATGTCCAACTCTGTGCGACCCTATGAACTATAACCTGCCAGGCTCCTCTGTCCATGGAGTTTTCCTGGCAGGAATACTGGAGTGGGTTGCCATGATCTCCTCCAAGGGATCTTCCTGACCAGGGATTGAACCCACGTCTCTTATGTCTCCTGCATTGGCAGACAGGTTCTTTACCATTAGTGCCACTTGGGAAGCCCTACTTCACATATTGTTGCTGTGTTCAGTCTCGAAGTCTTGTCTGACTCTTTGTGATCCCATGGCGGTAATCACGCTAGGCCTCCCTGTCCCTCACCATCTCCTGGAGTTTGCTCAGACTCATGTCCACTGGTGATGCTATCTAACCACCTCATCCTCTGTCAACCTCTTCTCCTGCCCTCAATCTTTTCCAGCATCAGGGTCTTTTCCAATGAGCTGGTGCACATCAGTAGGAATCAAGTGGTTTCATTGTCCAAGGGAAGACACAGTTTAATTGCACACGTTTAACTGATCAGAGGCCGATAGCATTGGGGGAGGGAGGGCAGGTGAAGGAGGCTATAGGAACCTGAAATGATGTTCAATCCACAGAAGAAACATAGAAACAGAGGGAAACAATAATACTGTAAGTAATGATCTAATGCAATATTAAGCAATGCTCCAGTTGTGAAATATCATTAAATACACTGTTTTACAATTTCTGACCACTTGCTTGCCATCTTTTGCCATTGCTGCACACCACCTTTACAGTTAAACATTGGATATTTTCCTTCAAACTAACTCATTCATTCTTTTGATTTGATTTTTGGCAGGTTATTGAGATATAGTCTACATACAGTAAAATTCACTCTTTTAAGGTATTTAGTTTGATAAGTTTTAATAAACACAGTTTTGCAACCATCACCACAATCAAGATACATATTTCTATCATCCCAGAATTTCCCTTGGGCCTATTTTCATTGTCCATATCCACACTTCCCCCCAGGTTTTAGCAATCAGAGATCTGATTCCTGTCCCTATAAATCTGCCTCTTCCAGCCTGCTTTTTTTTTTTTAAGAATCATACAGTATGCTATTTATAAAATAGAATATTGCTCCAGCCATGAAAAGATGAAATAATGCCATTTGCAACTACATGTATGGACCTAAAGACTTATCACTGTTACGTGGACTCTAAAAAATATGATACAAATTACCTAACATACAAAACAGAAACAGTCCCACAGACATAACAGACCAAAGTGGGGGAATACATTAGGAGTTTAGAATTAATATAAACACATTACTGTATATAAAATAGATAACCAATAAAGACCTACTGTATAACACAGGGAACTATACTTGACACTATGTAATAATCTATAAGGGAAAAGAATCTGAACATCTATATATAAAACTGAGGCACTCTGCTCTATACCTGAAACTAACACAACACTGTAAATATACTTCAATAGTTGCTTAAATAGGACTTCCCTGGTGGTGCAGTGGATAAGAACCTGCCTGCCAATGCAGGGGTCACAGGTTTGTCCCTAGTCTGGGAAGATTCCATATGCCATGGAACAGCTAAGCCTGTGTGCCCTAACTACTGAGCCTGCTTGCTGCAATTACTGAAGCCCACAAGCCTGGAGCCTGTGCTCCACAAGAGAAGCCACCACAGTGAGAAACCACACACTTTAATGAAGAGTAGCCCCTGCTCATAGCAACTAGAGAAAGCCCATGCAAAGCTACGAAAACCCAGCACAGTTAAAAATAAATAGATCTGTAATTTTTTTAAAAAAAATAGGATTAAATAAGTAAAATAAAGTCAACATCACCAAATAAATCATTCAGTATGATTTTTTTAATTTAAATTTGTTTGATATGTGAATCCTACTATAATACATATCAAAGCACAAACACATTACAAAAATTAAAATATACCATCTATACCATATCTTTTACCATTATTTGAAAAACATCAAGTGGATTCAACTGAGCCAGGCTAGGAGTCAGTGTAAACTAGGATGAGACCATCAGGAGGATGTGAAAAACACAGGCAAGCATCAGCTTCTAGAAACAGAGGTGAGATGGAGTCTACCATACAGACAAAGGAGACTACCATGATCAGGTCGATGGGCAATGGGAACAGAGGACTCATGAGGAATTGAGCCCTGGAATCCCAGGCAAGTGTTCCTTGATTTAGACCCAGGGTTTATGGGCTATTTTAACCTCTGTGTGGACACTGGCCAGAACAGGGGAGCAATCTTACTCAGAACTTCTAGGATACCAGACTGATGTCCAAGAGAAGGAGTCAAACTTAGGGAATAAGTCTGGTTTCCAGTTAATTCATTCTCTTGTTCAAGAAATATTTATTGAGCACTTATTAGTATCAGGCACTATTTGTGAGTTTCAGGGATACAACACTGAAGAGAAAAAGCAAGTCTTCAATGGAGTTTACATTCTAGACTTATAGACAATCAATCCATGAATATATATTATTTTAGACAGTGATAGGCTTTCCAGGTGGCACTAGTTGTAAAGAACCCACCTGCCAGTGCAGGAGGCATAAGAGACCTGGGTTGAATCCCTGGGTTGGGAAGATCCTCTGGAGGAGGTCATGGCAACCCACTCCAGTATTATTGCCTGAAGAATCCCATGGACAGAGGACCCCAGTAGCCTACCGTCTATAGGGTTGCAAAGAGTTGGATACAACTGAAGGGACAGCATGCACGCATGCACAGACAATGATAAGTCCTAGTTACAGACAAGAGCACTCTTCCTCACTCATAGACAGCTTCTTTCTTTCTGTTTTTCCATTTGGTCTTTGCTCACTACGAGTGCATGAAGTGAGATAGGACAGTCTGTGGTAGCTATTTAAAAAAGCACTAACCTCATCAGACCGAGAACACATCTTCACGATCTCATCTGATCCTAATTATTTCCCAATTAAGGCCCAGTTTCCAAATACACATCAGATTGGAGATTAGGGCTTCAACATATGAATATGAGGACACACAAACATTCGATATTTAACATGCCATAATTTTTTAAATGAAAACCAATGTTTTAACCAAGTCTCATTTTATTAGTTGCAGCCTTGCAATTAGCTCAGTGGTAAAGAATCCATCTGCCAAACAGGAGATACAGGTTCTTTCCCTGTGTCAGGAAGATCCCATGGAAGAGGGCATGGCAACTGACTCCAGTATTCTTGCCTGGAAAATCCCCTGGACAGAGGAGTCTGGTGGGGTACAGTCCATGGGGTCACAAAGAATCAGACACGACTGAAGGACCAAGCACGCATTTTATCAGTTAGGGTTTTGGTTTTATTTCAACCCATCCTCTGAAGAATCACAACAAAAAACCTCTTTCCAGAGTCAGCACAGAAAGTACTGAGTATCACTTCATCTCTCAGTTAAAAATAGGTCTTTTATTCAATGTAGGAGCAAAGGAGGTCTTACAAGCTGGAATCAAAATTGCCAGGAGAAATAGCAATAATCTCAGATATGCAGAGGACACCACCCTTATGGCAGAAAGTGAAGAAGAACTAAAGAGTCTCTTGATGAAAGTGAAAGAGGAAAGTGAAAAAATTGGCTTAAAGCTCAACATTCAGATAACTAAAATCATGGCACCTGGTCCCATCACTTCATGGGAAATAGATGGGGAAACAGTGGAAACAGTGGCTGACTTTATTCTTCTGGGCTCCAAAACCACTGTAGATGGTGATTGCAGCCATGAAACTAAAAGACGCTTACTCCTTGGAAGGAAACTTATGACCAAACTAGACACTATATTAAAAAGCAGACAAAGAATTGATGCTTTTGAACTGTGGTATTGAAGAAGAGTCTTGAGAGTCCCTTGGACAGCAAGGATATCCAACCAGTCCATCCTAAAGGAGATCAGTCCTTGGTGTTCATTGGAATGACTAATGTTGAAGCTGAAACTCCAATACTTTGGCCACCTGATGTGAAGAGCTGACTCACTAGAAAAGACTCTGATGCTGGGTAAGATTGAAGGCAGGAGGAGAAGGGGATGACAGAGGATGAGATGGCTGGACGGCATCATTGACTCGATGATCATGGGTTTGGGTGGGTTCCAAGAGTTGGTGATGGACTGGGAGGCCTGGCGTCCTGCAGTTCATGGGGGTCACAAAGAGTCGGACTTGACTGGGTGACTGAACTGAACTGAAGTTGTAAGCAGTCAGTTTACGTGTTTCTAATGTGAGAGGAAAAAAAAAAACAGACTTGAAAAATGAATCAGGGGCCATAGGACTTTGATTTCAATACATTCATCTATAATTTGCCAGTGCCTTCAGATCAATCCTTATTTATTAAGCTGCTGAGATTTATGAGGGTTCCCCAGGTGGCACTGGTGGTAAAGAAACTGCCTGCCAATGCAGGAGATGCAAGAGAGGCATGTTTGATCCCTGGGTTGGGAAGATCCCTTGGAGCAGGAGATGGCAACCCACTCCAGTATTCTTGCCTGGAAAATTCCAAAGACAGATGAGGTGCTGAGATTTATCAAGTAAAATCACTCTCCAAAAGTTCAAGTAAGTATATATAAATGTGTCCACTAGTGAAAACATCAAATAACACTTGGATAGGACTGTAGAGAAAGATGAGTACTGCCTTAAGTACCATAGCTTAAAAGGGTGCTCTTTAAGAGATTGATCTTGAGAACTGGAATAAAATGATATAAGAAGGGATGAGATGCTCACAGCCTTCACTACCCTAATGTTAAACACCTCCTTTGTCTTTAGGCAGGATCAAGCATAATTCTGACTCCATGGTCCTCTCTGGAAGCCTGAGGCTATGGGGTGCTGGGAAGGGAAGGAAAAGCAACTTTAGCTGAAGGCTGTCTGATGACAATGACCTTGGGCCAAAGTACTCACGACATCTGAGAGAAAATACCTGCTTCTTCCTTGGCTTAATTCTTCCCTGTTGAGTAGAATATATAAGATAAAGTGAATATGTAACTTCATGATTTTGATCAAAGGCACAGAAGCAATTACAGATAAGCATCTCCAGGAGCTCTCTACAAGCTCAAGTTGACTCTTTTTATAACTCAAATTCCTCCCCTCATGACCTCCTTCTGCAGGGAACAAATCTTCCCAAGCTCATCCCAAGAACTTTCTTCATGGTGAACTAACTAGATCACATGTGTGTGTCCTGTCACCAATCATGTCTGACTCTTTGCCACCCCATGGACTATAGCCCACCAGGCTCCCTGTCCATGTTATTATTTTTTGACAAGAATACTAGAGTGAGTTGTCATTTCCTCCTCCAGGGGATCTTCCCAACTCAGGGATTGAGCCCTCGTCTCTTGCATCTCCTGCACTAGCCGGCAGATGCTTTACCACTCGCCACCTGGGAAGCCCAGATCATGTGTAACTCTGCCTTCAGTTACTGCTTATGATATTTGCATATGGTTTTATGTATTGGAATCCTATTACCAAAAAGAACCAGGAAAATTGGAGACAAAGAAAGCACAGACAGATTCTTAACTCCACTTTGTCAGATTTCTACCAGGTAAATAAGTCCAGAGCTCTGCCTAGTTTCTCAATATGATGTTAATAATATACCCTTTACTAGAGTTCCTTACTCTGATTTATGTACAATGTTAATTATCCCATCTTCATAAGGGGACAGACATCCTCTTAATCAGGCCTAATTACTGCATTGAAAAGCATAGTTTTGACTACTGATAACTCTGAGATAACTCAAATTATTTCATTGTTCTGTGTTCCCCACTTTGTAAGGTTTCCATCATTCCTTTACAGAACTGTCTGATTTTGTTGTTTTGGATTACCACTCCCAGCTGGGGTAAGAGGAGACTTCTCATACTCTTCAAAAGATATCAGATCTCAGTCACTTATCTCCGATCATTGAGTTTCATCTTGCCCTAATTTCACTTCAAGACCAGTCCCTGTAAAGTGTTCAGTTACAAACAACTCAGGACATGTCTCAGGGGATCCAGGAAACATCCCACAGCCCCATCACGTTCCCTCCTATGTAGGTCAACGATAGTTACCTAAGAAGTGCATCATGAAGATCACTCTGAATGCCCATGGTTGAGTCACAAAAACCACAGAAAGAGCCATTACACCATGCAACACATAACTATTATGAAAGCTACTTGGGATAAATATGGTGTCCTGTTCTAGGCTCCATTTAGTCATTAAAATAAGCTCTTCCGTCTGATGAGCAAGACCTACATTCTTAACTCACATTCCCACTCTAATGCCACAAGCTGGAAAGTGCTAGCTAATTTTCACTTCTTCTTGGTGAGGAGACGCTGGCTTGACTTTTTGCTTCAACTTTTCATTGACAGCAAACATCACTTTGAGCTCTTTCTCTACTGGGAAAAGGGTGACGTTGATTTTGATTTCCTGCCCTATAATTTGTGTCATTTTCCAAGAAAATGTGTGAATATTCACAGCTGACAAACAAATTCGGTGTACATAAAATCCTTACTCATGTGTGGTTCATACTTTCCTCACCTCTGCAAATGGGGGCTGTCAAGAACAAATTAAGTAATTACAGAGTGTTGCTGCAGCTGTGTGTATCCTTCATTACATTCTTTGACTGTGGTTAAGGGATGACTCTCTCCTGCCTAGTTTTTAAAATATTTATAATGGAAGGTGGATTGTCAAGGCATGTTCCACTGTTGCCAGAAAAAACAAAAAGTAAATGAAAATGACGTTGATGGCATGGCATTTTCACAAAAATAGAACAAAATTTTTAAAAACAGAACAAATTGTCAATTCTCAAAAGACTCAATAAATAAAATATACTTAGTACAAACAGTAGGATTAATTAACCCCAATTTATCATTTCTTTTAAAAATTAGCTATCTCCACTGAAAAATAACATAAAATTAAAAAACAAATATTTATCCAAGAAAATAGCACCTTAAAGACCTAATAATCTTGCAAGATGAGAGGTTAATTTACTTTTTGTTGTTTGAAATATATGAGGAGAATAAAAGGTAAAAAGGAATGAAAAATGGTTGATTATTCTAGAATGTCTTGCTTTAAAAATCCTACATTAACCTTTGGACACTGATATCTTCAAAATTCTTGATTTCAGCATTCTAAACTAATAAGAATGAGAGAAGAAAATTTATCATTTAATAATCTGTGTCTACTTTCTTAGAGAAAGTTCTCCATCTCTCACAACTGTAAGAATACATGCACTTAATGTAAATACAAGACAAAAGGTATCTGGATAAAAGAGAAGTTGTTCTATATGTATTGTGAATTAAATTTATACCAAATTGGTAAGATAATACAGCTTATTTTAAATGCATCACACAATGTTAGAGTTTCAGTTAGAAGCAAAAAAAAAGGTCAAAATTAAAAGGCAACAAAGAAACATAAGCATAAACTAAGAAATGCTGCTGCTGCTGCTGCTTCTAAATTGCATCAGTCGTGTCCAACTCTGTGCGACCCCATAGACGGCAGCCCACCAGGCTCCACCGTCCCTGGGATTCTCCAGGCAAGAACACTGCCATTTCCTTCTCCATTGCAGGAAAGTGAAAAGTGAAAGTGAAGCTGCTCAGTCGTGTCCGACTCGGCAACCCCATGGACTGCAGCCTACCAGCCTCCTCCATCCATGGGATTTTCCAGGCAAGAATACTAGAGTGGGTTGCCATTGCCTTCTCTGAAACCAAGAAATGAGCCATAACTAAATTAATAAAATGTAGCAAAAAATAAATAAATAAGACATAACCACTCTAGAAAAAAATAGAAAATCCCCATTGTGCCAGATAAACAGAGAAATCAAGGCCAGAGGAGGGAGAGGACCCAAGAGTAGCTTCAACTTCAATCACAAACCATAGAGGCTCAGGATTAATGCTTCTATGGGGACCAGAGGTAGAATATCTACATGGGGGCAAGACCTGTAGTTGGACTTCCCAGGTAAAGCATGGAGCCTTGAAGAACTACCTCCTCCAGGAAGAGACTAAAGTAACTCCTTCCACCTAACTGTAAAAGCAATTCAAAAGATTGCCACCTCTCCAGGGCCTTGAGTGAAAAACAAATCAACTGTGAAAAATCAAAATGCAAGGTACCCATTAATACAGATGTAGGGTTTAAGTGTCTAACACCCACATGATTAAGGCACCACAAACCATGCAATTGATACTGACATAAAAATTGTTGCTATAAAAAGCACTTTTCGAATCCTTGAAAATGTGAAATCATTCTTTGGGAATACCTTAAAAAAAAGGATTTAAGAAAATTCCAGGGAAGTGGGGCTGGAATGGAGGTGGGGAAGTTACTATAGCTGAAAATCATTTATAAATTCAGTGAGAAATCAAGACACAATGGAAGAGATTAAGAAAATGCAGTCAATAGGAAAATTAGCACTCCCAAAATATAGATTATATACAGTATGAAAGTGACTACAAGGAAGTGTAACAAGATACTGAAAGGAGATAAAGAAGGAACAAAAACCATAAGGAAAAGATTAGAAACAGAAAATGAACAGGCCAACTTAAAAAAAAAAATCTGACTTAAAACATCTAGAAAAGAAGGGCAAACTCTTTGAAGTTAAAAACAAATAACCCAGATATGTAATAGAAAGCTTTCCAAATTTCATTACAATGGAATAAGAAAGTAAAGACAAATTATCTATAAATAAATGGCAATTAGAATGACAGCAGACTTCTTATTAGCAATGATGATTCCAGAAGGCAATGAGACATCTTGAAGCAATGAGGGAAAATAACCCAAGCAGAGGATACACGTGGCTTCCCTGATGGCTCAGTGGTAAAGAATCTGCCAGCAGTGCAGGAGATACAGATTCAGTCCCTGGTGGGAAGATCCCCTGAAGGAGGGCATGGCTACCCACTCCAGTTTTCTTGCCTGGAGAATCCCCATGGACTGAGGAGCCTGGCGGGCTATAGCCCATAGGGTCACACAGAGTCAAACACAACTGAAGCGACTAAGCAGCAGCAATAGAGGATACACATAGCTAAACTATATAGAAATGATGGTGAAACGAAAACATTTTTACATTTTTAAATTGAAAAAGTTTACTGCCCACAATTTTTCTGAGAAATGACTATTAGATTGAACCACATGAAATGTCTGATATTCAGCCATTTTTGATGCACAAAAATGACAATTTCTGATTCAAACTGAAAGACATGTGCTTCAAGGGGAAGAAAAGTGAAGCACTGATGAGCAGTTATTTGTAAATCTAAACAAACATTAACTAATAAGGGTGGCTCGGTGCAAAGAATATATCTGCAATGCAGGAGACTCAAGTTCCATCCCTGGATCGGGAAGATCCCCTGGAGAAGGAAATGGCAACCCACGCCACTATTTTTGCCTGGGAAATCCCAGGGACAGAGGAACCCGGTGGGCTACAGTCCATGGGGTCGCAAAAGAGTTGCACAGGACTTAGATATTAAACAATAATAAATAAAAATATTATTTAAAAAATAATAAAACAACCATGGAGGCTGGAATGAGAAGAGAAAGCTAATATGTATCTAAGGGTATGAGCATAAAGCTACTAATTAATATTAAATCATATTAAGTCATGTGTTGATGTTAACATTTTAAGATTGACTTTTTAAAGGTCAGAAATAAAATATAGAACTTCCAAACTGGTAGTTGGAATGGGGGATAGGAATAAGGAAAACTCAGTCTTTCCGAGATAAGTTAGGAAAAGAAAGTGAAGTTGCTCAGTCGTGTCCAACTCTTTGCAACCCTATGGACTATATAGCCCACCAGGCTTCTCTGTTCCTGGGGACTCTCCAGGCAAGAATACTGGAGTGGGTTGCCATTTCCTTCTCCAGAGAATCTTCCCCACCCAGGAATCGAACCTGGTCCCCTACATTGCAGGCAGACTCGTGACCCTCTGAGCCACCAAGGAAGCCCCAAGTTAGGAAAGCAGAAAGTGAAAGCGAAAATAAAAGCTGTGAGATACAGAGACATAAGCCCAATGTTCTAGTGATCAAAGCAACTGTATAATGAGACAACCCAGTAAAGGAGAAGATTCCCAGACGAGATTTTAAAGAATAGACCAATAAAACCCAGCTATGTGCTTTATATAAACATAGCTACAATGGCTCAAAAATGTCAAGAATAACTTAATAAAAGGATGAAAGAAGATACACCAGGCAAATACTTAGAAAGAAGAGGAGGATGAGGATGAGGAAGAAGAGGAGAGGAGAAGGAAAGAGAAGGAAGAAGAGGTAAAGGGAAAGAAAGGGGAGGAGGGAGGGAGAAAAGGTGGAAAGGAGAGGGGACGAGGGCAGGAAGAAACCAGTAAAGCACTATTAGACAGAGACTAACATCAAAAAAGACATTATTTCACAGGAAGAGTATTTGAACATGAAAATGTTAGTGTCTAGGTCACGACTCGTTGAGACCCCATGGACCGTAGCTCACCAGGCTCTTCTACCTAAGGAACTCTCCAGGCAAGAATATGGGAGTAGGTTGCCATTTTCTCCAAAGAAAGTTTTTATGTAAAGATAAAAAGAACACTACACCAAGAAAACAAAAACTTGCTTTAAATTTGTATGCACCTAACCCAGTAGTCACAAAACATGTTAAATAAATATTAATAATCTTGAAGAAATACTGACTGAAATTAAGACTACATTTGATTTCTTCTGTTTACAAAAATATTTTCCACCATCAATTAGTTTTAATTACGTATTAGCTTGTTCATTGAAAAAGATGTTGGTGACAATTATGTCCTCAACTAGAAGTTAATGGTCAACAAAACAAAGTCCCTGTCCTCATGGAGCTTAAATTCCAGTGAGCAGAAACATTTATTTAAAAGTAAAATTTGAAAACACATAGTTCACATGTGTGAAATTATATCTAAAATAATATATAATACTCAAATTATTTATTCAGTCATATTGCCCAATATCTAAATGGTTCTCTGATAATAAACTGGATTTCATTAAGAGACTTGTTATTGTTTTAAGAGCTTCACTTTGTTCAATGAGTTTCATATGTTTGTTTGCATATTTGCTTTTCACTTTTATTGAACTTGTTTACAAGGATGATACCCCACAAGATGAAACAGTAAAAGATGGTAAGAATTATCTAATGTTAAATATACAAAACATTAAAAAAAATAAGCTATTACTGCCAAACTGTGCTTGTAGCCAAACAATAATGGCTATAAAAATAATTGTTGTTGTTTTTCAGTCGCTCAGTTGTGTCCGACTCTTTGAGACTCCATGAACCGCAGCATGCCAGGCCTCCCTGTCCATCACCAACTCCCAGAGTCCACTCAAATCCATGACCATTGAGTCAGTGATGCCATCCAGCCATCTCATCCTCTGTCATCCCTTTCTCCTCCTGCCCTCAATCTTTCCCAACATCAGGGCCTTTTCTAATGCGTCAACTCTTCGCATCAGGTGGCCAAAGTATTGGAGTTTCAGTTTCAACATCAGTCCTTCCAATGAACACTCAGGACTGATCTCCTTTAGGATGGACTGGTTGGATCTCCTTGCAGTCCAAGGGACTCTCAAGAGTCTTATCCAACACCACAGTTCAGAAGCATCAATTCTTTGGCTCTCAGCCTTCTTTATGGTCCACCTTTCACATTCATATACGACTACTGGAAAAATCATAGCTTTGACTATATGGACCTTTATCAGCAAAGAAATATCTCTGCTTTTTAATATAGTGTCTAGGTTTGTCATAGCTTTTCCACCAAGGAGCAAGTGTCTTTTAATTTTATGGCTGCAATCATCATCTGCAGTGATGTTGGAGCCAAAAAAATTAAAGTCTGTCACTGTTTCCATTGTTTTCATAATTACCAACTTGCTACATGAGAAATGTAGCTAAAATCCACTACAGGTACATGATTTAGGAAGTATAAATAGCAACACAGCACTGTAGGACACTTTCATCATTTGCTTTACTCTCCTAATATAAAAAGCATAGATTCATTTACAGTTCTTGTTTGTACATATGTGTGTGTTTCCATTGAATCATGTATTAAGATGATATAAGAATGTAAATACTTAAATCTTAATGAAGCTACTGCCAAAGTATACCTAATATATTCCAAAAGAACAAATTACAGCATAAGTCTTTTAGATATGGTCAAAACATAGTTGGCACAAGCTACCAAAAGAAATGTAGTCAAGTGGCAAGAGACATAATTTACATCTTGAAATATTTACAGAAACTATCAAGTATTGGTGATGATTGATAAGATGATACAAATAACCTCTGCTATAAATAACATGCATAATCTTAGCTAGTATAAACACAGCTGTAACAATTAGAATGAAAAAAAGTCCTGAGATTACATCTGGTTCCCCAAAAACCAACTTGATATGAAAAAAAGTTTCCATATGCTTAGAAAGCTTACCTACAATAGAAAGGAACATTTCAAATTAACCTGGTATTTATGGAGCCCCATTTCTCTGTGCATGCATGCTAAGTCCCTTCAGATGTGTTTGACTCTTTGCTATCCTATGGACTGTAGCCTGCCAGGCTCCTCTGTCCATGGAATTTTCCAGGCAAGAATATTGTAGTGGGTTGCTGTGCCCTCCTCCATGGGATCCTCCCAACCCAGGGAGCAAACCTGTGCCTCTTACATCTCTTGCAATGGCAAACTGATTCTTAACCATCTAGGTAGCCCCTATTTTACAGTATGAATGATTATTTGTAATCTCTGCTTTAGTGATCATTTCCAAAAGTTATGTTTTCCTCATCACTGTTGATGAGGTCAAGTAATTGAGTGTTAAATCTGAGAATTTATGTCCACAGGTGGTCCCGCATTTAATTGAAAGAAGCTTTCCTTGAATTTAATTTTCTGATCATCATGCATTGAAATGAGTCATGATGCTTTTGCCCATTTTATCCAGCCAGGTCCACCCAGAATCTCTATGTGTGAGTTACTTAACTTGTACCAATTCTGAGGAGGAGGAAAATGCCAGATCTGCCATTACCCAAAGTTTCCTGTGCATTCCTAGAGCTACTGAGTTTCCCTTTTTGTGTCTTCTAGGAAGGTGGTGCAGAGAGAGAGGTGGTGAAGCCCAAGTTCTGTCAAGGTGAAGAATGTGACAGAAGATCCCTGCATAAAGTTGAGGCCCCACAGAGTATCACCTACCTAGTGAGACTGAAAAAGAGCTAAACTCCACCACATAGGAAGAGGACAGCAATTTAAACCTGCCCACCCCATCTTTGAAGCTAAGGAAAGGGAGAGAAGTGAAAACTCTCCTGGGAGTTAGACTCACTAGGTGGTCCTCAGTGGGGTTTGCAGTACTAATTCTTAGTGCTTTAGACAGTCCAGAGAATCTTAAGTGGAGGAGTCAGCTTAAAGTAGCTTCAAAAGGAATTACTAGTGAGAATAAAGAAAAAAATATATTTAAAGAGAGAAGATTTTTCAGAATTGCCGAAAGATATCAGTCTTCAGATCGTGGTGCTCAGTGAAACCCAAGCAAACACACACTAGACACATCACTGAAAAATGTCAGAGATGAAAAGAATTTTTAAAAACAGCCACAGAAGGTAGATAGATCTACAGAGAATTGACATTAGGGCTGATGACTGACTTCTTGATATCCAGCCACTGGAAGTCAGAATATAAGCCACCGAAAGAAAGAAAATAACCAGCAACCTGGAACTCTATTTCCAGTAAATATCCTTTTCAAATAATAATGGTAGAATCTAGGTAAGTATATGGGTATTCACTACAACACTCTTTCAACTTTGCTGTATGTTTGAAAATCTTCATAATAATATTCTAAAAAAATATTTTTCAAGAATGAAGTACAGTAAAGATATTTTCAGATAACTGAAACATTATAAGGACTGTACTTCAGACAAGAGAATTGTCTAACATCAAAAAGATTTAATGTAAAAACAAATGGTGAGCAGAGATATTGTAGTAGTAAATAGGCAAGTAAATTTTAACAATTATTTGTCTAAACCAATGATAATACTCTGGTTTGTGGCAGAAAACATTCTAGAGATAAAATACAACTGCAGTAGTATATAAAGGGGAAGGAGAATGGAGTTTAAGCATTCTGAGGTCTCTTTTATCAGAGAACAATAAGGATACTGATTAACTTAGACTTTGATAAGCATATACATTAAAGTAGCCTTGATAGTGACATAAAAATAGAGAAGGCATAACTTGCAAACAAAAACAGAATTAGAAAAAAATTTGAAAACAAACATCCATGTCATTGCAGATGGAATTATTTCCTTCTTTCTTATGATTGAATAATAGTCCATTATATTCCATTCCAATATACATATACCATATCTTCTTTATCCGTTCATTCAAATAACCAGATGATGGACATTTATGTTGCATCCATGTCTTGGCTATTGTAAACAGTGCCACAATGAACATTAGGATGCACATATCTATATCTTTACAAATTATGTTTTTCTCCGGATATATGCCCAAGAGTGGGATTGCAGGATCACATGGTGGCTCTATTTTTACTTTTTCAAGGAACCTGCCTACTGTTCTCCATAGTCGGTATACCAATTTACTTTTCCACCCACAGTGTAGGAGGGTTTCATTTTCTCCACGCCCTCTCTGGGATTTATTATTAGCAGACTTTTAGTGATGGCCATTCTGACCAGTGTGAGGTGATAACTGACTGTAGTTTTGATTTGCATTTATCTAATTATTAATGATGTTGAACATCTTTTCATGTGTCCTTTGCCCATCTGTATGTCTTCTTTGGAGAAACATCTATTTAGATCTTCTACTCATTTTCTGACTGGATTTTTTGTTTTTTGGACCTAGAGATTATCAAACGAAGTGAAGTAAGCCAAACAGAGAAAGACGAATATCATATGATATTGCTTATATTTGGAATACTAGGGAGGGAAGGGGGAGGGATAAATTAGGAGTTTAGGATTAACATATACATACTACTATATGTAAAATAGATAACCAACAAGGACTTACTATATAGAACAGAGAACTATACTCAATATTTTATAGTTACCTATAAGAGAAAAGAATCTGAAAAAGAACCTATATATGTATATTTATATATGTACATGTATAACTGAACCACTTTGCTGTACACCTGAAACTAACACAACCTGTAAACCAACTAAGCTTCAATTTAAAAATTAAAAAATAAAAATAAAACAAATTGAAAGGATGTCAAGAAAGAATTTTTTTGAAAAAAGGAAAGGAGGGAGTTAGGGAAAAAAGAGACAGAATAGTAAAGCTAAATGGACTAAATGAAAACAAAACTGAGTTGTTGTTTTTTTTAATCAGAAGCAATGTTATATAGTTTGTAAGTGATGCACCTAAAATGAAAGGTTGATAACCCTGGAAAATATATATACTAAGTATACATATAATAAGCCAAAGCTAAAGTAGCTATATAAACATCAGACAAAATAATAACTAAGTCAATAAGAGTGCTATGTCTCAGAGTAGAATGAGGAATTTCCTTCACCAAACTGAAACTCCCAAGTCGACAGTAATGACTTATTAGACCTGGTAAGTTTGTTTTTAATCCTCACTCTCTACAACCGTCTGCCTTTATTTCCCTTTGACACAAGACATACCTGGAATCCTCACAAAATATGGTCCCTAGTTCTGAGCTCTCTGTCCCAGTTCTTCCACCTCTATTATAATAACCTTACCCTCTGGTTTTCCGCCCTTCTCCAATCCTACTCCACTTCAGCAACTCTAAAAACTGAAGTTTTCCAGGAAGTTTTTGGTGGTCCAGTGGTTAAGACTCAGTGCCTTCACTGCCAGGGCCTCGGTTCAACCCCTGATCAGAGAACTAAGATCCCACAGGTCATGCGGCATGGCCAAAAAAAGAAAAAAACAAGCGAACATCAATTTAACTTTTCCATCACAATCCTGGTACTGGAGATTAGACAGATTAGACAGACCCAGATCCCTTCTTGATCTCTGAGCCAACTGCAATATTGAGTAAAACTGCTTGAAAGGATAAAGCTGCTTTCCAAATTCTTATATATTTAAGATATTTTCTGAAAACAGTAGCCAAAGACATTTGTAATGATGTTGTCAGTACAGCTATACTTTGAGAATAGCCAACAGTTAGTCTATCTCACAAAGCATGTCACATGAGAGTGATTAGTGATTAACCAAGCAGTAAACTGGAATTCTTACAAGCATACTGACCTGAAACAAGCAGAGGGCAGATTCTGATCTGGTAGGAGAAAGAAATGGGAGAGGGGCAGTGGCTAAAGGTGATGGCGAGAAAGAGCCAAGGAGAACAAGAACAAAACAGAGTCTACTTACTTTTTAACCTGGATCAACTCTGAAAATATTAACATATTATTGGAGTTAAACATTTACCAAAACCTGTCAAAAGGGAAGGAGAAAATAAGTTGGTCCCCAAAAGTACAAATCCCTTTTTTCTAAAGGGTAGAGGACAGAATTACTGATTTGTGTTGAATTTCTATACTTTTTTTCTCTAAATACTTTTAGCCAAATGAGAAAGGCCTTAACTCTCATGTAGAAGACCAGGGTCCTAGATCAAAAGAACTTCTTTTCAGCCACAAGTATTAATTCACCTTCTAGCTGGATGCAGAGAGACAGCATAAACCAGAAAAAAAAAAAGCTAAATTAAAAGGAGAGGTTTAAACATCTGCTCAAGAAATATGAGAGATATCACAAGACAAAAAGTGAATGTCAAAAGCATAATATCCCCAAGAAATGCTAAAAATGATGGACTGATAATACTATTACTGCATTCATTTCCATGCTGAAAGATAAGGAAGGGAAAGAAAAGACCTCACATGAACCCCTCTGAATAAGTACCTGGAAACAGGGAGAATCTGATGGAGAAAGAATGAGCAAAATGTTGCACAAGCAGACAGCTTCAGAAGGGAGTGAGCTGGCAAGCGGGGGGTGCTGCCTCATTTGCTCAGCCCACCGCCCTGTTGCTAGGGGAGAATAACACTGTGGGAGTGACTCAGGCAAGAAAGGAGAGAACAGGAGGCGTCCTATCTCTGCTAAGTCAGCTGTGGAGATAAAGTAGCACAGACACTGGAGACTCACGGAATGGGAGCTGATGAGCCAGAGGGGAAGAATGTATCCTAGCTCCCAGTCAGCAGCCACATCAAAGATTTCAAGGATTAGCAAAAATGCCCAACCCATTACACAAGCAATCCTGGATACCCAGAATCTGATCGGGTTGGTGAGTTTAATCAGGCCAGTTTTTTGTGGACTTGGTACAAAATGCTCAAATGACTTTTCAGCAGGGAAGCAAAACAGAAAAACAGTCTTCATAAAGCACCCTCCTCAGCATTCTCCAATGGCAATAAAACACTTCTACACATCTGCTAATTCCTGAACATAAAATCAAGATCACCAAAGACCAAATCATACTCCTAGACCCCTTTCTCTCTAGATAAAATGAAGTCTGATTTATCTAGGCTATTTGAGGACTATCCAACCTATGCACTTATTTGCAATCCCAGAAATCAAAGGATAGGTACACTGCACCCTCTACTGGCTTTGCAACTGCAGTTCAGTTCAGTTCAATTCAGTCAGTTGTTTCCAGTCTTTGCAACCCCGTGGGCTGCAGCACACCAGGCTTCCCTGTCCATCACCAACTCCCAGAGCCTGCTCAAACTCATGTGCATCGAGTTGATGATGCCATCCAGCCATCTCATCCTCTGTCATCCCCTTCTCCTCCTGCCTTCATTCTTTCCCAGCATCAGGGTCTTTTCTAATGAGTCAGTTCTTCGCATCAAGTGGCCAAATTATTGAAGTTTCAGCTTCAGCATCAGTCCTTCCAATGAATATTCAGGACTGATCTCCTTTAGGATGGACTAGTTGGATCTCCTTGCAGTCCAAGGGACTCTCAAGAGTCTTCTCCAATACCACAGTTCAGAAATATCAATTCTTTGGTGCTCATCTTTCTTTATAGTCCAACTCTCACATCCATACATGACTACTGGAAAAATCATAGCTTTGACTAGACAGACCTTTGTCAGCAAAGTCGGCAAAGCAATTGCAGTTAAAGAGAAATTTAACCTCAACTCTCAGCCTTTAACTAGATTCCTTTCTCCAGTGGCCAAGAAATAGAAGGATGAAGTAAGTTTCTGTAAAGTTAACTTTAAGTTAACCTTAACCAAAGATTTATACAACATAAAATCTATAAAAATGCAAGATTTATACAA
Source organism: Antilocapra americana (assembly GCA_007570785.1). Lineage (NCBI taxonomy): Eukaryota > Metazoa > Chordata > Mammalia > Artiodactyla > Antilocapridae > Antilocapra > Antilocapra americana. The sequence goes on from ML661897.1 coordinate 20,393,144, forward strand.
GAGTTAACATAAAAATGTTCAAACCCTTAAAAATAAACTCTATTCATGTATTTTTGCTGACATTTGCTGGAATTATTGAAGTTTTCTGATGCTGATGACCCTGGAGAGTCAAGGAATAGAAAATGAGTTAAAGAAAGGAAAGTAATAATAGAGCCATTTCAGATGTTTCAAAGCAATGTTCCCACATATTTCTTATTATCTCTCTTCTCAATATTTGCAGAACTTTTGTCACCCCATTCTTCTATCACTGCAATGTACAGACACAAAAGTGTCTACCTTCAATTTCTCTGAACTCCCAGAAGAGTTTAGAGTACAGATTTTAAGTAAAAGTGAAAACTTTGCAGTGTCCCTAATAAGTGAAAACGAATAGGCTATGTCCCTCTTATCAATTACCTAGCAAATAGTCCAAAGGTGATGTTTCAGAATGTATCATCTCTCTTTCAAGGTTGCAGTTACATCCCTAACTGATGTATTCAACCAAATTCACTCATTTTGTCATCTGGTATATATTTACTGAGCACCTGTAATGTGTCAGGCAATGTTCTGGGTGCTACAGACAAACAGCAAACAGAAACAACCCCTGTTTCACACTGAAAAGACAGAAGACAGCTTAGAGAGTTCCCATTCATTCTCCTTACATTTCAGTGAGTTTGTACACCTCCACACCTAGTAGATCAAATTCCAACTCCTTAATCAAATTCCAATTCCATGATCAACTTGGTCCATGAGTCTCACACCAACTCTGATTTCCTGAAATGTCCTGTTATAAGCCACTACACATTTCCTATCTAGACATGTATAGGTGTACAACTGTATAGGTCAATAAATTAGTTGTTACTCATGTCTATTATTGTCTTAAATTAATATTTAAATATTTCATTGTCACTGGACTTGACATATATCTGTGTTTTTCCCTCTACTAAATTAAAAGTTCTTTGAAGCAAGACATACATGACTTGACATGGAATTATATAAGAAATGTTAAAAGAATATAAAAATAAATCATATTTAACAACTCACGTGTTTTGAAAAGAATAATATTACATTAAATACAATCCATCAGCAGAGTTTTATATACTGTGAAAAGTAAGCTAGTTATTAATAAAAATTAGATTGTTTTATGCTAAGATGTTAATTGTAATCCTCAGGGCAACTTCTAATAAAATAATGCATAAAACACAGTAAAAGAAACAACAGCAAGAGAATTTAAATGGCATACTAGAATCTGTCTACTTAGTACAAAAAAGGCAATAGAGAAATTAGAGGAACAGAAAGGATATAAGATGTATAGAAAACAAATGGCAAAAAAAAAAAGAAAAGAAATGGCAAATGACAGGCATAAATTCTAACTTAGCATAATTATATGAAATGCAAATGGACTAAATATTCCAATCAAAATCACTGGATCTTTTTAATGATCCAATTATATTGTGCCTACAAGAGACATTTTATTCAAAGACACAAATATGTTAAAAATTTTTAAATGGAAAAATGATATAGTATGCAACCAGTAACAAAAGGGAGCTGGAATCCTATATTAATATTACATAAAATTGTCTTTAAGAAACATAAGAAGCTTCTATAATGATGCAAGAGTCAATCAAGAAGTCATAACAATTATAAGACAGTCACATACATGAAAGCTTACATAAATGAAGTAAGAAATAGACAATTCAGCAATAATACTTGGAGAGTTCCATAATCCACTTTCAATAATAGGTAGAACAATTAGGTAGAAGATCAAAAAGGAAAAAAAAATTGAGCATTATAACCAACTAGACCTAACAAACATTGATAGAACACCCCACCCAGCTACAGTACTATACACATTTTTCCTAAGCACACTCCTGAATAAACTGTCTGTTAGGAGGGAATAGAGAAAGCCCTGATAAATTTAAAGTAACTAAAGTCATACAAAGTATGTTCCTTGACCATAATGATATGAAATTAGACATCAGTAATAGAAATATATTTGGCATTTTCACAAACACATGACAATTAAGCAACTGACCAGTGTACCAAAGGAGAAATCACAAAGAAAATTAGAAGAAAACTTGAGATGAGTGAAAAACTAAGACACAGCATGCCAAACTTATGGTACACAGACAAAGCAGTGCTTAGAATAAAATTTAAAACTTTAAATGTTTACATTTAAAAGGAAGATCTAAAATCAATAACCTAATCTTCCACCTTTGACCAGAAAAAAACCATAGCAAACTAAATCCAAGACAAAAATAAGAAGGAAATAATAAAGATTAGGGCAGAAATAGATGAAATAGAGACTAGAAAAACAACAGTAGAAATACAAAATTGACATGCCTTTAGCTATACAGGTAATAAGAAAAAGAGAAAAGACTCAAATTACTAAAATGAATGAAATGGGATGAAACAGGGGACATCCCACTATCAGTCCTGTAGAAATAAAAAAGATCATAAGAAAATACTATGGACAATTATATGCCAACAAATTATATCTAATTTGATATGGAAAAAATCCCAGAGAGACATAAACTACCAAAACTGACTCAAAAAGAAATAGAAAATCTAAATACATTTATAATAAACATAGAGATAAAATTAGTAATTGAAACACTTCCTACAAAGAAAAGACTCAAATGGCCTTACTAGATTCTACCAAGGTTCTGAAGAGAAACTAACAATTCTTCTCAAACTCTTCCCGCCCCAAAATATAGAAGATAGGGTTTATACTCCCTTAATCTCATCGCTGGTGGTCATCTCCTAACCTTCCTTGTTCACTTTTTTGTTTTAATTGGTTTGGGCCTCCCAGGTGGCTCAGTGGTAAAGAATCTCCTTGCCGATGCAAAAGATACATGAGACAAGACTCCCTGGAGTAGGAAATGGCAACCAACTCCAGTATTCTTGCCTGGAAAACTGGACAGCTACATGTAAAAGAATGAAATTAGAATACTTCCTAACATCAGACACAAAGATAAACTCAAAATGGATTAAACGTCTAAATATAAGACCGAACGAAAACTATAAAACTCTTAGAGGAAACCACAGGCAGAACACTCAATGACATAAATCAAAGCAAGATCCTCTATGGCCCACCTCCTAACGTATCAGAAATAAAAACAAAAGTAAACAAGTGGGACCTGATTAAACTTTAAAGCTTTTGCACAGCAAAGGAAACTATAAGCAAGGTGAAAAAACAACCCTCAGAACGGGAGAAAATAATAGCAAATGAAACAACTGACAAAGGATTAATTTCTAAAATACACAAGCAGCTCATAGAACTCAATCCCAGAAAAACAAACAACCCAATCAAAAAGTGAGGAAAAGACCTAAACAGACATTTCTCCAAAGAAGACATACAGATGGCTAACAAACATGTGAAAAGATGCTCAACATTGCTCATTATTAGAGAAATACAAATCAAAACTACAATGGGATATCACCTCATACCAGTCAAAATGGCCACCATCAAAATGTCTACAAACGATAAATGATGGAGAGGGTGTGGAGAAAAGGGAACGCTCTTGCACTGTTGGTAGGAATGTAAACTGATACAGCCACTATGGAAGAAGGTATGGAGATTCCTTATAAAAAAAAAAAAAAAAAACTAGGAAAAAACCACCATATGACCCAGCAATCCCACTCCTAGGCATATAACCTGAGGAAAGCAAAATTGAAAAAAACACATGTATCCCATTGTTCACTGCAGCACTATTTACAATAGCTAGAAGATGAAAGCAACCTAGATGTCCATCCACAGATGAATGGATAAAGAAGTTGTGTTATAGATACACAATGGAATATTATTCAACCATAAAGGAATGCATTTGAATCAGTTCATCTAGGTGGATGAACCTAGAACCTATTATATTATACACAGTGAAGTGAGTCAGAAAGAAAGATAAATACTGTATTCTAACACACATATATGGAATCTAGAAAAATGGTACTGAAGAATTTATTTACAGGGCAGCAATGGAGAAACAGACGTAGAGAATAGACTTATGGACATGGGGAGAGGGAAGAAGAGGATGAGATGTATGGAAAGAGTAACATGGAAACTTACATTACTATATATAAAATAGATAGCCAACGGGAATTTGCTATATGACTCAGGAAACTCAAACAGGGGCTCTGTATCAACCTAGAGGGGTGGGGTGAAAAAGGAGATGGGAGGGAGATTCAAAAGGGAGGGGATATATGTATACCTATGGTTTATTCACGTTGAGGTTTGACATAAAACAACAAAACTCTGTAAAGCAATTATCTCTCAATAAAAAAATATTAAATATTAAATAAATTTATTTTTAAAAATTTTAATTAATAATAATAAGAAAAATACTCTGGAATGAACTTAATAGAAGTGCAAGAATTGTACACTGAAAACTAGAGAACATCATTTAAAAACTTTAAAAACACCTAAATTAATTTAAATACATCCTGCAGTCATGAATCAGAAGACTTACTATTATAAGGTGACAATACTCCCCAAATACAGGTTCAACACAATCCCTTTCATAATCTAGTTATCTTGTTTTGCAGAAATTGATAAACTGATAGTCCTAAGACTCAAATGGAAATGCAAGGGACCCAGAGCAGCCAAAGTAACACTGGAAAAGAATAAAATTAAAGAACACATGTTGCCCAATTTCAAAACTTACTACAAAGAATTCCCTGGTAGTCCAGTGGCTAGGATTCTGTGCTTTTAATTCAGGAAGCAAAGATACGATAGTCCAAACAATGTGATATTTGGCACAAAGCTAAACATATAGATCAACTGGATAAATAAACCAATATATGTACTCTCCTGTTTATATACCAGAAATAAACCCATATATCTATAGCCAACTGACTTTCAACAAGAACGCCAAGGCCATTCATTCAGAAAAGAACAGCCCCTTCAACAAATGATCTTGGACAGCTAGATATTCATGGGCAAAAGAATAAAGTTGGACCCCTACCACACACAATACACAAACATCAACTAAAAGTGGATCAATGTCCTAAAGAGCTGAAACCATAAAACTTTTAGAAGAAACTCTTGTAAGAGGGGAGCTCTTCATGACCTTAGATTTGACAATGTATTCTCAGATATGACACCAAAGCATAAACAAGCAAAAAAAAAAAAAAAGGAGATTAGCTGTACTTCATCAAAGTTAAAAGCATTTGTGCATCAAAGACATTATCCAGAAAGTAAAAAGACAACTTGCAGAATGGGAGAATATTCTTACCTAAAGGTTAATATGTAGAATAAATGAACTCCTACAACTCAACAATAAAATGACAAACAGCCCAATTAAACACAAGCAAAGACTTGAATAAACATGTTCCCAAAGAAGACATACAATTGGCCAACAACCACATGAGAAAATGCCAACATCATTAGGCATCAGCGAAAAGCAAACTGAAACCACAAAGAAATACCACTTCACATACACTAGGATGACTATAATCAGAAAGATAGATAATAATCAGTGTTGGCAAGAATATGGAGAAATTTGAACTGTCATACATTGCTGGAGGGAATACAACATGGTGTAGCCACTTTGAAAAACAATTCGGCAATTTCTCAAAACAAAACATAGAGTTGCTGTTCAGTTCAGTTGAGTTCAGTCACTCAGTCATGTCCGACTCTTTGCGACCCCATGAACTGCAGCACACCAGTCCTCCCTGTCCATCACCAACTCCCGGAGTCTACCCAAACCCAAGTTCATCGAGTCGGTGATGCCATCCAACCATCTCATCCTCTGTCATCCCCTTCTCCTCCTCCCTCCAATCCTTCCCAGCATTAGGGTCTTTTCCAATGAGTCAACTCTTCACATGAGGTGGCCAAAGTATTGGAGTTTCAGTTTCAACATCAGTCCTTCCAATGAACACCCAGGCCTGATCTCCTTTAGGATGGACTTATTGGGTCTCCTTGCAGTCCAAGGGATTCTCAAGACTCTTCTCCAACACCACAGTTCAAAAGCATCAATTCTTCAGTGCTCAGCTTTCTTTATCGTCCAGCTCTCACATCCATACATGAGTACTGGAAAAACCATAGCCTTGACTAGACAGACCTTTGTTGGCAGAGAAATGTCTCTGCTTTTCAATATGCTATCCAGGTTGGCCAAAACCTTCCTACCAAGGAGTCAGCGTCTTTTGATTTCATGGCTGCACTCACCATCTACAGTGATTTTGGAGCCCAAAAAAATAAAGTCAGCCACTGTTTCCACTGTTTCCCCATCTATTTCCCATGAAGTGATGGGACCAGATGGCATGATCTTAGTTTTCTGAATGTTGACCTTTAAGCCAAAGTTTCACTCTCCTCTTTCACTTTCAGCAAGAGGCTCTTTAGTTCTTCTTCATTTTCTGCCCCAATGGTGGTGTCATCTGCATATCTGAGGTTATTGATATTTCTCCCAGCAATCTTGATTCCAGCTTGTGCTTCTTCCAGCCCAGCATTTCTCATGATGTACTCCGCATATAAGTTAAATAAGCAGGGTGACAATATACAGCCTTGACGTACTCCTTTTCCTATTTGGAACCAGTCTGTTGTTCTATGTCCAGTTCTAACTGTTGCTTCCTGACTTGCATACAGCTTTCTCGAGAGACAGGTCAGATGGTCTGATATTCACATCTCTTTAAGAATTTTCCACAGTTTGTGGTAATCCACACAGTCAAAGGCTTTGGCATAGTCAATAAGGCAGAAGTAGATGTTTTTATGGAACTCTCTTGCTTTTTCAATAATCCAGCGGATGTTGTCAATTATATGACCCAGCAATTCCACTCCTAGGCATACATTTAAGAGAAACAAAAATATATTTCCATATGAAAACTTGTACACAGATGTACATAGCAGCATTATTCATAATAACCAAAAAGTAGAAGCAATTCCAGTTGTCCTTCAACAGATAACTGAATCAACAAAATATGTGTATTCATACAATGGAATATTTTTTGGTCATTAAAGGAATGTAGTATTGATATACAAGGGCTTCCCTGGTGGCTCAGTGATAAAGAATCCACCTGCCCATTCAGAAGACCAGGTTTGATCCCTGGGTCAGGAAATGGCAACCCCCTCCAGTATTCTTGCCTGTAATACTGGATAGAGGAGACTGGTAACTATAGTCCAGGGGGTTACAAACAGTTGGACATGACTTAATGACTAAACAACAATAACAAAAATATTGACATATAGATGAAAACAGTATATGCTAAGTGAAAGAAACCAGGCATGAAATGCCACATATTGTACTTTTTAAAGACATTTTGGCTGTTCTGGGTCTCTTGATTTTCCATGACTCTTAAAATCATCAGCTCGGCAATTTCTGCAAATAGATTTCATATACATGAAATCCATTTATCAAATAGGCTAATCTATAGAGATAGAAAGTAGATTAGTGGTTGTCAGGGGCTCAATGAATTGTCAGGGGGAAGAAAAAATGGCCACTGATGGGTGTAGGATTTCCTTTTGGGGTCATGAAAATGTTCTAAAATTATCTAGTGGTGATGGTTGCAGAACTCTGTAAATGTGCTTAAAACCACTGAATTGCAGACTTCCAAAGGGTGATTTTTATGGTGTATGCAAATTTTATGGTATATGAGTATACTATGTATTTCAATAGAGCTGTCATTTTAAAACCTCCAGGCAACCCTAGAAAATTGGGATATCATAGTTACTTCATTTTTCTTTCTAACCCTTGGAATTCACACATGATGCCTTGTATATAGAAATGCCAAAAATACATACACTTATGAGTGTCTATTATTTTGCATTTTTCATGAAATGCTCCATATATTAGTTGGAGTTTCTCAAGTGGTTCAAGCTACATGAGGCAAAGTTCATGTTTTAGATTTCATGAACATTCACCATAATCATTAGACATAATGATTACATTGGGGGCTTCCCAGGTTACTCAGTGGTAAAGACTCCACCTGCTACACAGAAGACATGGGTTCAGTCCCTGAGTAGGGAAGATTCCCTGGAGAAGGAAATGGCAACCCACTCCAGTATTCTTACATGGGAAATCCCACGGACAGAGCAGCCTGATGGCCTACATCTATGAGGTCACAAAAGAGTCAGATGCAACTTAGTGACTAAACAACCACCAATGATTACATTGAGACTGGAAATACTTAGAGTAGGTAGAAATGTTCAACATCTTGATCCACCTGTAACTCATGATTGTTCAGGAGGCTATACTATCATGGGATGTACCAATCCCAAAGAAAGGCAATGCCAAAAACTGCTCAAACTACCGCACAATGGCACTCATCTCTCACGCTAGTAAAGTAATGCTCAAAATTCTCCTAGCCAGGCTTCAACAGTATGTGGACCATGAACTTCCAGATGTTCAAGCTGGTTCTAGAAAAGGCAGAGGAACCAGAGATCAAATTGCCAACATCCGTTGGATCATCAAAAAGCAAGAGAGTTCCATAAAAACATCTATTTCTGCCTTATTGATTATGCCAAAGCCTTTGACTGTGTGGATTACCACAAACTGTGGAAAATTCTTAAAGAGATGGGAATACCAGACCATCTGACCTGTCTCTCGAGAAAGCTGTATGCAGGTCAGGAAGCAACAGTTAGAACTGGACATAGAACAACAGACTGGTTCCAAATAGGAAAAGGAGTACGTCAAGGCTGTATATTGTCACCCTGCTTATTTAACTTATATGCGGAGTACATCATGAGAAACGCTGGGCTGGAAGAAGCACAAGCTGGAATCAAGACTGCCGGGAGAAATATCAATAACCTCAGATATGCAGATGACACCACCATTGGGGCAGAAAATGAAGAACTAAAGAGCCTCTTGCTGAAAGTGAAAGGAGAGTGAAACTTTGGCTTAAAGGTCAACCAACATTCAGAAAACTAAGATCATGCCATCTGGTCCCATCACTTCATGGGAAATAGATGGGGAAACAGTGGAAATAGTGGCTGACTTTATTTTTTTGGGCTCCAAAATCACTGTAGATGGTGAGTGCAGCCATGAAATTAAAAGACACTTACTCCTTGAAAGGAAAGTTATGACCAACCTAGTTAGCATATTAAAAAGCAGAGACATGACTTTGCTAACAAAGGTCTGTCTAGTCAAGGCTATGGTTTTTCCAGTACTCATGTATGGATGTGAGAGCTGGACGATAAAGAAAGCTGAGCACTGAAGAATTGATGCTTTTGAACTGTGGTGTTGGAGAAGAGTCTTGAGAATCCCTTGGACTGCAAGGAGATCAAACCAGTCCATCCTGAAAGAGATCAGTCCTGAAAATTCATTGGAAGGACTGATGTTGAAGCTGAAACTCCAATACTTTGGCCACCCGATGCAAAGAACTGACTCATTGGAAAAGACCCTGATTCTGGGAAAGCTTGAAGGTGAGAGGAGAAGGGGATGACAGAGGATGAGATGGTTGGATGGCATCACCGACTAAATGGACATGAATTTGGGTAAACTCTGGGAGTTGGTGATGGACAGGGAGGCCTGGCGTGCTGCAGCTCATGGGGTCGCAAAGAGTCGGACACGACTGAGTGACTGAGGACTCGGAAGTCAGACTTTCTATGTTGAAATCCAACTTCTATGGCTTAATAATGCTACTGTCTTAGATGAATAGCTTATCTTCTGTGAGTCTTCTTTTCTGTAAGGACAGGATACATGATAATAGTAACTACTTTCTAGGGCTGTGTGAGGCTTAAATGAGGTAAGGTGTGTAAAGCACTAACATGGCCTTATCCATCATAGAGCTGCTCAACATTCATTGAGCACTGAATTTAATGCTCTGTCCTCGAAGGACAGAAGTAGAAGATATGTAAATAAATCAATGCAGTGAAGCACTCTAACTCTGAAAGCCATCCAAAGAACACGAGAGGTCCCCAAGGGGTGAGAGACCCTGTGTGTAAGTGGGATGGTCAGGAGCACAGGATACAGGAAAATTTTATGGAAGAAGTACTATTAGAACAGAGCATTTATTTAACTTCAAAGAAAAGTATTCATTCCCCAGGTTGAGAGAAATAGGGAAATAGGACATTTCAAGTGAATGGAGGGAGTAATAAGAGGAAATCACCATTTGTTAAAGGGGCTGTGATTAGCTCAGCACAAAAACAGATCCAAGGTTAAGAGCAGTCACTCTTTGCGACCCCATGGATTGTAGCCTGCCGGGTTCCTCTGTCCGTGGGATTCTTCAGGCAAGAATACTAGAGTGGGTTGTCATTTCCTTCTCCAGGGCATCTAAGGGATTGAACCCAGGACATCTGCATTGTAGGCAGATTCTCTACTCTCTGAGCCACCAGGAAAGCCCCAAAAGCTCGGTAAGCAGGAGCTCAAGTCCTTGTTTTTCCCCTCATGAAGGCAGAATGAATCACACCTTTCCCACTCCTACAGAGGCATTTTCTTTGGTTTTCTTTCCAAAGATCATAGAGCAAAACAGAGGAAAGACTAAACCTGGAGACAGCTTGTATTTTTCCAGAGTGTTCTGGTCACGTCAATACTGACAAGGAGAGTCATTTGTTGGCCTGTCATCCCTGAGCATTCAGACACCACAGGACAATGATTGGGAGTGACAAATTTCCTTGATAAAAGCATCTGCACTTTGTACAATTCCCAGCTTCCCTTGTGTGCTTCCAGTATGCACTACTTCCCCTGGACACCAGGGGTTGACACAGCTGGCAGCTCCCGGAGGAGTGCCTTCAGGTACCTACACCAAATATCTAGGCATAAGCCTCATCGTAGGTGATTATGGCCACAGGTCAACCTAGCGGTTTCTCCTAATTAATAGCTTGGAGTATTGAAGAGGCCAGAACTGACCACAACTCTCCAAGCTTTTGGAAAAGCCCAGCTGGCTGCATGTCAGCCTTGTTAGACCAAACCTCAGTGTGTTGTTTAACCACATCACCCTTTCCTGGAGTCTGGCCCTTTGGCTGACACTCCTCTGTGGAGACACAGTGTCCCTCTTGTGGTTCAGAAATGCCATTTAGGGTTTTCTTCTGCCTCAGCATTCCCAGTTCTCATTCTTTCGATTTCTTCCAACCCATTCTTGTCTCAGAAATAAGCTCAGTCTTTTCTCACTCATTTCTTCGGTTTATTTCTTCAGATTTATTTTTTTTTCTTTTCCCTTAAAAGACCTGATGTCCCATTCTTTTCTGACTCCTTAATTTTTCCATTTCTCTCTCTTTCCGTCTGCCCTCTCACTTACCATTTTTGTTTTTTTTTTTAAATTGACTTCAGATGAAAATAGATTAATCATGTTATATGTTTCATGACACTCTCAGCACATTCTATGTATGACTCTCTTTCATTTGGTTCATGCTTTTTCTCATATCGTTTTTAATAATAAGCACCAGTGAGTCTAACAACTGGTGAAACAAAAAGGGAGATCTCACAATATTCTACAGGACATTTGGTAGCCTTCTATCCTATCCCCCGGTTCCCCAACCCAGAATGGTCACCATACCAAATCCTGGCCATCATCCCCTCATTTAATACAGTTTTATTGTTTCTACATGTAGTTCTTTTTTAGAACATCTTACTCTAGTATCTTAAGTCTATGAAAGGCATAGTGCTATATCTACTTTTTTCTTTGTTTTAGCTTTATTTTATAGATTTTTACTTTTTACTTTGAAATAAGTTAAAAATTACAAAAACATTTCAAGCATAGCACAAAGAACTCCCCATACAGCCCTGATATACTTGATTTATATATTTGTTTATAGAGTTATTATTCTCCAACTCATTTGAAAATAAGTTGCATATATCTTGCCTATTCACCCCCTAACACACCAGGGTCTATTTCCTAAAAACACAGAAAATCTCTTATATAACCACAAATGGAAACATATAACATTGATTCTATACTTATATTTTAGCAACAGTCCATTTTTAAGTTTTTTCAACTGTCCCAATAATAGTGTTTACAGCAATTTCTTTAAATACAAAAATCTGATCCAGATTCAAACAGCATTCTGTTGCGTGTCTCTAGTCTTCAATTTCAAACATTTCTTTCACCATTCTTTGCTTTTCACGACATTTAATATTTGTCTGGCATTTTATTAACATCACTCAATTTGGGTTCTCCTGATGTTTCCTTTCTATTGCATTCAGGATTTATATTTTGGCAGGACTATCACAGAAGTGATGCTATGTGCTATGTTTTTCTCAGTAAATCACATTCAGAGGCCTGTCACTGGTGACATTAGCTGCCCTGTTTCTCTAGATATGTTAGCATATATTCTTTGGGAAATTACTATTGCACTTAATATTATACTGCTAAGATTCACCCACATTGATACATGTCACTTTTCTCTTTCTCTCCCACTTACATAATTTTCTTATCTTCTTTCTCCCTGTCTTTCATTTTCCAGCCACATTCTTACTCAAACTCAGTTTGGAAGTGTAAAACTCTTAGTTGAAGTATGTACCTTCTGTTATTCAATTACTACAGACTAAATCTCCAAAGATTAGTGTATAACATGCCAAAGATATGTGTTGTTATGAAGACAGGTGGCTTAGCAAAGCAACAGATACCAAAGAGATCAAAAGGGGCCCTTCCAACCTGTCAACGTTTATTAACTGAGTAACTATTCCCAGCACCATGCTTGACTACAAGGGGGCATATAAGGTACAAAACCACAAAGGGCTCAGAAGCCCAATGTGTACCTACTACTTGCCAAGCATAGTATTACAATATATGCTTTCCTCACAACAGTTTAAGAGGTCTCTGCCGTATTTCAGCTTTCATAATACAAACTGTGTCCTTTCCTTGGTCTATATAGTGCCATGCTTTTCACAGCTTTTGCTTTTTGTTGATGCTTTCACTGTTTAAAATGACCCCCAAGCATAGCGCACAAGTGCTGTCCAGTATTCCAAAGTGCAAGAAGGCTGTGATGTACCTTACAGAGAAAGAATATGTGTTAGATAAGCTTCCTTCAGGCATGAGTTTTAGTGCTATGAATGTGAATTCAACTTTAATAAATCAACAATATACATTAAATAAAATCTCCTTAAACAAAAACATACATAAAACAAGTTTATGTTTTGTTGATTGATCAATTTACCTAGTTGTGTAAATGTTACAACCAGAGATTGTTAGGAGCCTGTATTTTCCCTAAGAGTAATGCTTTGGTATTGCTAATTCAGTGTTCCTGGTGACTGTAGAAAATAACAATACGGTAATAAAAATAAAAGATGAAAACATGAAGAAAAGAAGCCATTTGTTGGAGAAATGACATTAACAGATGAAAAATTGTTTCATGAACCCACACAAAGCCCAACATATATAGATTTTATTACTGATATGATAAAGAAGTGCCAGAAAGTGGATTATCATATAATAAGGAAAACATACAAAGGGGAAGGAGTACATTTCCTACTCAATGGGAGGAAAATATTGTGATAATTTCTTTCCAAAAGAGTGAATATTACACAAATTGAAGTATATCTGGCTGCCCTGAATTTAACACTCCATAATTAACAACTTTTCTCTTTGTATCTCATTGAGCACATTAGAAATCTGAACATTTCACATTTGCAAAAATATAATAGCACCACACTTTAAACCACAAGTATTTTCAAGGACCCACTCTAACTCTCTCCCAAATTTTTATGAATACTTTTTTCTTATGAAAAAACACAATGTGATTATCTCCATTATTTAAAAAAATGCACTGGAATATTTATCTCTGACCTCTTCATAGAGCAAGAAGAGAGTTTTCCATTGACTTTGTAAAGCAGATTCTACACTGTTGCATGACGGGAAGGACCTGACCTGACAGTTCCTTATCCATGATTGTGGTAAAAGCAGACATAACATTATGGCTCAAACAGAACAAAGATGAGCTTCCATAAGTACATGGTTTAAATAATTCCAGAGCTTTGGGACACAGATCTCTTTTTTTAAAACACGAATCTCATGTAACCATAATCATGATTGGTGGTGGGGAAGTTTAAAAACAGAGTGTCCCCCAAAACCTCCAGACTTAGTTATACCACAGCTAAATCAGGTGATTCCAACACATGATTCATATCCCACAAAAAATGAAATGTTTACCAAAAAAAGACTCCCAAAGTAGCCTTTTCTCAAAATCCATTCAAATTTTTAAGCCAATCTTTCTATATTTTGTTTGCCGTAACTACCATGTTTCCTAATCTAAAATAAAAGGTTCATTCAAACACACACATACACAATTTTCACATCTAAGTTTTAGCATTTTGACATATTTTAAAAGCAGATTTGCAGATGTAGGTCACAAGTCAAGCCTATTACTATAGTGTTGTGTACACACATTAATTTTTTATCATGGAAACTTTCACACATACGCAAAAATGGAAGAGGGAATAGGACAGCAAATTTCCATATACCAATCACCCAGCTTCAAAAATTACTAGAGATATTAGAGATTATATTTTTAAATGCAAAGAAAAAGAATCTCACAGCATCATACCTTTTCCTGCCTACAACTGTAGAAACAGTAACATGACCACCAACACTGAATGCTTTGCAGAATATGAGCTGTTTGACCTGCAAACACATTAAATTTTGACCTGAAATGCCCAGGGGAGTAGCTGCATAGAGCAATTTTCCTAAATCCTTTATATAAAATTGCCTAAATCCCTTGTATAAAATTAATGCTAAAAATTCATGTTGACTCTAACAACATCTGATTTTTTAAAGAAATTTTTTAGTGTTACAAAGTTATGCATTTTCATTTTCTGAAGTTTGCGAATGTAATTACACAAATTTGAATATGGATGGGTATTTTATGGTATTATAAAATAATTGCTCATTTCTTGGTACAATAACAATATTACGTTTAAGTATTATTTTGTTCTTAGGAGATGCATTAACAAAGTAACTGAGGGAGAAATGTTATCTCTGCAACTTGCTTTTCAAATGATTCAGCAAAACTCTGCTTGTGTGTGTGTGTGTACATGTGTTTGTAGATCCAGGGCTGGCAAAATGTTTCTGTAAAGGACCAGATAGTAATAGTTATAGGCTTTGTAGATCAAAAGACAAAATCAAGGCTGTTTTGAAGGCAACTGTGTAACTAGTTAAAATGTTGCTGCTTAAAAATATAAAAAACCTTCATTAATTCAGCGTTGTACACAAACAGGTGATGAGCCAGAACTGGCCTTGACCTTAGTTTGCCAACTGTGACACATAGATACATACAGATAGATATAGTTAGGGCAAATATGAGAGAGCTAACAATTATTGAAACTAAGTAGAGAATACATGGGTGATCATTGTATTAGTCTTTCAAATTTTCTGGATGTTTGTGAAGAATTCCATAAAAAGTTGGGGAAATGAAAACACATAAAAACACAATGAAAATAAATCTCTTCCACAGTATAAGCACCTAGACATTAACATCGTGGTAAAGTAGCTTTTATTTTTAGTTCCTGGAATGTGTGTTTCTTCCAACTATAATGAGATCCTACTCCATATAAAGTTTTATAGCCTGCCACTTTCATTCACCATTTAGTCATAGGCATTTTCACATATTATCATATAACAGATGTATATTCTATTGAACAAATGTTTTAAGACATTTTAACTATCTCCCAATTATTGAACATTCCACCTACACTTAGGATTTTTTTTTCTATTTTTTCTTCTTTACTTTGAAAAATTTTAAAGTTCTGTTAAAGTTCCAAGAGCAATATAACAACGAACATCATATAGCTACCACCTGGGTTTACCAGCTACTAACAGTTTAACAAATTTGCATTATCTCCACTCTGTACAATTATTATTTTTATTGCCATTTTGAGAATCTCCAGTACATTATTCTTAAATGTCTTTCTAAACTATTTGAAAACCACTTAAGAGCTGATTTCATCAGGGTTTCCAATGTTCACATTAAATGTCATCTGAGATGTAACTGATCTCACGGGAAGAAGACTCAAAAATATCCATATATATTAACAAACCCAGGAACTATTTTTAAAGGCAAACTCAAAATCTTCACCTTGCCAACCAAAAGTTACATCATGAATTAGGAGTTAGATTTAACAGGTCTCTAATGCTTTACTTATACTCTGTAGAGAGACATGGCCCCAAACATATTTTTCCAAAATGAGCATGTGACGTGTCAGAGTGTCATATCACACCTCTGTAGTAATTTAACTTTCTCTTTACACTATTTGTCTTGGTCCCCATCTTCATCCCAGCCTTGCGGAAAAATTCACCTAAACTGCTTTGAAAGTTTCTCTTTGACTCTACTGCCACCTAGCGTGGAGAAAAAAGAATTCTGGGCCCTGTAAAAACAGAAATTGAATGTGTACTATTTGCTTGTTTGGATTCAAAGCCTGTTTTATTGCAGAATAAACTCTTGGGAACTAAATCCACCATGGTCTTCTTGCTTTGCATCATGTAACATTTCTAAGGAAAAAATGCATACTTCAAAAGTTAGGCTATATTTCACATTATGGTGCGGAGAAGGCAATGGCACCCAACTCCAGTGTTCTTACCTGGAGAATCCCAGGGACGGGGGAGCCTGGTGGGCTGCCATCTATGGGGTCGCACAGAGTCGGACACGACTGAAGCGACTTAGTAGCAGTAGCAGCACATTATGCTGAAACAAGTTAGGTGATAAGGCTTCGTTTTTCCAACATCATGTGGCCTGTTTGGCCCTTTCATTCCAATCATGCACTTGTGCCTTTCAAATGGTATTTTCCTTCTTTCCAGTGTGACAAGTTGGAAGGAGGGTGGAGAAAAAAGGGAAAGGAGAAATTCAAAGTGAAGAGAAGAATGAGACAGGGACATAGATGACAGGAAAAAATAATAACAACACTAAAGATGGGGTATAGACACAAGAAAGAAAATGGGAGAGGAAAAGCACAGGGGAAAATACCAAAGAGCCAAGGTATAAAGAGGAAAGGAAAGAAAAAAAATGGAGAGGGCGACGGGAGCCAAGATCAGGTGATCATTCACTGATCAGCCTTGGGAAGGACCACAGGGCCAGGCCTGCACACACTGGACAGTTAAGAGAGCTCAGGCCTCGCTGAGGCCCCATATCCCACCCCAGCTCACACTGGCTTCTGCTCCCCCACACCCTGCTCCATCCTTTCCCTCCCCACCTCCTTTCCCACAGGACAATGGTGGTATTTGTTACACATGCTGTCCTCCTGCACTAAAATGTAAGTTCCAGGAGGGCAGAGATCTTGGCCTTTTTTGCTTGTTTTGTTCTGTGATGTATCCCCAGTGTGTAGAGAAATGGATGCTACATTATGACATAATTTAATAAACATTTATTGAATAAATGAAGACATGGGGAGCACTCTAGAAATGGACAAGATGTGTTTATAACATTTGTTTTGCTTTATGACAGTGATACCTCTTCTCCTACGTAGACCACATTTTCCATCACAGGTTACCACCTAGTTTTTAACACATCCTGCTACAGACTGAACATTTCTGCCCCATTTATATAATGAAACTTAACGCCCAATGTGATGGATGGTATTAGGAGGTGAGGCCTATGGGAGGTGCTTAGTTCATGAGGGTGAAGTCCTCAAGAATGGGATTAGTGCCCATATGAGAGACCCCCACAGAGTTCCTTCAGCCATTTCACCATGTGAGGACACAGGGAAAAGTCTGCCCAACCACACAGGGAAAATCCAACCACCTTGGATTTTCAACTCCAAAACTGTGAGAAATAAACTATTTTTCGTAAGCCACTCAGTATTTCACTATAGCAGCCCAAATGGACTAGGATATTTTCCTTCTGAGGAGATAAGCACTTCCTAGAAATTACCTTTGGAACATTGTTTTTAGTCGCTAAGTTGTGTCCAACTCTTTTGCAACCCTATGAACTGTAGCCCACCAGGCTCCTCTTGTCCATGAGAATTCTCAGGCAATACTGGGGTAGATTGCCATTTCCAATCAAACCCACCTCTTCTGCCTAACAGGTGAATTCTTTACCACTGAGCCACTGGGAAGCCCAACTGGAAACATTAGGAGCAGCTGAATTCACAACTCAAAAATCAATGAAAAAATGTTTTCAAGTATCTCATGGGTGGATACTCACTAGATAGACATACAAAGGCTAATCTGGAAATGTGTCTCTTGAGGCATGCTTGTAAAATGATGCTGACTTGACAAGTGCTCACACAAGAAAGTCTTGCCAGCCAGATGCTAACGCTACCTTCAGATCACATGTCATAATTTTCAACTGCACTGTTTTGTGGCTTTAAAGGAGGGGAAACTGGATTTACCCTATTTCTCCCTGTCCATCTTGGCCTCCCATGTCATGGACATGATAGTCATGACAGCCCAGGGCCAGGGGTCTCTCCCACCTTCAACCAGACCACGGTGGGTCCTAGAGCAACTATCATGGTGTTACCAATCCTAGTGGGTGAAAATAGTGGGGTTCTATACCTCAAATGGGACTTGTAAACAGTTTGGATGAAACTGCCAGCATAGTTTGGCCACCGTCTATGACCATGGGCAAGTTAAATGAACTCTTTAGGCTTCTGATTCTTCATTTGCAAAGCAATCATGTAGTTCTGTGTGGTTTCTAAGATAGTGGATTCCAGACAATGAGTCCATTGATCAGTTTGAGAAAAAAAATTTTTTTTAACTTTAAGAATTTACATGGGTTTGCCAACACTTTATGTTCAAAATGAGACTTCCCTGGTGGCTCAGATGGTAAAGCATCTGCCTACAATGCAGGAGACCCAGGTTCAATCCCTGAGTCGGCAAGATCTCCTGGAGAAGGAAATGGCAACCCACTCCAGTATTCTTGCCTGGAAAATCCCATGGATGGAGAAGCCTGGTAGGCTACAGTCCATGGGGGTGTGAAGAGTCGGACACGACTGAGCAACTTCACTTTCTTTAATGTTCAAAATAGATTAAGGAGGTCAACAACTACAATCATCTGTCACCCTTCCTCTCACCCTCACTACAACCAGTGAAGAACTGACTGAGATCCAAATGAGGACCCAAAAGTAATTTTATTAGGTGGTTGATTAAGTGCCAATGCCCCATAGAGTAACAGGGAGCCTCACAAAGCTGAATAAGGGGACACCACCTGGCATCGCTGAAGGAGCGGGGCTTAGCAACCACATCTGATGCCAAATCAGATGCAGCACAGCCTATCGGATAAGTGCCTCCTTTGCCCAGGCAGCCTCCCTGCCCTGGGGGCTCAGCTACTGCCCCAGACGACCCCAAAACAGGTCAGAACAGAATGTTAAGGTAGCTTCAAGGCCACACACGCTGTAAGCCAAAATTTATTGCCTTTTCTGTTTTCCATTTCACATGATATTCCATTTAATGCTCAACATCACCTACCAGACATCCTGCAATGAACATCAGATGAAAGTCTAAAATACTCTAAATAATACAAGGCCTGTGACACAAAAACACCCAAATATTAACATAAGCCTACCTTAATGATTACATATCCAGAGAGGTTGAATTGCTCTGTCATAGGAATCTTCTTCTCAAGAACATAATCCTGACAGAACTGTCTCTTTAATTTGTGTTACAGACAGAAGGTCCTGGATCCCAATGGCACGAAAAGCACTTTTAGGATCAAGTCAGAGGTACCATCCACATGCTAGCTTCCCAAGGGATGGATCCTGAGAGAGGAATCATAGAAATGGTGGCACCCCTGTATCTCCTTGATTGCTCTGTGCTTCTCAGTTGAGGTAAAGAATGTATCTCACATTGGATTTTTTAGGGCACATGAGGCACCTTTGCTCATGACCTAAGCATCGTGATATACAATGTGTGATATATGAGTGATATCGTAATATAAGAGTGTGTTGGGTATGAACTGTCACGGGTGGTGTCCCTAGCCCTGAAGAGTGTTTCAAGACAGCAGGTGTTGATGGTGAACAATGGAAATGTGGGTGTTGTGATTCAGAGACCATGTTAGTATGCAGTGTCTTCTTCCACTGGTCTCTGAGCCACAGGTCCATGCAACACCATCCATCCAAACAGGAGCCATATCACAAGACTGAGATCTGCACCTGGATGACAAGGACTGGAGGGTAGGAGCCACAGACCCATGGGTGCTTCCATATTTAGTCCAACAAGTACTGTCATTTATGCTTTTATACATGAATATATCTGTGTAACCACAATTCAGATCAAGACACAGAACATTTTCACCAATCTACAAAGCTCTTTCTGCCCCCTCTCATTCAATATATCCCCCCAGTAGCCACTATTCTAAATTCTACCACTGTATATTATTTTCTCTGTTCTTAATTTTCACAGAAATGAAACCATATAGTATACTCTCAAAAAAAAAAAATTTGTATCCTACAACTCCCAGTCCCCAGCTCTATGCTCAGGAAGATGCTAGGACTCTGGCATTTTTAAGCCATTCCTACAACTATTGGTTCAACAGGTACCAGCTGCCAGGTTGAAGGTCTGGTTCAAGTTTCCACAGAGAAAAGTCAGTTAAATATATACAATGGAATTATTAGCTAGGCTTAAAAAGAAAGGAAATTCCAACACCTGCTAGAGTAGAAACCAGCCTTGAAGACATTATGCTAAGTGAAAGAAGCAACTCACAAGAGGATATACAAGGTTTTGGCCACCTGATGTGAAGAGCTGATTCATTTGAAAAGACCCTGATGCTGGGAAAGATTGAGGGCAGAAGGAAAAGGGGACGACAGAGGATGAGTTGGTTGGATGGCATCACCGACTCAATGGACATGGGTTTGGGTAGACTCCGGGAGTTGGTGATGGACAGGGAGGCCTGGCGTGCTGCAGTTCATGGGGTCACAGAGTCGGACACGACTGAGCGGCTGAACTGAACTGAACTGAGAAGGAATATATGATTCCTCTTACATGTGGTACTTAGAATAAGCAAATTAATAGAGGCAGAAAGTAGAATAGTGGTTGTCAGGAGCTGGAGGGAGGAGGGAGTTATTGTTTCATTGGTAGAGTTTCAATCTGAGAAGATGAAAAGGTTCTATAGATAGATGATTGTTTTGGTTACCTAGCAATGTGAATATACTTAATATCCCTGAACTGTGCACTTAAAAATGGTTAAGTCTGTAAATTTCATATATACAATTTTTAAATTCTTAATTATGAAAAATCTCTTAATCTGACTGTAGAAGTACAAACTCCATTCTATGATTCTATGATTCTCTCCAACTCCCAGCTATGCAGTAAAGCCAGACACAATGAAACTGTCAAAGCACTGAGGCTCTTTCAGTCAATTCTATAGCCAGCCCCACCCTCTTGAACTCTCCATTTTGATTCATGGAGGATCTTCCTCCAACATTTCCACATCTAGGCCAATGCTGGAAAGAGAGTTTCCACTCCACACTCATGCCATCCAAAAGGAAGAGAAGCACCTAATATGACAGATGAGCTGACATTTACTGGGCATGTGTCACTGGTGGGCAAGGTCTGGGTAAGAGTTCACTGCACTTATGTCTCTTTCTGTGGTTAAGCAGGCTAAGCCCGCCCACTATGTTGTTGTTGCTTAGCTGCTAAGTCGTGCCCAACTCTTTTGTGACCCCATGGACTGTAGCCCATCAGGCTCTTCTGTCCATGGGATTTTCCAGGCAAGAACACTGGAGTAGGTTGCCATTTCCTTCCCCAGGGGATTTTCCCAACCCAGGGATTGAACCCACATCTCCCATATCGCAGGCAGATTCTTTACCACTGAGCCCCCTGGGAAGCCTGGCCCACTCTAGCAAGCCATAATTCTGTCTCTGTGCCACCTCCTCTGCTTGTGACTGGGTATGAGTCAGATTAGCTTTGTGGAGAGGATCTGGTTGAATCTGGTTGCAAAGGAGGGAGGAGGAGATTGCCCTCTGGACTGGATTTACAGTGTTACTGAGCCCTTGCCCAGCCCAGGACCAAAGTTGATACTTTGGGTCTGACCCACCTGGGTCTCAGTTTCTTAAGCCTCTTCTCCGGCAGGTACAAGAGAAGTAAAACTTTACCTCTACCCATCTTAGGTCTTGAGCTGGGGCTCTTAACAACAAATTAACAAGAGAAAAACAAAGCATGCAGCTCCCATCAGTCAGGAGAAACCTAAAAGAAGAGTAACTCAAAGCAATGGCTTAGAACTCCAGATTATATAGCAACTTCAACCAAGAATAACAAGTCTTTAGAGAAATGACGGAACAAAAGAAAGTAGTTTTAGGCTTCAAAAGTGGCAAGCTGTGGGGTGGTAACTATACAGGAAGACACTAGTGGAGAAAGGTTTGTTCCTACATTTCTCTGGTGTCTCTGGACTGATAAGAGCCCATCTCCAGTAAAAGGAGAGTTGACACCCTGACTTTAGGCACAAAAGGCAGAGCTTTTCCTACATTTACTGCTGCTAATTGCTTTCAGCTTAAAACTTTTCTTGTAAAAGAGACATATTTTGGGGTGACATATTCTGATTTCGTTCACAGAAAAGGGGGCAGCAAAGAAAAGGAAGAAGATGAAGGTTTCATCCCTCTCAAATTAGAAAAGCAGGACAGATGTTCTTTTTTTTAACCTCCTTTTAAATTGAATACATGTTGCGTTACACAAAATATACTTTATTTGCTTTTCATTTTGTTCAAATGTTGAAAATCTCCTAATTATCATCAGTTCATGAACATACATTCGCGGGGCATTTGAGGAGTATTTTCTCTGAAGCACATTTTGATCTAAAATTCTGTGATACTAATACTGTTGCCTCTTCTTCCACCGGGGCTTCCCTTGTAGCTCAGATGGTAAAGAATCTGCCTGCAGCACAGGAGACCCAAGTTCAATTCCTGGGTTGGGAAGATTCCCTGGAGAAGGAAATGGCAAGCCACTCCAGTATTCTTGCCTGGAGAATCCTATGAACAGAGAAGCCTGGCAGGCTACAATCCATGGGGTCACAAGAGTTGGACACAACTTAGCAACTAAAACACCACCAACTTTTCCACCACTCCTCCCAGAATCCCAGGAAATGAGGGGGTAATAAAAAGATGGTAGTGGAAACAATGAGAAAACAGAAAGAGAAATTAAGGAAACAATTCCATTCATCATCAAAACAAAAAGAATAAAATACTTAGAAATATATCTACCTAAACAAACAAAAGACCTACATATAGAGAACTATGAAATACTGATGAAAGAAATCAAAGAGGACACAAATAGATGGAGAAATATACCATGTTCATGGATCGGAAGAATCAATATAGTGAAAAAGAGTATACTACCCAAAGCAATCTATAGATTCAATGCAATTTCTATCAAGCTACCAACAGTCTTTTTCAGAGAACTAGAACAAATAATTTCACAATTTGTATGAAAATACACAAAACCTCAAATAGCCAAGGCAATCTTGAGAAAAAAAGAATGGAACTGGAGGAATCAACTTGCCTGACTTTAGGCTCTCCTACAAAACCACAGTCATCAAGACAGTATGGTACTGGCACAAAGACAGAAATATAGATCAATGGAACAAAATAGAAAGCCCAGAGATAAATCCATGCATCTATGGACACCTTATCTTTGACAATGGAGGCAAGAATATACAATGGAGAAAAGACAATCTCTTTAACAAGTGGTGCTGGGAAAACTGGTCAACCACTTGTAAAAGAATGAAACTAGAACACTTTCTAACACCATACACAAAAATAAACTCAAAATGGATTAAAGATCTAAATGTAAGACCAAAAACTATAAAACTCCTATAGGAAAACATAGGCAAAACACTCTCTGACATAAACCAAAGCAGGATCCTCTATGACCCACCTCCTAAAGTATCAGAAATAAAAACAAAAGTAAACAAGTGGGACCTAATTAAAATGAAAAGCTTCTGCACAACAAAGGAAACTATAAGCAAGGTGAAAAGACAGCCTTCAGAATGGGAGAAAATAATAGCAAACGAAGCAACAAAAAATTAATTTCAAAAATATACAAGCAACTCCTGCAGCTCAATTCCAGAAAAATAAACAACCCAATCGAAAAGTGGGCCAAAGAACTAAACAGACATTTCTCCAAAGAAGACATACAAATGGCTAATAAACACATGAAAAGATGCTCAACATCACTCATTATCAGAAATGCAAATCAAAACCACAATGAGGTACCATTTCACACCAGTCAGAATGGCTGCCATCCAAAAGTCTACAAGTAATAAAGGCTGAAGAGGATGTGGAGAAAAGGGAACCCTCTTATACTGTTGGTGGGAATGCAAACTAGTACAGCCACTATGGAGAACAGTGTGGAGAGTCCTTAAAAAACTGGAAATAGAACTGCCATATGACCCAGCA